>JARGCV010000082.1:0-445000 GCA_034064705.1 Bothrops alternatus | reverse complement strand
AAATAGGATTTGCGACCTTGGGCTTGTTCAGAGTCAGTTCTCCGAAAAAGGACCGTTGGAACGTGGCACGTGCTTCCCAGCCCCTTGGCTTCGACGGAAAGCCGTTTTTTTTTTAAATATAAAATTCTTTTATTAAAACAATCAACATTGAACATAAAAACATATTGTGCAGCAATCATCATGGCACCTGATATACAATACTAAGTATTAGTCATTGAAAATGTCTGAGTTAGTAAGCCTTGTTCCACCCCTCGCGTCTAGCCTCAACTATACTCCTGTTACACTTTGTTTGATTGGTGTTTCTCTTATCTGGTTCCATATTAATGTGGTCAACATTAAACCAAAGATCCTATTGCTAAACAATCATCCTAGAACATAGCATACAACATTAGGTATTAATCTTTGTAAACATCTGTTTTAGTAAACGTTCTTCCCTCCTCCCTTCCCTCTTCAAGTATACTCCGAGTACCTTTTGTTTGTTTGGTGTTTCTCTTACGGTATATATGGTCTATCTGCTGTATCTAGTTTATTGCATATTGTTCGTTTGCGCTTCTGAATTGACTTCATCCCATTACTAGTGCAAACTTTTATAGTCCCTAACCGGAGATCCTGAGGTAAAAGTTTCATATCCTGAGGTAGAGATTCAGTCCGCTTTAACAGTTTTAAAAAGACGGTTTTGTTTTAAAAACATGGCTTCGTTTTTAAAATGTGGTTTTGTTTTGTTTTTAAAAAATTAAAATATTGTCTGTTTTTATAAAATATGGCTTTGTGGTTAAAATGCTGCTTTGTTTTTAAAACACTGCTTTGCTTTTGGTATATTGTTTTGTTTTTAAAATGTCGCTTTGTTTTTAAAACGTCGCTTTGTTTTAAAATACGGTTTTGTTTTGTTTTTTTCAAATATCATTGCAGAATGTTTGCAATGATTGACACTCAACGTAAGCTTGGCTGCTAATCAGTTTCGTAAGAGACAGCCACTTTCTTGAGGTCCTCTGGTAAAATATTGTGTACTCCCTGAGAAAATTCCAGATGCCGATCAATGCACGACATTGTGCGTTAATTTTTTGCCTGCCTTATTCTTGTAAAATCCTGTATGGGTGCTAAAGAGGGAGGGAGGGAGGAAAGGAAGGAGCAATTTGTTGTGTTGGGAAACTGAGTTTCTTCTACAAAGGCATCACCGCCATGCAATTTCCATTTCTGGAATTTTCCTACTTTGCAAAACGAAAAAAGCTTCTCTCTCATTCTCCAGATCAGCGGTTCTCAACCTGTGGGTCGCGACCCCATTTGGGGTCGAACGACCATTTCACTGGGGTCGCCAAGCACCGCAGTCCGCCATTTTTGGGGGGGGTCGGCCATTTTTTTTGGGTCGGCCATTTTTTTCCTATCGTGATGCGTCCCATCGCGCCATGCATGCGCGATGCGGGCCTGCCTTTTTTTTTGCGCGATGCGGGCCGGGTTTGAGCCCCGGAAAAGGTTGAGAACCGCTGCTCCAGATGCTTCTGAGTTCTTTCAGAATTCCTTGATTTGGCTGAGATTTTAGGCTTATTGTTCGATTGGCAGGAGGCAGGCATATAATACTGGTTTTTTTTTCTTTCCATGTATTTTATTTAGCTATTTATTTGTATCCCGCTTTTGTTATTTTTACAAAGAACCCAAAGTGGCGAACATATCCAACAGACCTTCCTCCTCCTATTTTCCCCACAATAACAACAACAACAACAATAACAGCAACCATGTGACGCAGGTTGGGCTGAGAAAGAGAGGGACTGGCCCAAAGTCACCCACCGGTTTTCATGCCCAAGGCAGGACTTGAACTCATGATCTTCTGCTTTCTAGCCTCATATAGCAATAGCACTTAGACTTATATACCAATTCACATTGCTTTACAGCCCTCTCTAAGCGGCTTACAGAGCAAGCGTCTTGCCCCCTGCAACAATCTGGGTCCTCATTTTACCGACCTCGGAAGGATGGAAGAAGGCTGAGTCAACCTTGAGCCAATCAGAATCGAACTGCTGGCAATTGCAATTAGCCTGCAATACCACTGTCATCATCCAGCTCGAGGAGTCAAATAAATAACCAGGTTCATTCCATTTCTGAAAATCTTACTGTTTGTTGAATATACAGCATGGTAGTGTTGAAGCAAAATTCACTGTAAGGTTCCAGGACACCAGATCATGGAATTAAACGATAGTCTTTTCACCCAAACCCCTGCCTTCTCCCATAGTCCCTGTAAACAATTTCACTTTGTTATGGGAACCGTCTGCTTCTCTTCCACACCTGCTGCAGTGTTCTTGGAAATGGTTCAGGCTCTCACTGTCTTCAGCATTAACTCTAATGGAAGTTGAAACGAAGAGGCATGTCGCTACCAAAGTTTCATTCTTGACAACCGCATTCTAACCACTGTGCCACCACGGATCTTTCTATATCTTGATAACTTTCCTCAAAACTTTCCTGGCTGCTCCTATGTGAAAAGCTCAGAACAAGAGAAATTCCTCCATAATTTACTTTCTTTCCTTCCTTCCTTCCTTCCTTCCTTCCTTCCTTCCTTCCTTCCTTCCTTCCTTCCTTCCTTCTTTCCTTCCTTCTTTCCTTCCTTCCTTCTTTCCCTCCTTCCTTCCTTCTTTTCTTCCTTCCTTCTTTCCATCCTTCCATCCATCCTTCCTTCCTTCCTTCCTTCCTTCTTTCCATCTTTCCTTCCTTCCATCCATCCTTTTCTTTCTTTCCTTCTTTCCTTCCTTCCTCCCTCCCTTCTTTTCATTCCTTCTTTCTACATTTACTTCTTATTTCCTGCTCTAAAAAAAAGCCATTGAAGATAATGGATTCACTTTACAACCACCATATTTAGTTAACGACCACCACAAGAATGGTTTAGCATAAAATTGGGTGCGGTCACAGGGTGACCCACTTAACCTCTGTACAGGTAGTCCCTGATTTACAACCACAACTGAGCCCTAACTTTCTGTCGCTAAGCAAGTCAGTGGTTAAGTGAGTTTTGTTCCATTTTACGACCTTTCTTGCCACAGTTGTTAAGTGAATCACTGCAGCGGTTAAGTTAGTAACATGGTTGTTAAGTGAATCCAGCTTTCCCGTTGACTTTGCTTGTCAGAAGGTTGCAAAAGGGGATCACGTGGCCCCGGGATAGTGCAACCGTCATAAATACACGCCAGTTGCCAAGCATCAGAATTTATTTTTTATATATAAATATTTTATTAATTTTCTAGTTTTACAGTCAAATACTTAATAGACAAGGTGTTGTCTGGGTCCATTAGTAATTCAGTGGTCTATATTAACTTCTTCAATCTAGATCCAATATTACACCATCAAATGTTTCCTCTCTTCTTCCGGTAGTACCTGTTTTCCCACACTTTGTTGTTGTTAGTTGTGAAGTCATGTCCCACCCATCGCGACCCCATGGACCATGTTCCTCCAGGCCTTCCTGTCCTCTACCATCTTCTGGAGTCCATTTAAACTCACGCCTGCTGCTTCAGTGACTCCATCCAGCCACCTCATTCTCCGTCGTCCCCTTCTTCTATTGCCCTCCATCTTTCCCAGCATCAGGCTCTTCTCCAGGGAGTCCTTCCTTCTCATTAGGTGGCCAAAGGACATGAGTTTCAACTTCAGGATCTGGCCTTCTCAAGAGCAGTCAGGGTTGATCTCCTCTAGGACTGACCGGTTTGATTGCCTTGCAGTTCTCATAATATCAATAATGTCAGTTTTAGATAACTTTTCTAACCAAAGCATAACCAATCATCAGAATTTTGATCCCGTGACCCTGGGGAGGTTGTGATGGTCATAAGTGTGACAAATTGCCGTGAGTCCCCTTTTTTCAGTGCCATTGTAACTTTGAATGGTGACTAAAGGCCGAGTTGTAGTATCGGCTGGGTTTTTCTGGTGTAGCAAAAAGAGCCCGGGTCCTTCTCTAATCTACAGAAATGGTGACAGTCACTCAGCTGTGGGTCAAAAACCCCTAATAAAGGGACTGTAAGGTCAATGACTTCAACTTTCAAAGTGTTTCCTGTCATTTTAAGCAAACTATCTTGTCAACCATCTGAACAGCGAATTCAAAATCAAGGAATCTCCAAGGCTTTGACCTGCCGTAAAAGATAGACTTTATTGAATACACATCTCGGAACCGAAGAAGCAAAACCAGCTCTGGTTTTCCCGCGTGAAAATCTGGTTACTTAACAATAGTTTTTCCATAACCCCCAGCCACCGAGTGTTCACCTTGCCCAGGGGTAGGCAAGTTTCGCTCTTTTATGACTCGTGGACTTCAACTCCCAGAATTCCTGAGTCAGCATAGGCTCAGCTTGGAAACCTCTCCCTTTCCCTTCAGCATAGCTGACTCAGGAATTCTGGGAGTTGAAGTCCATGAGTCATAAAAGAGCCAAGCTTGCCTACCCCTGATCTTGCCCAATCATACTTCCTTGGTTTGTTATGAGAAGGGTCCACTTTTTCGTCAGACATCTGCTTTTGTGACCTTGGGTCGTGGATGGCTTCTTAGAATCCCATTTAGTTCCCACACTTTCTACCCCTCCCCCCCGGTTTCTATGGCAAGTTGAGTAGCGCTAGAAGTTAGCAAGAATCTTAGCAATGCAACCTTGACACTATCCCCCCACCCAGAAGTAGAGATGGGAAGCATCAAATCCAGCTGCCATTACAACATGGTGTTACTCCAGAGAAGCAATTATTGCAAGCCTCAGTGAGGACAAGGGACAGGTCACTTAAATGAAGTGAAGCAGAACATGGGATGGGAAGTTAGCACAAGAGGATAGTAGGGTGGAGATGCTGGGAACCAAGAAAATGTCTCCATCGTTTTTCGGGCTTCAACTTAGAAAAAAGAGAGATCAATAAAGCAGAACTTCGTTTAATGATGTGAGAAACTATCCAGAACGGAGACCGGCAGGAATTGCTTATTACAAAACAAACAAGCCAATTAGGAAAACGGAAATCCTGGAGTAGCTGCTTCTTAGAAGCAGCTCAACATAACCCAGGGTGGAGGGTTTGTAAAAGAATACCTGGGCAGCCAGAAATTTATAGCCAAGGCTGAGAATCTAAAATATTGCTGCTATGTACTAATAAAGGAGAATATTTGTAGCTCAGGGTTCAACTGAGGGTCCTTTATATAAAATAGAAAAAATAGAAATATATAGTGAGAGCCAGTTTGATCTAGTGGTTAAGGCACCGAGCTAGAAAATGGAAGACCATGAGTTCTAATCCCACTTTACCCATGAAAGCCAGGTGGATGACTTTGGACCAATCAGCAAGAGACGGTGAGTTCTAATCCCACTTTAATCATGAGAGCCAGCTGGATGACTTTGGACCAATCACCAGGAAACTAGGCGTTCTAGTCCTGCCTTAAGCATGAAAGCAGGTTGGGTGACCCTGGGCCAATCCATTTCGGACAATGGCTATCCAATCTCTTCTTAAAAACTTCCAGTGTTGGAGCATTCACCACTTCTGGAGGCAGGTTGTTCCACTGGTTAATTGTTCTGTCAGGAAATTTCTCCTTAGTTCCATGTTGCTTGTCTCCTTGATTTTTTTCCATCCGTTGCTTTTTGTCCTTCCCTCTTTGGATGCAAAAGATGCAGGGAAGGTGCCATACCTGAGTGTTTCTCCACTTCGGTAACCTGAAGATAGGTGGACTTCAAGTCCCAGAATTCCACAGCCAGCATGACTCCATGGCTTCAGCCAGAATCAGAGGGGCCTCTCTCTCTGCAGAATGCCATAGGACAGTGATGGTGAACCTTTTAGAGACCGAGTGCCCAAAAACCGCCCCACCTCTCCTGCCCGCGGGGCCACCCATCACCTCCATGGCCTGCCACAGCAGATCATCCAGGCAGCCCAGCAGTGTCATGGTGTCCACGCTCCGCAGCATCATCTGTACGCGATGGGGTGTGAGGGTGGAGTCTCGTCCCCGCTGACCAGTTGCCATGTCCTTGGCTGCGCTACTCTGCGCAGGCTGCACCTGGGCCGACTCTCCTCTGGTGGGGCTGCTGGTGAGGAGAGGGCCAAGGAGAGTGGTGGGGCTGGGGCAACGGCATGCGTGCCCACAGAGAGGGCCCTGAGTGTCGCCTCTGGCACCCGTGCATTGGTTCGCCACCACTGCCATAAGAGACCAGATTCTCTGCTATTGAAATCAGGGAAGCATACAAGTTAAACAGTAAAATAACTCACCAATACTTGACGTCACTTTAGTTATGCTCCATAATCATATCTGCATCCCATCCTGGCCATAAAGGTTGCAAACTAGGTCAAGATGTTAGGTCATGGGAAAACATCTGGGTGGAGGGGGGCGGTACTGCGCAGGAATCCCCCCTTTGAGCACAATGTGTGATGTTGTGTGTCAAGGTTTGACGGTCTCCCCGGCACATTTGCGCAACGGCCATCTGTAACGATGTTAAAACCGATTAATTGAAGCAACCTTGGGGGAATAGAGGGCCTGTCAATCTTCTCTGCATCCATTGCTGAAATGACAACTGAAACCCGACAAGAGGTAGGGAGGAGATGACATTTGCAAATGGGAACATGGTGATACACCGATCAAATCAACAAAATGGGTGGGCGTTCCCTCTGCGCATATTTTATTTTGGCAGTTCATAGTTGGGGAGGGAGGAAAAGGAGAGCTTTTTGCAAGCCTGGGGATGATTGTAGTTGATTGTTGTATTGAATGTGTGTGTTTTTTTATTGGTTTTTAGATATCTTGTTTGGGTTTTTTATATTGTAATTCTCTGTTATATATATGTTGTTAGCCGCTCCAAGTCCCCAGAGAGGAGCGGCATACAAACCCAAATAAATAAATTAATAAATTAATAAATTAATAAATTAATAAATTAATAAATTAATAAATTAATAAATTAATAAATTAATTTCCTTGTGGCCTCTTAAGTATGTGTCTGCAGTACAAACACCGGTCCATCTCCTTATGGAAGGTAGTCCTCGACTTATGACCACCATAGAGCTGTTATTGAGACATTTGTTAAGCGAGTTTTGTCCCGTTTTATGACTTTTCTTGCCACAGTGGTTAAGTGAATCACTGCAGTTGATCAGTTAGTAACCCGGTTACTAAACGAACCCGGCTTCCCCATTGACTTTACTTGTCGGAAGGTCACAAAAGGGGACCACAAGACCCACCCACTCCCCCAGGACGCTACAACCGTCATAAATACGAGCCAGTTGCCAAGCATCCCAAAATTGATCATGTGGCCATGGGGATGTGGCAATGGTCGTCAGTGTGAAAAACAGCCGTAAGTCACTTTTTCCCCTGCCGTTGTAACTTTGAATGATCATTTAAAAAATGGTTGTAAGTTGAGAACTATCTATAACATGGGGTCTTCAAACATGGCCCTTTGATGACTTGTGGACTTCAATTCCCAGAATTCCTCAACCAACCCTAACCCTAACCCCCTTCATCCTTCTCTTCATTAAACTAGACATGCTGCAGCTGTCAAAAAAGCCAACACAGTGCTGGGCTGCATTAACAGAGGGATAGAGTCAAGATCACGCTAAGTATTAATAGCCCTTTACAAGGCCTTGGTAAGGCCACACTTGGAATACTGCATCCAGTTTTGGTCACCACGATGTAAAAAAGATGTTGAGACTCTAGAAAGAGTACAGAGAAGAGCGACAAAGATAATCAGGGGACTGGAGGCTAAAACATATAAGGAACGGTTGCTGGAATTGGGTATGTCTAGTTTAATGAAGAGAAGGACGAGGGGGGACATGATAGCAGTCTTCCAATATCTCAGGGGCTGCCACAAAGAAGAGGGAGTCAAGCTATTCTCCAAAGCTCCTGAAAGCAGGACAAGAAGCAACGGATGGAAACTAATCAAGGAGAGAAGCAACCTAGAACTAAGGAGAAACTTCCTGATAGCTAGAACAGTTAACCCAGCGGTTCTCAACCTATGGGTCGCGACCCCATTTGGGGTCGAATGACCGTTTCACAGGGGTCGCCGGACATCGCGGTCTGCCATTTTGTTTTTTTGTTGCTGTTTTTTGTTTTTTTTGTCGCGCGCGCACCGCGCATGCACGGATCAGGCCATCGCGGTCCGCCATTTTGTTTTTGGTTTGTTTTTTTTTTCATCGCGCACGCCGCGCATGCGCAGATCGGCCCGGCACGCGCGCCAGGGTCGCGCCACGCATGGGCGGGGCAAGTGGGGTCTCAACCTGAAAAAGGTTGAGAACCGCTGAATTAACCAGTGGAAAAATCTGCCTCCAGAAGCGGTGAATGCTCCAACACTGGAAGTTTTTAAGAAGAGACTGGACAGCCATTTGTCTGAAATGGTATAGGGTTTCCTCCCTGAGTAGGGGGTTGGACTAGATGACCTCTAAGGTCCCTTCCAACTTTACTACTACTACTACTACTACTACTACTACTACTACTACTATTATTATTATTATTATTATTATTATTATTACTATTACCCAATTCCAGCAACCGTTCCTTATATATGTTTTAGCTTCCAGTCCCCTATGTGGCATTCCACATTACGTGACGTTCCACTGAAGATACAGATGGGGTAAAATCTCTCAGGATTGTCCCTTCTAAAATGGTGCTCTTGGGAGGCTCATTCTGAAGTCACAAAACCCAGCCCAGGTCTCTGCCCGTCGCTCAAGGAGTTAAATTCATTTTGCTGTTGACAATTAATGTCGGGGGGGCCCATTCCATAGATCTCTTAACAGAGACCACAACAGGGCAATTAACCCACTAATACACTAAGCTATTACATTGCTATGTCTCTTATTTTAGCCCGAGGTGATTTGAAACGCATTGGATTAAAGGATATTACAGGAGATAGCATGAAAAATAGTTTAATGTAATGAGTCGTCCCATGACGTCCGCTATTAAAGATGATTTGCGGTCAAAAACTACAACATGCAGGAGTTCAACCATTTAGAAAGTTAGAAGGAGGAGGAGGAAGGGGAGCCTTAACTGTTTCCTGACTAGAGTCGCTTGAATAAATGAAAAAAGTTATCACACACACAACACACACTAAACCCTACAAGTTTGGTATAGTGGTTCAGGCACCAGGCTGGAAAGCAGGAGACTGTGAGTTGTAGTCCTGCCTTAGGTGTGAAAACTGACTGAGTGACTTTGGACCAATGAACAGGAGACATTGAGTTCTAGTCCCGCCTTAAGCAGGAAAGTGATTGGGTGACTTTGGACCAATGAACAGGAGATGGTGAGTTCTAGTTCCGTATTCAGCACAACAGTGATTGGGTAACTTTGGGAATCACCAGGAGACTGTGAGCTGTAGTCCTGCCTTAGGTGTGAAAACTGACTGAGTGACTTTGGACCAATCAACAGGAGACGGCGAGTTCTAGTCCTGCCTTAAGCAGGGAAGTGATTGGGTGACTTTGGGAATCACCAGGAGACTGTGAATTCTAGTCCCACCTTTGGCATGAAAGCCTGCTGAGTGGGCCAATCCCCAGGAGAAGGTAAGTTCTAGTTCTGCCTTAGGCATGAAAGCCAGCTGGATGACTTTGGGCCAATCACCAGGAGATGGAGAGTTCTAGTCCCACCTTAGGCATGAAAGATGGTTGGGTGACTTTGGACCAATCACCAGGAGATGGTGAGTTCTAGTTCCGTGTTCAGCACAACAGTGATTGGGTGACTTTGGGAATCACCAGGAGACTGTGAGTTCTAGTCCCGCCTTAGGCATGAAAGAGGTTGGGTGACTTGGGGCCAATCCCTCTCTCTCTCTTAGCCCAACCCACTTCACAGGGTTGTTGTAGAGAAAACACGATGAAGAAGAAGTATTGCGTATGTTTGCCACCTTGAGCTGAGCTCATGTCTTTCAGTAAGGAGTGCAGATTGAAATTGAACTGTTTTGCATCCAATACCAAGGGGCCTTTCCCCATTCGCTCCCGACTGCATCACAAATGTGAGACAGCAACCGCATATACATTTCCTTCCTTTTCCTTCAAGTAACCTTTAGCTGTTCTGCAGATAATAATAATAATAATAATAATAATAATAATAATAATAATAATAATAATAATAATAATAATAATGGAGGGACCTTGGAGGTCATCGAGTCCAACCCCCTGCTCAGGCAGGAAGCCCTATACCATTTCGGACAAATGGCTGTCCAGTCTCTTCTTAAAAACTTCCAGTCTTGGAGCATTCACCGCTTCTGGAGGCAGGTTGTTCCACTGGTTAATTGCTCTCACTGTCAGGAAGTTTCTCCTTAGTTCTAGGTTGCTTCTCTCCTTGATGAGTTTCCATCCGTTGCTCCTTGTCCTGCCTTCAGGCGCTTTGGAAAATAGCTTGACTCCCTCTTCTTTGGGGCAGCCCCTGAGATACTGGAACACTGCTATCATGTCCCCCCTCGTCCTTCTCTTCATTAAACTGGACATACTCGATTCCAGCCACTGTTCCTTATAAGTTTTAGCCTCCAGTCCCCTAATCTTCTTTGTTGCTCTTCTCTGCACTCTTTCTAGAGTCTCAACATCTTTTTTACATCGTGGTGACCAAAACTGGATGCAGGATTCCAAGTGTGGCCTTACCAAGGCACTGTAAAGTGGTATTAACACTTGACGTGATCTTGATTCTGTCCTTCTGTTAATGCAGCCTAGCACTGTGTTGGCCTTTTTGACAGCTGCAGCACACGGCTGGCTCATATTTAGGTGATTGTCCACTAGGACTCCGAGGTCCCTTTCACAGTTACTACTATTGAGCAAGGTACCCCCTACGCTATACCTGTGCATTTGGTTTTTCTTGTCTTCCCTTTTAATCAGGCAACGCTGAGTGCAAGTAGCATATTTCTCTGACCACTGATGATGTCACAGTGAGGTGACTCCTTAGACCAAGGGTCCTCAAACTTCAAATCTCAGTCTGGACTTCAACTCCCAGTCTTGGTCCTCGTTTTACTGCCCTCGGAAGGATGGAAGACTGAGTCAACCTTGCGCCGGTCAGGATCAAACTGCGGGCAGTGGGCAGAGTTCGCCTGCAATAGCAGTAGCGCTTAGACGAATATACCACTTCACCGTCCTTTACAGTACTCTCTATGTGGTTTACAGAGCCAACATACTGCCCACAACAATCGGGGTCCTCATTTTACTGACCTTGGATGTTTTATTAAATTTGGAAGGATGGAAGGCTGAGTCAACCTTGAGCTGGCCCTTTAACACACGTTTCTCTTAGCAACAGAAATTTTGGGCTCCAATGTCATCATAAGTCGAGGACTTACGTCTGTTGCCTCATGAATCCCAGTGGCCGGTTAGGGCCCACAGAGTGGGCCTTCTCCAGGTCCCGTCAGCCAGACAGTGTCGCCTGGTGGGGCCTAGGGGAAGAGCCTTCTCTGTTGCGGCCCCGGCCCTCTGGAATCAACTCCCCCCGGAGATCCGTGTCGCCCCCACCCTCTCCGCCTTTCGTAAATTACTTAAAACACACCTCTGCCGGCAGGCCTGGGGCAGTTAACATCTTGCCCCAAGCCAGTGTATGTTTGTGTGTATGTTTGTGGAATGATTGGTTTCTTTTTTAACTTAAGGGTTTTTATATTTATATATTTTATTGTAATTTCTATCATGTTGTAAGCCGCCCTGAGTTCTCCGGAATAGGGCGGCATAGAAGTCAAATTAATAATAATAATAATAATAATTCTTCTGTTAAAGGCAACAAGGAGAAAGGCAACGTCAGACTTTCAAGATTCTGTTAATGTAACCATAAAGTAGAATAAGGCTCATCTGATCATACTCTACTTCCTGTCCGGACTACCTCGCAAGGCTGACCACTCCCTCTTCCCTCCCTACTGAGGTCCATCAGCCAGCAAACCAGGGTACTTGCAGAATTCTCGGCTTGCAAGCTTTGCCCCTGAGTTCTCCTAGCCTTTGCTGTCAGACAATCCTGGAATAAGCCACCAATGGAAGAAACTTCACTTTTCAAACAAACCCTGGCTGGTGATGGGAAACGACACTTTGGCCTATGATGGTTCTGTAATTTCATCAGCCTCTCCTCCGAGCTGATACCGAGTGACACGGCTATTGTATATGTAACAGCTCAGGCCAGTGATGAGGTTGTCAGTTCCACCTAATGTGGCCGGTTGACGGGCTGACTTATTTATTTATTTCCCTTCCTGGACATCCCTCCCCACCTCCCCTTTTCATCCCCTTTCTCCTCCGAGTAGAGAGCAACGAAATTGAAGGAGAAAAGGTCACCCAAGGCTGGTCATTTGCTCTCCTTCCTTAGACACGTCTCATTCCCTTGCAAGAAAATTGGAGGGGACAGCTTGCTTTTTCTCCTGGGGGGGGGGGAAATCCGTGCCACGCCAGAGTGACATCCGAAAGGAAAACTCGTTAGAATGGCAGGAAGATAGCCAGGAATGTAACTGGTTCATAATAAATTTCAAAGGCGCCAGGGCCCCGGTTATTGTTAGTGGCATCTGGAACCACCAAAGCCTCATGGATCAGAAGTTGAAGCATGTGAATAATAGCCATCGCAATAGCACTTAGACCAGTGGTGGCGAACCTATGGCACGGGTGCCAGAGGCGGCACTCAGAGCCCTCTTTGTGGGCACGCGTGCCGTCTCCCCAGTCCTAGGCCTTCAGCTGGGTTTTATAAAATCTTTTCGCTTTAGGCCTCTGCTGCCGTGTGCAAAAAAAAAAAAAAAAAAGGTTCAATCAATCAGTCAATTTCAACTTCTCGTGGGAAAAAAAAGATCTTGTAAGTTGGAATTGATTGATTGAACTTTTTAGTCCCACCCAGTCTGCCATTACCACCGCATCCGTGCCCAGCCAATGGGCCACACCCAGCCGATGGGTCACACCCACCCGGCACCCGACGATGCATAAGTGGGTTTTGGGTTGCAGTTTGGGTACTCGGTCTCTAAAAGGTTCGCCATCACTGACTTAGATTTATATATCGCTTCACAGTGCTTTACAGCCCCCGGTTTACAGAGTCAGCCTATGCCCCCCCCAACAATCTGGCTCCTCATTTTAAAGACCTCGGAAGGCTGGAAGACTGAGTCAACCATGCGCCAGTCAGGATTAAACTCCTGGCAGTGGGCAGAGTCTGCCTGCAATAGTAATAGCAATAGCACTTAGACTTATATACCGCTTCACAGTGCTTTACAGCCCTCTGTAAGCGGTTTACAGAGTCAGCATATGCCCCCTCCCAACAATCTGGGAAGGATGGAAAGCGGAGTCGACCTTGAACTGGTCAGGATCGAACTGCTGACAGTGGGCAGAAACAGCCTGCAGTACTGCATTCTAACCAATGAGCCATCACAGCTCAGCTCAGCTCAGGGCGGCTGAGGTGGGCTGACTTCTTCGGCCACCCTGTCTTTCCCTGCCACGTGGAAGGAGGTGGTTCTTTTCCTATCTCTGTCCAAGTTTTTTTTATTTGAGATGGTTCTTTTCCTGCCAAACATTCCCCGACAGTGTGTAAAAATGAGTGTGTGATGGCTAAAGATGTTTTCACTGTGCATTTTTTACAGGTTTGCCATCAGTCATCTGATTGGCACGGTGAAACACCGCTCCCCCCGGTACCAAATACATACAGGTAGTACAAGCACAATTGAGCCTAAAATTTCTGTTGTTAAGTGAGACATTTTACGACCTTTCTTGCCACCGTCGCTAAGTGAATCACGGCATACTGTTAAGTTAGTAACCCTGTTGTTAAGTGAATCTGGCTTCCCCATTGACTTTGCTCGTCAGAAGGTCGCAAAAGGGGATCACGTGACCTTGGGACCCGGCAATGGTCATAAACATGAACCAGTTGCCAAACATCTGGATTTTGATCACATGATCGCGGGGATGCTGCAGAGATCATAACTGTGAGAAATGATCATAGGTTCGCTTTTTTCAGGACCGTTGTAACTTTGAACGGTCCCTAAATGAACTGTTGTAAGTTGAGGACTGCCTGTAAATGATACATAGGCAGTCCTTGCTTTACAACCACTTGTTTAAATGTCTTGTGAAGTTTCTCAGCCATCCAGGCCGTTGTTGTCTCAAAGGTATTTTTTTCAAAAGGCAAGTGGACTGTTTGGTGCAGCGGTTCTCAACCTATGGGTCGCGACCCCATTTGGGGTCGAACGACCGTTTCGCGAGGGTCGCCGGACACCGCGGTCCACCATTTTGTTTTTGTTTTTTGTTTTGTTTGTTTGTTTTTTTCTTTGCGCGCGCGCCGCGCATGTTCAGATCGGCCCGTCGCGGTCCGCCATTTTGGTTTTTTTTTTGTCGCACGCACCGCACATGCGCGGGGCAAGTGGGGTCTCTGAAAAAGGTTGAGAACCACTGGTTTAGTGACTGTTTGAAGTTATAACAGCCCTGGAAAAAGTGACTCAAGTTATGACTGTTTTTTTACACTTACAACCGTTGCAACATCCCTGTGATCACAGGATCAAAATTTGGATGCTTGGCAACTGGCCTGTATTTATGACGGGTTGCAGTCTCCCGCAGGGTCACATGATCCCCTTTTGCATCCTTCCGACAAGCAGAGTCCATGGGGGAACCCACACTCACTTAACAACCGTGTCACTAACTTAACAACTGCAGTGCTTCACTTAACCACTGTGTCAAGAAACATCATAAAATGGGGCAAAACACACTTCACTGTCTCACTTAGCAACAGAAATGTGGGGCTTCGTTGTGGTCGTAAGTTGAGGACTACCTGTATTTAGGAATCATTGGTCTGCGTGCTTTCAAGGGTGATATTTTTCCCTCCACCGGGATGAAGAACATGGTGTCATGGTTCCGAGAGATGAAACTTTTCAAAAGAACTTCGAGGCATTATTTACCTTAAAGCAGCGGTTCTCAACCTTTTTCAGGCCGAGACCCCACCTGCGCCGCCCATGCGTGGAGTGACCCCGACCTGCGCCACACCGACGGCCTGAACCGCACATGCGCGGTACGACGGGCTGAACTGCGCATCCGCGGCACGCGCACGGCGGCCCAAACCACGCATGCATGACATGCGTGTGACGGGCTGAACCGCGCATGCGTGGCGTGCACGTGACGGCCGAACCGCACATGGGCGGCGCGTGTGTGACGGGCCGAACCGCACATGCGCGGCACGACGGGCCGAACCGTGCATGCGTGATGCGCGCGCGACGGCCCAAACCGCGCATGCGCGGTGCACGCGTGATGGGCCGAACCACACATGCACGGCGCGACGGGCCGAACCGTGCATGCGTGATGCGCGCATGATGGCCCAAACCGCGCATGCGCGGCGCACGTGTGATGGGCCGAACCACATATGCGCGGCGCGACGGGCCGAACCGTGCATGCGTGACGCGCGCGCAATGGCCCAAACTGCGCATGCGTGGCACAACGGGCCGAATCACGCATGCGCAGCGCACACGCGACGGCCGAGGGGAAACGGGGGAAAATATGGCAGACTGCGGTGTCCGGCGACCCCCGCGAAACGGTCGTTCGACCCCAAATGGGGTCGCGACCCATAGGTTGAGAACCGCTGCCTTAAAGAATCTTTTATTCGAGTAGCATAATATCGGCACTACATAATTGAAGCCAAAAACTGAATTCCCTTCCCCTGGGCACACAGTATCAAAGCACAATTCCCTCCTCCAATTAACAGTCATAAATCACATTCCCCAATTAGCTTGAAGCTCAGGCTTCCTCTCCAGCTCTCCAGCCCGCCAATTCTTTTTTTTTCCTTTTTTTTTTTACCAAAGGTTCATTTTTCTTTATTGGTTTCTCTCTCACCAGAATTTTATATACATATGAAAATACACAAATAACTAAAAACCGCTGCACAAATGAGGTCCTCAGTTCAAATTTACAATGTCTTGCAAAACTGTATATACAGCAAATGGCGGGAAAATGCTTCACAGAACCTTCAAAAGGAAATCCTCAAAAGGAAAATTAAAACCTAGACTACAAGCAATGCATTAGAAAAAGCAGAGCATTTATTTCTCTTTGCCAAGTTGTCCCCCTCCACTGCGTTTTCAGGAGTGAGGCCAAATTCCTTGGGGCAAACCAGCAAGGAAACAAAATGTTGTGAGTTGCTTCTCTTCT
This sequence comes from Bothrops alternatus, assembly GCA_034064705.1. NCBI lineage: Eukaryota > Metazoa > Chordata > Lepidosauria > Squamata > Viperidae > Bothrops > Bothrops alternatus. Next base: position 429,031 of record JARGCV010000082.1, on the reverse strand, counting down.
CTTGGCGAAACTTCTTATTTGAACTGGTTGTCAATAAGGGTCCCTTTCATTTTGGCCTTTTTGGCTTCCAGCTCGGCCAGTTCCTGCAGCCTTCTCTTGCTCATGCCTTTCCTTTCCAGCTGCTTCTCAATCGCTTTGGCATTTTGGGCATATGAATCAGCAATCTCACGCGCTTCAATCTCTTCTTCTTCATCATCAATAGTGGACACGGTCACCGAGCTGAATTTGCCCATATCCTTCGTCCGTTTGGTCATCATAACCTTCTTAGAGGGCTCTTGCTTCTGAGTGTAGATGTTGGTCTTCCCAAAACCTTGTCCAAATTTCACCACGGGACCATCAACAATGAACGTCACCAGAGCGTTCTTCTGCTGGTGTTGGTAAAAAAGGAGTAGTCCACACTTTCCACATTTTTTCCTGTATTGTCGCTCAATGCCTTCTGGCCTGCGCAGGTAAACATTTTCCTCTTCTTCCGTGTTACAGAATTTGTGGGCATGTTTGACGGCATCAATAACTCTGGCCCGATCACGGGGTCTCATGGGCAGCTTCTCAAGTTGGCAGTCCAGGACCAGCACCATCTGCCCGCAGAGGCAGTAATACACGTGAAGCGGCTTCTCGCCATCGTCATATTCCTCCCAGTCGCGCCAATTCTTTATCAGCTCTGGGCTCAATAACCTTGATTCTCACGCTAAGTTTAGTGTTGTTATGTCTAACTGGACTCTCATTCACATCCCCTCTCCTCCAAGCATCGTCTAACTCTAAAAGCGAGAGGGGAAAAGATGGCTACACTTCCATCTGTTGTCAATGCAAAACATCCGGTGTTAGCAACGTTGACACATGGCTTCATGCAATCTGGATTCTGAGATTCCTTATCCAGATACCTTATCTCAGACATTTTTGTCCCTCCCTAATCGTCATCCCATCAGCTATGTAAGCAGGAACAAGGAGAATACAGTAGAAATAATAATATTTATGCACATCGTGAGAGGTTTCATGCACTGAGGGCTAAGAGTACAGCGATGGAGATAATGGGGCATGAGTCACTGGCTAATTGAGCCTCTGCTGAGTATTTGTTTATTAATGCTATTCTACGCCAATTATGAGGGTTACTTTCCTCCCCAGATGATGTATTAAACAATCTTTGTTCATTGTTGCTGTGGGATCCCTGGTGGATATTTGCACTACAAACATATTGCACTGCGCCCACCGTCCTCGACGTACGGCCACAAAGCCCAAAATTTATGTTGCCAAATGAGACATTTGTGAAGCGAGTTTTGTCCCATTTTATGACTTTTCTTCCCACATTTTCCTCCCATCATTACAGTTGTTAAGAGAGTAACACGGTTGTTAAGTGAATCTGGCTTCTCTGTGGACTTTGCTTGTCAGAAGGCTGTCAAAGGGGATCACATGACCCTCCCCCAGGGACAGGGAAACCATCATAAATTTGAGTCAGTCGCCAAGCATCCGAATTTTGATCACGTGACCACGGGGGTGCTGCAACGGTCGTAAGTGAGGAAAAATGGGCGTAAGTCGCTTTTTTCAATGCTGCTGTAACTTCCAACCGTCACTAAACGAACTCTGTTTCTTTGCTGGTGAAAAGGGGTTCTTCTGAAAAGAAGGCCCAGCAAATGTGTTCTGGCAACTTTATCTGGATTGCAAAAATTCCTGGAGCACTAGAGCTCAGAACACAGAATAACAGATGTTGGAAACTGATCACATGACCCCAAGACCCTGCAAACCGTCATAAATATGAACCAGTTGGCAAATTTCCAAATTTTGATCACATGACCACGGGGATGCCGCAACAGTTGTTAGTGCAGCGGTTCTCAACCTTTTCCGGGGCTCGACCCCGGCCTGCATCGCGCAAAAAAAAAATGGCGGGCCCGCACCGCGCATGCGTGGCGTGACGGGGCGCATCGCGCATGCGCGGTGCGACGGCCCGCATTGCGATAGGGAAAAAAATGGCCGACCCAAAAAAAAAATGGCCGACAAAAAAAAATGGTGGGCCTGCACTGTGCATGCGCGGCACGACAGCCCGCATCGTGATAGGAAAAAAAATGGCTGACCAAAAAAAAATGGCTGACCAAAAAAAATATGGCCGACCCAAAAAAAATGGCGGACTGCGGTGCTTGGCGACCCCCGTGAAATGGTCGTTCGACCCCAAATGGGGTCGCGACCCACAGGTTGAGAACCGCTGTGTTAGTGCGAAAAGCTGCCATAAGTCACTTTTTTCAATGTTGCTGTAACTTTGAACAGCTGCTAAACGAACAGTTGTAAGACGAGGACTACCTGCACATTACTATTTAAAAAAAAATAGATAAAGCAAAGGAAGCAACAACTTTTTAAAGTGTCCCACTTTGGATGTTCTTCTCTTTCTCTCAACCCTTGAATTCATCCGAATTTGTCTGAATCCTTTTTAAAGCGTCGCATCCAGAACTACGTGACTATAAATATCCTCAACTGAGCAATTTTACTGTTTTAACTGTTTATTGTGCTTGGATTTTTAATGGGCTTGATTGTACTTTGTGTTAATTGTGAGCAGATTTGATTATTTTTAATGGTAAAGTGGTGGAGATAAATCCTGTATCGGCTGCAGCGAAAACAAGCAACACGGCGGTAAAATAAATAACACGTGGTAAATGGTGAGTAGAAAAGCATACAGGTTGCCCTCAACTTATGACTGTAATTGAGCCCGAGATTAGAGTTGGAAGCTGTGTTGGTCTTTAAGAGGTTACCATGTGACGGCCCCCAATTTTATTAACTTTTTTTTTGCAGCCGTCCTTAAGCGAATGCCATGGTCATTAAGCCAACACAGCAGTCACGAAAGGAATGTTGCAGTTGTTAAACAAGCACTGCCGTCATTAAGAGAAACTATTGGACTCAATGGGCATTTTGTCAAGGTTAAATCGCTATGATGCCTGCTAGCCTCTACCACTAATCAACTGGCTGTAGATAAGGGGTAGAAACCAAAGGGAGGATATGGAACGCCAAGATGCCCTTCACGGACCGTGAGTGCCTGCTTCACGCCAAGGTCATTGCCGCAGGTGCTCAGTGGAGAAGTGGGCTGTTCCCATAACAAAAAGGAATATTACTATTGGACGATGTGAACACTTGGTGGGTGGAGGCTTGCCCGTTGATGGTTTAACTGTGCAGGAAACCCAGAGCTGGTTTTGCTACTTGAGTACTTAAATGCTGTGCCCAATAAAGTTGAGCCTGTTTGGACTGAATTGCCTTGAGGAGTCCTTTTGTTGAGTTGGTAATCGGAGTTTTGGTCACCACGATGTAAAAAAGATGATGAGACTCTAGAGAGAGTACAGCGAAGAGCAACAAAGATGATTAGGGGACTGGAGGCTAAAACATAAAAAGAACGGCTGCTGGAATTGGGTATGTCTAGTTCAGGGGTAGGCAACCTTGGCTCTTTTATGACTCGTGGACTTCAACACCCAGAATGCCTGAGCCAATATGGCTCAGCTTGGAAACCTCTCCCTTCCCCTCAGCATGGCTGGCTCAGGAATTCTGGGAGTTGAAGTCCACGAGTCATAAAAGAGCCCAGGTTGCCTACCCCTGGTCTAGTTTAATGAAGAGAAGGACGAGGGGGGGACATGACAGCAGTCTTCCAATATCTCAGGGGCTGCCCCAAAGAAGAGGGAGTCAAGCCATTCTCCAAAGCACCTGAAGGCAGGACAAGAAGCAACAGATGGAAACTAACCAAGGAGAGAAGCAACCTAGAACTAAGGAGAGATTTCCTGACAGTTAGAACAATTAACCAATGGAACAACCTGCCTCCAAAAGCTGTGAATGCTCCAACACTGGGAGTTTTTAAGAAGAGACTGGACAGCCATTTGTCTGAAATGGTATAGGGTTTCCTGCCTGAGCAGGGGGTTGGACTAGATGACCTCCAATATCCCTTCCAGCTTTATTATTATTATTATTATTATTATTATTATTATTATTATTATTATTATTATTATTATTATTATTACTGTTATTACATTTTGTGCCAGACAACAAAATAAAAGCTGGCTTCTGCAAAAATAAAACAAAACATTGCAAGTAACAATCATGCTCCTGTGGATGCGGCCAATGAGCATAAACATGGCTGGTTGCCAAACACCCAGAAAGCAAAGACTAGCTAAGTGGGGGGGGGGGGACAGCCAACATAACTTCAAAGTTCTGGGGAAGTCCATTGTATCCTCAAACACTTGTTAAGTCCCAGGTCGTAAGTTAAGGACTACCTGTACTTACAACAGCTCACTGAGTGACCGTTCAAAGTTACAATGTCATTGACAAACGTAACACGACCATTTTTCACATTTACAATCATTGCAGCATCCCCGTGGTCATGTGATCAAAATTCAGATGCTTGACCACTGACTCATATTTATGATCGTTGCAGTGTCCCCGGGGGGTCATGTGATCCCCGTTTGTGACCTTCTGACAAGCAAAGTCAATGGGGGGAGCCAGATTGGCTTAACAACCGTGTTACTAACTTAACAACTCCAGTGATTCACTTAACAACTGTGGCAAGAAAGGTCAGAAAAGGGGACCAAACTCACTTAACACACATCTCGGCAACAGAAGGTTTGGGCACAATTGAGGTCATAAGATGAGGACTATCTGTATAGTGTTCAGTAATATGTGTTGAAGAGTACTTTACATTCATTCCTGGTGGTCAGCTGGCTGTGATTCAAGTCCTTATTTTTTGTTAAATTATTGGGAAATCTGTCCTGAAACGAGGGATGGAAACTGATCAAGGAGAGAAGCCACCTGGAATTAAGGAGAAACTTCCTGACAGTGAGGACAATCAACCAGTGGAACAGCTTGCCTCCAGAAATCGTGGGCGCTCCATCACCAGAGGTTTTTAAGGAGAGGCTAGACAATCATCTGTCTGAGATGGTATAGGTTCTCCTGCTTGAGCAGGGGGCTGGACTAGAAGACCTCCAAGGTCCCTTCTAGATCTATTCTATTTAAATCGACCCAACTCTTAGGAGCTGGATGATATCCACCACTTTACTCTTTCTCATTCTCGGCTTCTTGGAAACTGCTAACTTTCGTTTCCTTGAAAATTACTAGCAGCGCCTGACAAGAATTGAACGTCAGAAAGCAGCGCGATAAGCTTTTCATCTGATCCCCAAAAACCATGCAGGAAATGCTTATGTACAGAGAAACCCCGAGATACGTCTTTGGCTAGTTCAGTGGTTCTCAACCTTTTTAATGCCGCGACCCCCAACCAGTCGTAAGTTGAGGACTTCCCAACCAGTTGTAAGTCGAGGACTTTCCCTGCCCAGGAGCACCGTGCATGCGTGGTGCCACCCCCTGCGCCGGCTGAGGCGTAGCTGGCAAGGGGCAGCAACGGTGCAGGACGACCACTGGCTGGGCCACCAGCTGGCCCAGCCCAAGGGAGGTAAGGCACCTGCCGGGCCCCACGCGCGCCAGCAACCCTCTCTGCGCCCGCCGGCCTGCCACCTCCCACCCCTGGCCCTCTTTTACTTACATTTTTAGTAGTTGCTCAGCAGGGAGGGGTGGAAACCTCCAGACAGCTCACCTTCGCTGCAGACAACTTGCAGCACCGTTTGCAGACTGGGACTTTTGATGGGCTCAGCAGGGCAGAGACAGCCTGGACAATTCCTATTGGCTTTTGAAAGCCAATAGAATTAGACTCTATTCAAGAGAGTCTATTCTATTGGCTTTCAAAAGCCAAAAGAATAAGAGGAAGTAGCACAGGTAAGGAAAAGGGGAAAAAATGGCGGACTGCATTGTTTGGCGACCCCCGTGAAATGGTTGTTCGACCCCAAATGGGGTCGCGACCCACAGGTTGAGAACCGCTGGGCTAGTTGAAAAAGAATGAAGGTGCAGGATGAGTGGGGTGGGGAAGGAAACCGACCAGCAGAGAAAAGCAACTCATTCAGAATTTTTCATCCTGGAGGATTTGAAAGAGACAAGAGGGGCAATTCAAATAAGGAAGAAACAGGTAGTCCTCAACTTATGGCCACAATTGAGCCCAATCTTTCTGTTGCTAAGCGAGACACTCGTTCAGTGAGTTTACAATCTTTCTTTCCACGGTTGTTAAATGAATCACTGCAGCTGTGAAGCTAGTAACATGGTGGCTAAGGGAATCTGGTTTCCACATTAACCTGGCTTGTCAGAAGATCCCAAAAAAGGATCACATGACTCCCCCCAGGACATTGCAATCATCATAAATATGAGCCAGTTGCCAAGCATCCGAATTTTGATCACGTGACCACGAGGATGATGCAATGGTCGTAAGCATGAAAAGTGATGATAAGTCACTTTTTTCAGTTCTGTTGTAACTTCAAATGGTCACTAAATGAACTGCTGTAAGTCGAGGAGCACCTGTAACAGTGCCTTTTCTTTCCTCCACTGTTGTGGGAAAGGTTGCTGGAATTGGGTATGTCTAGTTTAATGAAGAGAAGGATTAGGGGTGACATGATAGCAGTCTTCCAGGTGCGCTTCAAGGTGTTGGTCACTACCTTTAAAGCGCTCCATGGCATAGGACCCAGTTATTTACAAGACCGCCTTCTGCCAGTAAATACCTCCCATCGACCAGTTCGCTCCCACAGAGAGGGCCTCCTCAGGGTGCCATCGGCTAAGCAGTGTCGGCTGGTGGCGCCCAGGGGGAGAGCCTTTTCTGTGGGGGCACCGACGATGTGGAACGAGCTCCCTCCAGAACTCCGGACGTGTCATGATCTGCGCACCTTCAGAAGAGAATTGAAGACTCATCTCTTCAATCAAGCCGGCCTGGCCTAGAGCTCCTCGGGGTTTTTGTAAATTTTAAATAAAGTAGTTAGGGTTTTAGTATGGGATTTTAATTGGTTTTTAGTAACAGCCTAGGTAATTTAATTCAGTTTTAAATATTTATTATTGTTATGTTTTAATTTGGCTGTAAACCACCCCGAGTCCTACGGGAGGGGGCGGTATAAAAGTTTACAAAAATAAATAAATAAATAAATAAATAAATCTCAGGGGCTGCCACAAAGAAAAGGGAGTGAAGCTATTCTCCAAAGCGCCTGAAGGCAGGACAAGAAGCAACGGATGGAAACTAACCAAGGAGAGAAGCAACCTAGAACTAAGGAGAAACTTCCTGACAGTGAGAGCAATTAACCAGTGGAACCACCTGCCTCCAGAAGTGGTGAATGCTCCAACACTGGAGGTTTTAAAGAAGAAATTAGACAGAATGGTATAGGGCAGGGATAGGCAACCTTTATGGCTCTTTGATGACTCGTGGACTTCAATTCCCAGAATTCCTGAGCCAGCCATGCTGAGGAGAAAGGGAGAGGTTTCCATGCTGAGCCATGCCGGCTCAGGAATTCTGGGAGTTGAAGTCCACGAGTCATAAAAGAGCCAAGATTCCCTCCCCCCTCCCCAGCCTAGATCAGTAGTAGGCAACCTTGGCTCTTTTATGACTCGTGGACTTCAATTCCCAGAATTCCTGAGCCAGCCATGCTGAGGGGAAAGGGAGAGGTTTCCATGCTGAGCCATGCTGCCTCAGGAACTCTGGGAGTTGAAGTCCATGAGTCATAAAAGAGCCAAGGTTGCCTACCCCTGGTATAGGGTCTATTTGAGGAGAGGGATAGACTAGAAGACCTCCAAAGTCCCTTCCAACTCTGTTAATCCCCTTGTACTAGTCTGTTATTCCAATAAAGGAGAATGTTTGTAGCTCAGGGTTGAAATGAGGGGTCCTTGGTTCTGTTATTCTGATGTTCAGTGGGTTTTTGATTTTACCTCTCTCCCCCCCCCTTCAGCATGTAAACCAATATCTTTCCTGAAAGCGGTTTGAGGTGAGAGAGTGCCAAACAACACTCGCACTCTGTTGTGAGTGTCCCTAGACCAGCTTGGGAAGTGTCAGAATATGAGGATCAGCAGCCAGGCCCCTCTGGGTGTTTTCCCCTCCCAGCAGCCGAGGAAGAGCAGCCAGGCCCCTCTGGGTATGTGCCCCTCCCGGCAGCTGAGCTAGACAATGAGGAGCTTTGTATGCATTCTGAATCAGACTCTCAAAATGATGAGTCAGATTTAGAACAAGAAGATAAATGGATTGATCCGAGGTTCCGAAGGTTTGATAAGCGCAGGTGTCAGTTAACTGGAAAAAGGAAGTAATGGGGGGAAGTGACGTATCGGACACTATATTAGAAGGGGAAAGAAAGACTACGCCTTTGTCATGAGCAACGTTAATCAAGGAGAGGCTTGAAAACTTTTGCAGTGCGTTGGAATTCTGGTGTTTTGAAAACCTACCGAAGAATAATGAGGTCTTGGACAATGTGATAAAGAAAGAGTAAGTTAATTGGGAAGTAGGAGGAGGAGAGCATGTTTATCTAAATGTACATAGATCTGATTTGGCCGTTCCGGCCAACAAAAAAATGCCAGCAGCTTGCTTTGAAATGAATCCTTTTGAAATGTGTTAAATAAACCTCTTAAAGACATATTTACGTGGATTTTTAATGAGCTGAGAGAGGCCAGACATAACACACTCCAGGGATAAAAAATAAAATAAAATTAATAGTCTTCCTCTCCCATGTGGTTTGCTCATTAAAAAGAGAGAGAGAGAGAGAGAGAGAGGGGAAAAAAAACTCCATTTAAATGCAAATTTGAGTTTTAGCTGGGGATTTCCCCCCAAAGTATCTCTGAAAACACCAGGGGAAATAGTCTACAGAAATCTAGGGAGGACTGAAAATCCTGGCCATCGACAACACCGGCTTTTTGAGCCAAAGTTCGCTTCCATCTTGAACGAAGGTGATAAAAGAACAATAAGAAAATAAAGTTGCATAGAAGAAAATGAAAATTAATAGTGAGAAGCCAAGGAGATCCATGTTAACGATGGTATCTATGATGGCAGATGATCACCCATGATTAAAGGGTCTGTAGGCTAAATCCTACAATGAACAAGTGAGAGAACTAGGTAGTCTTCATAAAGAGAAGGACTAGCGGTGATATAATATCTGTTTTCCAATATTTGAGGAGCTGCCACAGAGAAGAGAGAGTCAATTTATTCTCCAAAGGGCCTGAAGGCAGGACAAGGAGCAACGGACGGAAACTAATCAAGGAGAGAAGCAACCTAGAACTAAGGAAGAATTTCCTGTCAGTGAGAACAATTAATCAATGGAACAGCTCATCTCCTGGACAACTCCAGTGCTGGAAGTTTTCAAGAAAAGATTCAACAACCATTTGTCTGGGATGGTATAAAGTCTCAGAATAACAGAGTTAGAAGGGTCCTTGGAGGTCATCTAGTCCAATCTCCTGCTCAGGCAGAAAACCCTATACCATTTCACACAAATGCTTGTCCAATCTCTTCTTAAAAGCTTCCAGTGTTGGAACATTCACAACTTCTGTAGGCAGGTTGTTGCACTAGTTCAGTGTTTCTCAACCTTGACAATTTTAAGGCATGTGGACTTCAGTTCCCGGAATTCCACAGCCAGCAACGCTGGCTGTGGAATTCTGGGAGTTGAAGTCCACATGCCTTAAAATTGTCAAGGTTGAGAAACACTGCACTAGTTAGTTGTTCTCACTGTCAGAAAATTTATCCTTAGTTCTAGATTGGTTCTCTCCTTGATTAGTTTCCATCCGTTGCTTCTTCTCCTGCCTTCAGATGCTTTGGAAAATAAGTTGACCCCCCCCCCTCTTCTTTATGGCAGCCTCTCCGATGCTGGAAGACTGCTATCATGTCATCCCCCTCTTCTTTGTTGGAGTACTAGAAGATCTCAAAGATTCCTTCCAGTCTTGTGATTCTATTATTGAAGGAAAAATCTTCATCAGGGTCCAGTCCAAGCCGGGAATAAACAAAATAGAGACTGCTTTAGAAAGAAGGTTGTAGTTTATTGAAGAGGAGAGCCAGAAACAGAGACAGAGACTTTTTTTTCTGGGAAAAAAAAAAGACCACATGTAGTAGGGAGTAGGTTTTTATATCTTCTTGGGCTTTTGTTTGGAGTTGTTCCTGTGGCATGAACTTTGACCTGAGTCTGCGTGTATCTTTCTGGTATTCTGATGGTGGTGGGTTAATCCTATTATGTCCCAAAGGTCATATCCTGCTTCCCTGGGGCTGTGGTTGATGACTGTTGGATTTTTGGTGTGAGGGATTGTTGATTTTATGGATCTTTTTTTCTAATCCCAGTTTCCTGGCTCCAATCTTTCTGACAAGATTATCACATCTGCATTTCTGCAGACCTGGTTTCTGTTTGAGGCAGAGAGATTGTGGGGGGGGGCGTTGGTTTCTGCCTTTAAACTTCTTTGTGGAAATATAATATTCTGCCTTTTTAATATTCCCCAAAATATTCCTTTCTTTGGATTGTTCCCACGCTATGATTCTACTATTAGGCATCATGTTGCAGGGGCCTAGAGAGACACTGCCTGTGATGGTTGGAAACTAATCATGCTGGCTCAGGAATTCTGGGAGTTGAAGTACACAGGTTATAAAAGGGCCCCACCCCTGATGTAAAGATTTTAGATCCCTGTAGAACAGGGGTTTTCAACCTTGGCAACTTTAAGACTTGTGGACTTCAACTCCCAGGATTCTGGGAATTGAAACCCACAGATCTGAAAGTTGTGAAGGTTGAGAAAAATTGAACCACAGCTTGCCTCTGAGGTTCAGTGTTTTTCCACAAGGGGGAGCCTCTTGTTCCAGCACTGTCGTTCCCAAAATCAAGATTTTCAACTTATTTAATATATTCATTCCTATGTTTGATTTATGTCACAACTTTTTCTTCAGGAGCTCAAGGAGATTAACATTAAGTCTCTCTTCATTTTAACCCCCACTCCAACAAGAAAGAAAGAAAAAGAAGGGAAGGGAAGGGGAAGGGGAAGGGGAAGGAAGGGAGGGAGGGAGGGAGGGAGGGAGGGAGGAAACAGAGGAAACGGAGGAAACAGAGGAAAGAAGGAAGGAAATGGAGGAAGAGAGGGAGGGAGGAAAGAAGGAGGAAAGAAAGGGAAGGACAGAAAGAGGAAGGAAGGAAGGAAGGAAGGAAGGAAGGAAGGAAGGAAGGAAGGAAGGAAGGAAGGAAGGGGAAGGGGAAGGGGAAGGGGAAGGGGAAGGGAAGGAGGGAGGGAGGGAGGAAGGAAAGAAGGAAATGGAGGAAGAGAGGGAAGGAAGGAAAGAAAGAGGAAAGAAATGGAAGGAAGGACAGAAAGAGGAAGGAACGAAGGGAGGGAGGAAAGAAGGAGGAAAGAAAGAGAAGAAAGGACAGAAAGAGGAAGGAAGGAAGGAAGGAAGGCAGAAAGAAAGAAGGAAGAAAGAAAGAAAGAAAGAAAGAAAGAAAGAAAGAAAGAAAGAAAGAAAGAAAGAAAGAAAGAAAGAAAGAAAGAAAGAAAGAAAGAAAGCCTTGCCATGCTGTGATCAACGTGGGCAGTGCCATCTTCATCCTTTCCCCTGTAGAAATGCCCCCATCTGCCAGATCTCCACCTACTCAGTCCTATGTGTTGCGCTTTCTCAAGTAGACACCCACCCACACACACACACACACACACCTCCTTGCAGATGAAAAGCTGTGCTAGGCAGAGAGCCGTGGGCTCAGTCCTCTATTAGTGGAACAACTTAGTCTCCCAGCATTAGAAACTCAATATTTTATCTCTGTCCCAGTAGTTTTCTGTTAAGCATCCTATTTTGTTGAAGCAACGACAGGAGTGGTTGCATTTTGCTCCCAACGGGGCAAGTTGAACTGTGCATTTGGGATTACTTAGAAGAAAGTCAACAGGTTTCTTGCGTTCTTGACTGCAGATGATCCAACCACATCTGCCAGAGACCTTGGCAAGAATGGCTGGATTGCAATCGGTCTCAATCTGCACATTGAAACACTTACAGAGAAGCCTTTGCAATATACAGGTAATCCTTGACCTACAACCACAGCTGAGCCCCAATTCCCACTGCTAAGCAAGACAGTCATAAAGTGAGTTTTGTTCCTTTTACAAACACTTTTGCCGCAGCTGTTGAGCAAATCATTATAGTCCTTAAGTTAGTAACTTGATTGTTAAGGGAATCTAGCTTCCCCATTGACTTGGCTCATCAGAAAGTTGCAAAAGGGGATCACGTGATCCCAGGATAAATATGAAAAATGTTAGTCCGCAAGTCATAAAAGGGCCAAGTTTGAAGACCCCTGGTCTACAGTAATGTTTCCCAACCTTGGCAACGTTAAGACGTGTAGATTTCAACTCCCAGGATTCTGGGAATTGAAATCCACAGTTTTTAAGAAGAAACTGGACAGCCATTTGTCTGAAATGGTATAGGGCAGGGCTTTTCAACCAGTGGTACAGGTACCTGGCAGGTGGTACACGACCATCCTAGAAAAGTGGTAGCGGGGAAGGGGAATGAGCTGAACCGGTGGCAGCACCGCACAAGCCTGAGCGAGAGACGGCTGGAGCTGCAGGGCTGTCAGGGCTCAGGGGAAGCGCCAGGATCAGTGCCAGGCTCCAGCTAGAGCTCAGCGCTGATCCTGGTGCTTCTGCTGAGCCCTGAAGAAGCACCAATCAGCTGGAAAGCAGCACTGATCCTGGCGCTTCTGCTGAGCCCAGAAGAAGCACCAATCAGCTGGAATGTTGCAGCCTCTCCAGGGTCTTGTGATTTACATTCAGATGCTTGACAACTGATTAATATTTTTGACGGTCACAGTGTCCCAGGGTCATGTGAAGTGACCAAAACCTGCTGCAACCACCCAGCAGACGGGGGGAATAAAAACCAAACACCCCCCCACCCCACCCCCACTGCCAATCCTCAACAGAAATGCTTACAACAATGAAAACCTCGGACAGGAGGAAGAGCGCCGCCAGGTGGGCAGGCAGGCGTCTTGCTCGGCTGTAGCTTGGGGGGCACTTTTTTCAGTGCCATTGTAACTTCAAACAGTCACTAAGCGAACTGTTGTAAGTCGACGACTACGTGTGCTTTATCACTTTTTTTTTGGTCAACAAGTTTTTCACACCTTGCTGGTGGTACTGGGATGTTGCCATATCCTAAAAGTGGTACAATGGGTGAAAAGGTTGAAAAGCCCTGGTATAGGGTTACCTGCCTGAGCAGGGGGTTGGACTTGATGACCTCCAGGGTCCCTTCCAACTTTATTATTATTATTATTATGAACCAGTTGCCAAGCATCCAAATTTTGATCACGTGACCCTGGGGACGCTGCAACAGTCGTAAGTGTGAGAAACAGTCATAACTCACTTCTTCCAGTGCCGTTATAACGTTGAATAGTCACTAAGCAAACTGTTGCAAGCCGAGGACTTACCCCAGCTCAAAAGGGGTAGCTTTTATTTAAAAATAAAAGTGAGTAAGCAATATATATATATATATAGCAAGAGCAAAATGAACTTAATGCAAATAGCTAACCTGGGGAAAATTGCATTCCCTGCTGCTCAGGACGTGACTCAAGTATTTTTTTGCTTAAGTGCAAAATCCTGGCCACATGGGTCATTAAGCCCCTGCACAGAGATGATAATCAAGGGGAAGAAGAGCTTGGAGGAAAGGGGTGGGGGCCCACATATTCTTCTGCAACCCTAGGATACAAATCTTTTTAACACTTGTTTTGATGAGTTGAGGACTACAAAATCTGCCCTGTTTTCCAGGGGCTTCCCAGGTAAAAGTTTGAAATCAAGATGGAGGTGATAAATAGGAGGCTTCCCTGCTGGGACCAGCCCTGTTGTTTAAATCAGTCCTTCCAAAGACCCCTGATTCCAGACCTTTTATCCAGGACAACGGGGTGGGGTGTTGGTTTACCGTATTAATTTTTCTGACAGGGATACACCCGTCCCAAGACAGGTGTTGCCTGAATCACGAAAATTTTCTTTAGTTCCTGGACAGAACTACAGTCATATGGAAGGAAGGAAAGAAGGAAGGGAGGGAGGAAGGAAGGAAGGAAGGAAGGAAGGAAGGAAGGAAGGAAGGAAGGAAGGAAGGAAGGAAGGAAGGAAGGAAGGAAGAAATAGAGGAAGCAATGAAATAGAAAGAGGAAGGAAGGAAGGAAAGAAGGAAAGAAGGAAAGGAAAGAAGAAAAGAAGGAAATAGAGGAAGCAATGAAATAGAAAGAGGAAGAGGAAGGAAGGAAGGAAGGAAGGAAGGAAGGAAGGAAGGAAGGAAGGAAGGAAGGAAGGAAGGGAAATAGAAAGAGGAAGGATGGAAATACAAAGAGGAAGGAAAGAAGGAAGGGAGGGAGGGAGGGAGGGAGGGGGAAAGGAAAGGAAGGAGGAAAGGGAAGGGAAGGGAAGGAAGGAAGGAAGGAAGGAAGGAAGGAAGGAAGGAAGGAAGGAGGAAAGGGAATGGAAGGGAAGGGAAGGGAAGGAAAGGAATGGCTGAGCCATCTCTTGAATTTGCAAGCATGATGGCCTAGAAAAATGAATTCAATTTCAATGTGCCCATTGGAAAAGGAGATAAAAAGGAGACTGTAAAACGAACATGTTTTTATACTTGATCGGAGAAAAAAGGAGAAAAATAGGTGAGACTTTATGTCCAAGTGTTGCCCGTGGATAGCACTCTTTTGCAATATAAATAGTCTGCCGGAACATCCTTTGCAACGCTAGAAAGAATGCATCGGTGGAGCAAAATTGCTTCTTCAACCAAAACCAAACAGGAAGAGAAGGCACTCAAGGCCAGGGTGTCAGTAAAAGAGGATAGCAACCAGCCACAACTTTTGGAGAAATGGAGGACCCGTTCTTAAGAGACAATCAGCAGATAACGTTTACAAAATGGTACAAACAATTCATCCAAATAGATCTTGGAAGTTTTCTAGTCCAGCCCCCTACTCAGTTGCGTCTGAAATAACTGTTGTGTTGAAGAAATTCTCCCTTTACAAAGCAAAGCTGATGATTTGCATGTAATAATAATAATAATAATGATAAAGTTGGAAGGGACCTTGGAGGTCATCTAGTCCAACCCCCTGCTCAGCAGGAAACCCTATACCATTTCGGAGAAATGGCTGTCCAGTCTCTTCTTTAAAACTTCCAGTGTTGGAGCATTCACCACTTCTGGAGGCAGGTTGTTCCACTGGTTAATTGTTCTAACTGTCAGGAAGTTTCTCCTTAGTTCTAGGTTGCTTCTCTCCTTGGTTAGTTTCCATCCGTTGCTTCTCGTCCTGCCTTCAGGTGCTTTGGAGAATAGCTTGACTCCCTCTTCTTTGTGGCAGCCCCTGAGATATTGGAACACTGCTATCATGTCACCCCTAGTCCCTTTTTTGTTAAACTAGACATACCCAATTCCAGCAACCGTTCCTTATATGTTTTAGCCTCCAGTCCCCTAATCATCTTTGTGGCTCTTCTCTGTACTCTTTCTAGAGTCTCAACATCTTTTTTACATTGTGTTGACCAAAACTGGATGCCGTATTCCAAGTGTGGCCTTACCAAGGCCTTGTAAAGTGGTATTAACACATCACGTGATCTTGATTCTACCGGTATGTATTCCTTTGAGAAGGATAGACATGACATTGTCTCGTTTGCAAGTTTCAAAGCTGTTCAATTTTGGAAGCCAGTTTTCTGGAAACACGTTCCAAATTGGCTTTTCCGTCCTTTACGTGTGCAATCCCTTTTCCAGACCTCACCCCAATTTTTTTTTACCCTCTTGTGTGAAGCATGGGAGCGAACCCCCTAATCTTGACTGCTTCTGTTTATTTACGATCCATACTGATAACATCCTTGGTGTCTGCAGACTTCATTACAGACTCCTGCTCTCTGGGGCAGCAATGCATTTATAATTTTTATTGTTATATCTTTTAATTTTATTTTGCTCTTCTGGCTGGGCTCGAGAAGAGGGAAGATAGAGGCCTATATTTATTGCAGAACCAAACGATCTACCTTTGGCAAGCTGCATGTATCAGTTAATTTAATCTTTCCCAGTTTTATTTAAACTGGGCTGATATTCCTTTTTTACTCTCTCTCTCTCTCTCTCTCTCTCTCTCTCTCTCTCTCTCTCTCTCTCTCTCTCTCTCTCTCTCTCTCTCACTTGCTTTTCCTTCTCTCTCAAGACAAATATATTAAATATATTTCTATCTCACCTTGGCTGAGGGTGATCCTGCTATGTATATTTTCTTTTTTGTTAACACAAAAAACACATATTTTTTGTTAACACAAGAATCTCTAACCCTTTGAAGGCATATATCGTGTTTTTATATAAATACATACACACACCTCTACGGTATACATCACAATACTGGCAAACGAGAGAGAGGGATGTGTGTGGAAATTGCACTGAAAAGCTTTTGTTGCTACTGGTTTGTGGGTTTATTTTTTCCCCCACTACTTACTTATTGTACACCTTCAGTGGTTCATGGGGTTGATTGACGTTTACAAATTATCCAGCCAGACCTGTTCAGTCTTTGACCCGTGTGTTTCTATTCAGCAATGAGTAAGATTTGCAAGCATTTTGTCATATAATTACTGCAAATCCCATGAAAATTTCCACAACAACGCTTAGATGAATGGTAATTTGGTCTGGCAGCTGCTGATGCCTTTACAATAAGACGGGATGCGAAACTGGAGATATGCATTTCACTCTTACAGCTTTCTCCCCTCCCCCCCCTTTAGTTCTTGGTGTGCATTTGTGCGTGTCTATGTACGTAGGAATGACATTGCACATGTCCTCGCAATGTTTAAAATAACCAAACTTTTAAAATTTACATGCATGTAGAGGTTGCACTGAGTTGATTTTATCTGTATCAATAACTTGCATTCTTCATCCCAGCCCTGTGTTATTTCCATTATTTTATTATGCCCGGTAATATGCAGAGTTCATCGGTGTTGTTCTCCGTGAAATTTATTCCACCTTCTCATGTGCTCTTGATGGAGCACAATGCGTACAAAAAAAACACCATCATCTCTTGTTTAGATTCAGCCAGGACTGAACAGATACGTCCTCTTGTAACAGAAGAAATAGCTCCCAATGTGTGTTTGTGGCAGATTTGTTTGTTTGTTGCAGATGTTTCTCTCTTAGGGCACAAAGAAAAAATGCTGTGAACTCCGCATGGTGCCCGGAAGGGTATCCGGCCGGTAAATGCACAGCTCCATCTAGCTGTCCCAACTCCACCCTGAATTAATGGATTACAAGGTTGTAAAAAAGGGAGTTTGTTTTGTTGAAAGAAAAATCTTCATCAGGGTCCAGCCCAAGCTGGGAATAAACAAAATAGAGACTGCTTTAGAAAGAAAGTTGTAGCTTATTGGAGAGGATAGCCAGACAGAAAGATGGCTCTGGGAAAGCTGACCACATGTAGCTGGGAGTGGCGGGTTTTTATACCCTCTGGGGCTCTTGTGGTTGTTTCCTGTTCCTGTTTGAGGTTTTGTATTTCCTGTGTCATGTACTTTGACCTGAGCCTGAGAGTGCCCTTTCGGTATTGGTGGGTTAATCCTATTATGTTTCCTGTCCTTGGAGTTTAGGTTGGGGGTATGTAGATTTTAGGGGTCTTTGTCTTCCTAATCTCATCAGCTTCTAGCTTCCTGGCTCCAACCTTCCTGAACAGATTATTACATCTGCAATTCTAAAAGCTGGTTTCTGCTGAGTTTTCTGGCTGGTGGCTATTAAGAAAAACTGGGCTTGCTTTTCTGCCTTTAAGATCCTTTGGGGAAATATATTCTGCCTTTTTAATATTCCCCCAAATATTTCTTTCTCTGGATTCTTCCCACAATTTGTTGCTTTGTTTATTTGTTTATCTTTAGGATGAGCCAGTTTAACATGCCAATATGGCGCAGAGATAAGGGACACAATCCTTGAAATTCCCCAAAGCTAAGAAAAAAACCCAAAAATGTTTTGGGAAGCAGCGATATTTGTGCAGGGTTTGGGGTTCACCTGCTTCTAGTAATCTCTAGGGCAAGATGGTTGGCCAACTCAATTGGTTAACAATTTAGGCCCAATTGGTTGACCTAAACTGGTTTTTAGGAATTCACAAACTGGTTTGTGATCCACTGTTAAGTTTAATTGACTTTTTTTTAAAAAAAAAACCCTTAAGGAAAAAAAATCCTGTATTTATATTATTTGCAATTTTCTCATATATACATATACCATCCATCTCTTCCTTGCAAGTATGTCACCACTGATATAAATCTGCAAAAAACTTCCTTTATAATGCAGATTTCCCTGGTGGTCCTTTGTTCTCTGGATGCAGGCAGGTGTTTTTAGAGTCAATTCCTCTATGTTTCCTTATAATTTTTACATTTTTACTTTTTTTTTCTGCGCACGTTTGAAAAAGATATGTTATCATTCCATTGCTGGTCGTCTTCTTCTCCTGTTTCTCATCCTCCTCTTTTCTTCTTTTCTCCTCTTCCTCCTCCTCCTCCTCCTCTCAGGGGCTGCCCCAAAGAAGAGGGAGTCAAGCTATTTTCCAAAGCACCCCAAGACAGGACAAAAAGCAACAGATGGAAACTAACCAAGGAGAGAAGCAACCTAGAACTAAGGAGAAACTTCCTGTCAGTGAGAACAATTAACCAGTGGAACAACCTGCCTCCAGAAGCTGTGAATGCTTCCAACACTGGAAGTTTTTTAAAAGAGATTGCACAGCCATTTGTCTGAAATGTATAGGGTTTCCTGCCTGAGCAGGGGGTTGGACTAGAAGACCTCCAAGGTCCCTTTTAACTATGTTACTGTATTCCATTCCATTCCATTCTATTCTATTCTATTCAGTCACTTGTCTGAAATGGTATAAGTCAGGGGTGTCAAACTGGCGGGCCATGGACCGGTTTCATCATACCGGAGCCGCGCCCACCCCATTGCTGGCAATGGCAAAAAAGCTCCGATACGTTGCGCGATGTCATGTGACGTCGCGAATTTGACATGTCTGGTATAGGTCAGGGGTAGGCAACCTTGGCTCTTTTATGACTCGTGGACTTCAACTCCCAGAATTCCTGAGCCAGCCATGCTGAGGGGAAATGGAGAGGTTTCCAAGCTGAGCCCTGCTGGCTCAGGAATTCTGGGAGTTGAAGTCCACGAGTCATAAAAGAGCCAAGGTTGCCTACCCCTGGTATAGGTTCTCCTGTTTGAACAGGGGCTGGACTAGAAGACCTCCAAGGTCCCTTCCAACTCTGTTCTATTCTTATTTTTAAATACATGCCGGTTTCCATGCTGGCTGGGGAATTCTGGGAGTTGAAGTCTATGTGTGTTAAAATAGCCAAATTTGGGACTCTTTGTATTAGAAGGTTATTAAGAGAATTTGGCTTCCCCATTGACTTTGCTTGACAGAAGATCACAAAAGGTGAACACATGACCCCAGGACATCATCAAATACAGGTAGTCCTCGACTTACAATAGTTCATTTAGTGACCGTTCAAAGTTACGACACTGGGAAAAGGGACTTACGGCTGTTTTCCACACTTACAACCGCTGCAGCATCCCCATGGTCACGTGATAGAAATTCAGACACTTGGCAACTGACTCATACTTATGACGGTTGCAGTGTGATTCCCCTTTTGCAACCTTCTAACACGCAAAGTCCATGGGGAAGCCGGATTCACTTAACAACCGTGTCACTAACTTAATAACTTCAGCGATTCACTTAACAACTGGGTCAAGCAAGGTTGCAAAATGGGGCAAAATTCACTTAACCCACGTCTCGCTTAGCAACGGAAACTGTGGGCTCAGTTGTGGTCATAAGTCAAGGACTACCTGTATGAGCCAGTTGCCAAGGGTCCAAATTTTCCTCACACGAATGCTGCAATGGTTGTTAGTGGGAAAAAAGGTCATGTGTCACTTTTTTCAGTGCTGTTATAACTCTGAATGGTCACTAAACGAACGGCTGTAAGTCAAGGACTTACCTGTATCTTGTGGGGGGGGGAGAAATACTGCAGGAATGTCGCTTCGCAGCCTTTCATCCTCCCCTACTTGCTACCCTCACAAACACTATTGTATTTGGGGTTCCCTCCTCAGAAAATTAGTGATGCCGGTGACAGAATTCTATTTTACCTGAAATTGCAGGATTGCTCAAAAAAAAAATTGCCAGATGCATTTTATCTTCCCAGGGATTTTGCATCGAGGACGTGGCTGAAAATTTTTTTTCTTTCCATCCCTTTTCAGATCAGGTTTCAGGGACTTTGTTCTACTCGCCTTGGGGATATTAGAAACTTCTGATGGGTAACTTACTACAACTGCTTGCAATCAAAATAAAAAGCAGAGAGGCAACAACAGGCGGATATCAGAACTCGATTGCAAAACATTTAAAATCCTCAAGCGATGCAAAACCGGTGCATTTCCAGATGGAAGTTTTTACCCAAGGAAAGTATATTCCTTTTATAATGCTAGTGGCAGGGAGTAGGGTTTCTGTCATCTAAGCAGGCTCTCTTAGATGCAAACCGTTTAATCGAATGGGATGTCAGTATCTGTAAGTAAGCTAAAAGTCAGGGGTGGAAAGTCACAGGAAAGGGTCGATCCCTGGTTGGGCAAAGAACAAAAGCTCATTTGTACAAGTCGATGGAGGAAAGAGACCCTGTAAGGACAGCTAGCCCTATCACAACAGAATACAAGTAGTCCTCTGCTTCAGAGGTTGCTGGAACGGTTCCTGGAATGTCTAGTTTAATGAAGAGAAGGACGAGGGGGGACATGATAGCAGCCTTCCAGTATCTCAGGGGCTGCCCCAAAGAAGAGGGAGTCAAGCTACTCTCCAAAGCGCCTGAAGGCAGGACAAGAAGCAACGGATGGAAACTCATCAAGGAGAGAAGCAACCTAGAACTGAGGAGAAACTTCCTGACAGTGAGAACAATTAATCCGTGGAATCACCTGCCTCCAGAAGCTGTGAATGCTCCAACACTGGGAGTTTTTAAGAAGAGACTGAGCAGCCATTTGTTTGAAATGGTATAGGGTTATCTGCCTGAGCAGGGGTTGGACTAGATGACCTCCAAGGTCCCTTCCAACATTATTATTATTATTATTATTATTGTTATTATAGAGGTCCCCAACCTTTTGGGTACCAGGGACCGGTTCTACGGAGAGATGTTTTTCCACGGATCGGAGTGTGCATGGTTTTGTGTGGGGCTTGGCTTGTTTGTGCAGACCAGTTGCTGGCATGTTGCAGCCCTATACCAGTCCACAGACTGGGGGTTGGGGACCCCTGCTCTACTTGCAACAGTTCCTTTAGATTTATGATCAGTTCCTTTAGATTTATGATCATTTTTCACACTTTTCACACATTTTTCACACTTACGGCCATTGCAATATCCCTGCGATTGCATAATCATGATTTCGGGCACTTGGAAACTGGCATGTACTTATGACTGTTGCGGTGTCCCGGGGACATGTGATCCCCTTTTGTGACCTTCTGACCAGCAAAATCAACGGGGAAGCCAGGTTCACTTAACAACCGTGTAACTAACTTAACCACTGCGGCGATTCACTTAACCACTGGGGCAAGAAAAATGGTAAAGTGGAGCAAAACTCACTGAACAAACGTCTCGCTTAGTAACAGAAATTTTGAGCCTGATTCTGGTCGTAAGTTGAGGACTCCCTGTCGCTAAGAAATGGATAGAATCAGACAAACTAGATTCAGACGGGCTTGAACCAACAGACCGAACGTGTTCCATTGTTACAATTTGCAGATCCCATCGCTTGAGAGAACTCTTTCATTTATCTATGGCAGTGTTTCTCAACCTTGACAATTTTAAGGCATGTGGACTTCCAACTCCCAGAATTCCACAGCCAGCATTGCTGGCTGTGGAATTCTGGGAGTTGAAGTCCACATGCCTTAAAATTGTCAAGGTTGAGAAACACTGATCTATGGGTAAGAGGGAAATCCTTGTTGCCCACCCCTCAGAAAAACCCACCAAACCCACAACCGCACTAGGCCAAGTTTCTTTCGTTGTCTTTCCTTGGGGAACTCTCCCATTCTCTCCTGCCTGTAGTCATAAATCGAGGACTCTTTGTAGGTGAGAAATAGACAGACTTGAACCGGCACTTCTAACCTATTTGCAATTTGCAAATCCCATCACTTGGGAGATCCTCTATGGTAAAAAGGGAAATCCTTATTCCCCACATACCCCCCCCAAAAAAACCCACAAAACCCACAACCACATTGGGCCAGACATCTTTCTTTGTTTTCAATCAGAATCAGAAGGGACCTTGGAGGTCTTCTAGTCCAGCTCCCTGCTCAGGCAGGAGACCCTAAATTCTCTTAACAACCTTCTAATACAAAGAGTCCCAAATTTGGCTATTTTAACACACATAGACTTCAACTCCTAGAAATCCCCAGCCAGCATGGAAACTGGCATATATTTAAGAATAAGAAGAGAACAAAACTGGAAGGGACCTTGGAGGTCTTCTAGTCCAGCCCCCTGCTCAAGCAGGAGAACCTATACCCTTTCAGTCAGGTGGCTGTCCAGCCTCTTCTTGAAAACCTCCATTGATGGAGCACCCACAATTTCTGGAGGCAAGCAGTTCCACTGGTCAATCGTTCTCACTGTCAGGAAGTTTCTCCTTAATTCCAGATTGCTTCTCTCCTTGATCAGTTTCCATCCATTGCTTCTTGTTTTGTCTTCTGGTGCTTTGGAGAATAAGTTGACCCCCCTTTTCTTTGTGGCAGCCCCTCAAATGCTGGAACACTGCTATCATGTCACCCTTAATCCTTCTTTTCTCTAGACTGGCCATACCCAATTCCTGCCACCTTTCTTCCTATGTTTTTGTCTTCCCTTGGTGAACTCTCCCATTCTCTCCTGCCTGCCTGCCTGCCCGCGGCGGCCTTAATCCAAAATTCATCAGCGCAAATGGTTGCGGTGCTCGAGTGGGCCATAATCAGGGCTCCCGTGTCAGTAATTGCTTGCTACAATCTATCTCCTCTTCTGGGCTGTAAACATTTCGCGGCATTAGACAACAGCCGAGTTAATTTCAATACCGCCTCTTGCTATCAAAGGAAATTGGCAGGGTAAATAGGAACGGCGGCTTATTTATACTCACCTCTGTCTTGTTCGGCTTAAATACGGAGTAAAAGGCAAAGGTCTCTCCAGGTCACAGAGAAATTACAGGCCCCTACCCATCTGCCTGCAAGTGAAAATGATATTAAAAGGTGGAAAGGGAAAAACAACAACAACAGGGAGACGGGATACTGAAGAGGAAAGAGGATCCATATTTTTAATGATGATGATTTTAAGGATGATGTCAAAAGATAGTGTTTATTTGAAACACAGGCAAGCGTGAACTGGTGAATAGCCATAGGCACACCATCGCTGGTGTGCCCACAACATTGTGTGCCATACAGAATATAGAATAATAGAGTTGGATGGGACCTTGGAGGTCTTCTAGTCCACACACACACACACACACACACACACACACACACGCTCAAGCAGGAGACCCTATACTATTTCACACAAATGGCTGTCCCATCTCTTCTTAAAAACTTCTGCAGGCAGGTTGTTCCACTGATTAATTGTTCTCACTGTCAGGAGATTTCTCCTTAGTTCTAGGTTGCTTCTCTGCTTGATTAGTTTCCATCCAATGCTTCTTGTCCTGCCTTCAGGCGCTTTGGAGAATAGGTGGGCCCCCATTTCTCTGTGACAGCCTCTCAAATATTGGAATACTGCTATCGTGTCACCCCTAGTCCTTCTCTTCATTAGACTAGACACACCCAGTTACTACAACTTTTCATCGTAAGGTTTAGCTTCGAGGTCCCTTATCGTCTTTGCTGTCAATAAATTTGTTGGGAATTTTAAAATCTTGAGACAGATGTTTCTCAACCACTTCTGCATTTAAAATAAAGCGAAAGGCTTAAGCTATAAGCTTCTTTGCGATACCAGCTTCGGGCAATATTGAATTATTGGTTGTTCAGAGATTCACACTTACTTTCCTTAGTTCCGTCAACTCAAAGCATTTTACAAAGATATACAAGGAAACTCACTATTGAGAGATACATAGAGAGCTAGGGGGGACATGATAGCAGTCTTCCAATATCTCAGGGGCTGCCCCAAAGAAGAGGGAGTCAAGCTATTCTCCAAAGCGCCTGAAGGCAGGAGAAGAAGCAACGGATGGAAACTAATCAAGGAGAGAAGCAACCTAGAACTTGTTGTGGGTGTCTCTAGACCGGCTGGGGACATTTCAGAGGATGACGAAGAACAGCCGGGCCCCTCTGGGTATTTTCCCCTCCCGGCAGCTGACACTGACAGGGAGGAGATTTACAGGCAGTCTGGGTCGGATTCTCAAAGTGAGGGGTCAGATTTGGAACAGGAAGATAGATGGATTGATCCGAGATTCCGAAGGTTTGATAGGCGGAGGTGTCAGTTACGTGGAAAAAGGAAGTGACGTATTGAAAACTATATTAGAAGGTGAAGGCGGGACTAATTCTTTGTCACGAGCAACGTTTATATCAAGACGCAGCCTGATGCATCACCGAGTTAGTTTGAACTCAGTTTTCTGTGGTTTTTGGAATGTACGGAAGATTAATGATGTCTTGGACAACTTAAGAGATAAAGAGTGAGTTATTTGGAAGGGGGGATCGCAGTGTTAAGCTGAATGTACATACGTCAAACTCCACCGTTCCGGAATGAACTGCCAGCATCTTACTTTGAAATGTATTTCTTGAACTGTGTTAAATAAAACTCTTAAAGAAATATTCATGTGGATTTTACTAAGCTGAGAGGGGCCAGACAGAACAGAACTAAGGGGAAATTTCCTGACAGTGAGAACAATTAACCAGTGGAACTACTTGCCTCCAGAAGCGGTGAATGGAAGTTTTTAAGAAGAGACTGGACAGCCATTTGTCTGGAATGGTATAGGGTCTTCTGCTTGAGTAGGGGGTTTCATTCATTTCATTTCATTTATTTGACTTATATGCCGCCCTTCTCCCCAGACTCAGGGCGGCTTACAGCAAAATACAAATATAATATAAATTAATTAAAATACAAATATACAGTATAAAAAAACTATATAACCACTCATACAACATACAATCCAATCAGAGGCCCAGGGGCAGAGCCCAGGGTTGGACTAGAAGACCTCCAAGGTCCCTTCCAACTTTGCTATTCCATTATTCAGTTTGGTCTAGTAGTGGTTACGGCACCAGGCTAGGAGATGGTGAGTTCTGGTCCCACCTTAGCCACAAAATCCAGCCGGATGACTTTGGGCCAATCCCCAGGAGATGGTGAGTTCCAGTCCCGCCTTAGGCATAAAAGCCGACTGGGTGACCTTGGGCCAGTCATTCTTTCTTAGCCCAATCCACCTCATAGGGTTGTTATGTGTAAAAGAGGAAGAAGGTGAATATGTTCGCTGCCTTAACATATTTGTAAAACATATAAAGGTGGGATGCAAATAAATAAATAGATTTGAAGATGTCCCTGAATTTAAGGATAGCCTGCTTTCTGACGGAAAGCATGTTGGGCAGAAAAAACAATGTATCTGCCTTATGAATCAAAGAAGAATTTTGCCTTTTGAAGCTGCTTTTTGGGGGAACAAAATTATTTTTGGACCAATACAGCATTCCGTTCATCGCCATTTTTGACTCTCCACACTTTTTAGGTCTAATAACTCAACAAGCTGCTTATAGTCTAAAGTTAGACAGTAGGAAGATTGGCATTGAGGTGGAATAGGAGGAGGAGATAAAAAGAGAATAATTGAAGTGCTAGGAAATGCAGCTCAGATTTAATGGTGTGACAATTTGGGTCAAAATAAGGCTTTTGTGGCCTGAGTCAAGATATTATGTGTTGTTGTTTTAATTCCATGCTAATTGGGTGGACCACTAGAAGAAGCTTTGGTAAATCTGGATGACCACTAGGTGAAAAAGAAAAGATAGGAAATCATATCTCTTGTCTGCCATCTCATGATCAAGTGGACACAGGTAGTCCTCAACATACAACCACAACTGAGCCCAAAATTGACAACTAGCATGTATTTATGACGGTTGCAGTGCCCCAGGATCACGTGATCCCCTTTTGCAAGCAAAGTCAACGGCGTAACCAGATTCACTTAACCATCGTGTCACTAACTTAATAACTGCACTGATTCCCTTAGGGAAGAAAAGTCGCAGAATGGAGCAAAACTCACTTAACAACTGTCTCAATTAGCAACAGAAGTTTTGGACTCAACTGAGGTCGGAAGTGGAGGATTCCTTGTACTTACCTGGAGAGTACAGATAAAGAGTTGCTCCCACATCTTCGTAATGGCCTCTGTGTTGTGTAAAAGGGACAGGAAAAAGAGCTCAAGCTTATTTCCCATTTCCTAAATCCCATCCTGAAATAAAAATGCTGAAGGTGACTTGCTTCAAAGGATGTCTTGGTGTAAAAATCAAACATGTTTTAAAAAACGCTGCGGGTTTTAATTTTTGTATTTATGATGGGGATTTATAAGACATTCTTAGATGGCTCCATTGCAGAATTGAATATTCTTCTCTCTTTGCCTAACACAGGGGTAGGCAACCTTGGCCCTTTTATGACTCGTGGACTTCAACTCCCAGAATTCCTGAGCCAGCCATGCTGAGGGGAAAGGGAGAGGTTTCCATGCTGAGCCATGCTGGCTCAGGAATTCTGGGAGTTGAAGTCCACGAGTCATAAAAGAGCCAAGGTTGCCTACTACTGATCTAGGCCAGGGGGAGGGAACCTTGGCCCTTTTATGACTCGTGGACTTCAACTCCCAGAATTCCTGAGCCAGCATGGCTCAGCATGGAAACCTCTCCCTTTCCCCTCAGCATGGCTGGCTCGGGAATTCTGGGAGTTGAAGTCCATGAGTCATAAAAGAGCCAAGGTCGCCTACCCCTGGCCTAAGGTTTATGTACAGTACAGATAATCCTCGACGTATGACCACAATTGAGCCCAAAATTTCTCTTGTTAAGTGAAACATTTGTTCAGTGAGTTTTGCCCCATTTTACCTTTCCTGCCACCGTTGTTAAGTGAATCACTGCAGTTGGTAAGTTAGTAACCCGGTTGTTAAGTGAATCTGGTTTCCCCCATTGATTTTGCTTGTCAAAAGGTCACAAAAGGGGATCACATGACCTTGGGACACAGCGGCAGTCATAAATACGAAGCAGTGGCCAAGCATCTGAATTTTGATCACGTGATCATGGGGAAGGCTTCAAAGGTCGTAACTGTGAAAAATGGTCATAAGCCACATTTTTCAGTGCCGTTGTAACTTTCAACAGTCACTAAATGAACTGTTGCTAAGTCAAGGACTACCTGTAATTTGCTTTTATAACATTATTTTTTAATACCGGTTTTCATATCTTGATATGGATTGTTTTAGACATGCGGTTTTACTGCATTCTTGCATGGGGCCCAGACAGAGTCACTTCTGTTGAGACAGGCAGTCATGCAAATTTCAATTAATTAATTAATACATTTATTTATATATTTATGCATTTTAAGATTGTTTGCTGCCCACTGGCTGAGATGGGCAGCATACAGACTGAATGAATGAATAAATATTTTTTTAAAAAAAACTCACCTTCGCTATTAACTGCCTGTGGGCAAATAATTATGGCTGTGCCTCTTGCATTAGAGAAAGCCCCTTGGAGTTCTATGGGATTTACTCCGAAGTAAATCTGTCTGGGATCAGGGACCAAGCCGAACAGCGTTGGGAGGAAACAGCATCCTTGTGCCTCAAACTAATCCAATCCAAGACGCCATTATGCAGTCAAATGAATATTTCTGCTACTAAAAATGCGAATGAAACATCGCTCGGCCAGGCAATTGCTCAGCATCCTAATCTATTTATTTATTAGGGGGTGATTGCAATCCCTGCCACCCTTTCAAACGACTTTTAATTTTTTTCCCCCACCCCCATCGTGAAAAATAATGAACCCCAGCCTCAAGCTGAACTGTTTTGCAATGTCTTGAACCAACATGAAAGCAGTGAGTACCGTAATAGCTGAAGAAGATGGAGAGAAGGTGGTTAGGAAATGAGAGAGAGGGAGAGAGGGAGGGAGGGAGGGAGGGAGGGAGGGGCTGGTCCTTTGCGTTGCCTGCAGAGAAAGCAAAATATATTTTAAATGTTTTTTTCCCTCCTACCTTCCGAAGCGATTAAACTGAGAGAAGTAAACAGTTTTCCTAATGAAATAAAACAATTTATTTCCGTGCTTCCCTACTGTGACCCACTTTAAGGGGCCTTTTGCTTGCTCCTGCTTTAGAGAAATTGGATAGATAGATTAAAAATGTATTTTAAAAAAAGAAAAAATATATATGAATTACTAGAGTTGGGAGGGTGGAGCAAAAAAATAATAATAATAAGGCTAAACAGCATTTTTGCTAGTACTTATACACCTCTGTATGTTTTTTTTCCAACATTAAGTGGCATGTGAAATTACCATGATTACAGAACCTGTTTCTATGTGTTCAGACTGACTTAAATAACTCTTATTATACACAAACACAATTCCCTAATTCTATGAAATGAAGAAACAGGGAAGAAAGCAAACCAATTTGCTTGTTAATGCTCGCTTTGAGGGCTTCTCCAGGAGAAGTAAGAAAGAAAAAAAAAGAACTTGTCCCTTGGCTTCTGCTAATGATGTATTTTAAAATTCTTAAATTTACAATGACAAGAGTCTTCTAGCAAATTTCTTTTCCAACAGGAAAATCTGAAGGAATTAGAGAGACTCGTCCTGGAAAGATACAGGATATACCAACTGCTTAATCTTGGGGTTTTTTTCTTTTCTGTTTCTGCACTGTAGGCTTTTCTGCTGGCTGCAAAATGACATGCAGCTAGATTTTGATGGCTTTTAAAAAGTGACTAGTCCTCATGAAAACCCCAGAAAGCTCCAAAATGAAGACGATGTTGATTGGATCTTTGCAAAAATTCAGTCAGTGAGGGATGAAGCATCGTCGGCAAGTTCCTACAGACAGATAAGCTCATAATTTTTTTAAGAAGTTTGAAATTTCCTGGAAAGTATTGAGCCCTGACTGGCAAAACAGACTTGACACTGTGGGATACTGTTGCTTCAGCCTAAATCAGCGGTTCTCAACCTGTGGGTCGCGACCCCATTTGGGGTCGAACGACCATTTCACGCGGGTCGCCAAACAACGCAGTCCGCCATTTTTCCCCCTTTTCCTTAGCTGTGCTACTCCCTCTTATTCTATTGGGTTTTGAAAGCCAATAGAATAGACTCTCTTGAATAGAGTCTAATTCTATTGGCTTTCAAAAGCCAATAGGAATTGTCCAGGCTGTCTCTGCCCTGCTGAGCCCGCCAAAAGTCCCAGTCTGCAAACGGTGCTGCAAGTTGTCTGCAGCGAAGGCGAGCTCTCCGGAAGTTTCCACCCCTCCCTGCTGAGCAACTACTAAAAATGTAAGTAAAAGAGGGCCAGAGGTGGGAGGTGGGAGGCCGGCGGGCGCAGGGAGGGTTGCTGGCGCACGTGGGGCCCGGCGGGTGCCTTACCTCCGGTGGTCGCCCTGCGCCTTTGCTGCCGTGGCCACCCAGGAGCGCCTGGGCCTGCCTGCCATCTCCCTCCTTCCTTCCTCCCTCCCTTCCTCCTTTCTTTCTCTTTCCTTCCTTTTTGTTCTCTTCCTTCCCTCCTTCCTTCCTACATCTCTTATTTCTCTTTCCTTTTCTCCCCTTCCTCTCTCTCCTTTTTCCTCCCTTTTTTCCTTCCTCCCTCTCCTCTTTCTCCTTCCTTCCTTCTTCTTTTCCCTTCCTCCCTCCCTCCTTCCTACTTCTCTTACTTCTCTTTCCTCTTCTCCACTTCCTCTTTTCCTCCCTTTCTTCCTTCTTTCCTCCCTCTCTCCTCTTTCTTTCTTTCCTTCCATCCTTCCTCCCTTCCTTTTTCTCTCTTCCCTCCCTCCTTCCTTCCTATTTCTCTTACTTCTCTTTCCTTTTCTCCATTTCTTCTCTCCCTTTTCCTCCCTTTCTTCCTTCCTTCCTCCATCCCTCCTCTCTTTCTCTCTCCTTCCTTCCTTCCTTCCTTCCCATCCCAACAATCAAGATGCAATAAGAAATGAACTGGAACATATTATTGAAAAGCATTCATCTCAGGCAACACCCTCATTCAGTCTAATGGGAGGGCCAGATGCATATATGATAAAAAACGAACAAACAATAGCTGTTTTTTTTTTTGAGGCAACTGTCTAATGGCAGGGCTGGACTAGAATATCATCATATCATATAGGTTTCTCAGAATTAAAGCCATTATGAGAAAGAATGGTACACAAAGACCATTTGATTTAATTGTGTCTGTAGGATCCACTGCTTTGGTCAAACTGACTTCACCTGCTTTGTATTGCTCTGGTGCAAGCTCCACCCCTTTCATTGTGATGTCATAATGCATGTACAAAAGGGGTGGGGCTAGACCTGGGACAGGACAGTACTCTTTCCATCCTGTGAGTCCCTTGGAGATGCCAGGGATCTGATCCAGCTGTCAGCCAGGGCCTCTTATTTTTTTTTAAGAACAAAACACCAGGCGAAATATCGTTATGGCAGAAACCTGTTGGTCAGGCTGCAAAAGTTGAAAATCCAAGGCCCAAAATCTGAAAGATGAGACACAGGAAAATGACAACAGGGGAACACGTCAGAACACCAAGAAAAAAAAGTATAGGTATGTATGAATATGTATGCTTAAGTACAGTTTGCCAGGACCTGAAATTTTGTGCAGAGAGCTATTTTTTGAAAAGGAAGGAAGGAAGGAAATAGAAAGAGGAAGGAAGGAAATAGAAAGGAAAAGAGGAAAGAAGGAAGGAAATAGAAAGAGGAGAGAACTACAGTCATGACAGAAGGAAGGAAAGAAATAGAAAGAGGAAGGAAGGAAATAGAAAAAAGAAAGGATGAAAGAAGGAAGGAAATAGAAAGGAAAGAAGGAAGGAAGTAGAAAGAGGAGAGAACTACAGTCATGACAGCAGGAGGGGAGGAAATAGAAAAAGGAAGGAAAGGAGGAATGAAGGAACTAGAAAGAGGAGAGAACTACAGTCATGATAGCAGGAAGGAAGGAAATAGAAAGAAGGAAGGAAATAGAAAAAGGAAAGAAGGAAGGAAATGGAAAGACAAGAGAACTACAGTTATGATAGAAGGAAGGAAGGAAATAGAAAAAGGAAGGAAAGGAGGAATGCAGGAACTAGAAAAAGGAGAGAACTACAGTCATGATAGCAGGAAGGAAGGAAGGAAATAGAAAGAAGGAAGGAAATAGAAAAAGGAAAGAAGGAAGGAAATGGAAAGAAGAGAGAACTACAGTTATGATAGAAGGAAGGAAGGAAGGAAGGAAGGAAGGAAGGAAGGAAGGAAGGAAGGAAGGAAATAGAAAAAGGAAGGAAAGGAGGAATGCAGGAACTAGAAAAAGGAGAGAACTACAGTCATGATAGCAGGAAGGAAGGAAGGAAATAGAAAGAAGGAAGGAAATAGAAAAAGGAAAGAAGGAAGGAAATGGAAAGAAGAGAGAACTACAGTTATGATAGAAGGAAGGAAGGAAGGAAGGAAGGAAGGAAGGAAGGAAGGAAATGGTTTTACATCAAGCCTGAAAAGCATCTTTCACAGTGGAAATATTCATGGGGGGAATCCTGAGCAGCATTTTAATAATAATAATAATAATAATAAATAAAAATAAATAAATAATAATAATAATAATAATAATAAAGTTGGGAGGGACCTTGGGGGTCATATATGTCATCCCTAGTTTAAGTCGACTTTTCCCTCTCTGCTGCCAGAAATCCTGTATTTCCCTTTCTAAACCTCCGACTCCTTCAGACAACCGGGCTCCATCCTCCCAATGGCCAGCCAGAATGTTGTTTGGGGTAAGAGCGCCCCCTGGTGCTGCGCATTGCACACCTCCCATCCTTGGCGAGGCCCTGGACTCCACAGTCCATAAGCCACCTTGCTAATTGGACAGCCAAGTTGGGGGAGGGGGGCAGAGGGGGAGGGAGGGCAGGTATTAAAACATATTAAAGGTGTTAATAAGTGACTTATTTAAACAGGGTATCTCATATATTGGACATTAATCACCGCGCTGTTAAAACTGTAATTAAGGAGTCAGCTCTGCCTTCTGGGGAAGGCGCACTTGGGCGCCGGGAGAAAACGGCCTCTTTATTAATACAAATTATTTTATTTGGCTAAAGCTAATAATTCTAAGTGAGGTCAACGGGACTTCTGCCACGCGGGGAAAGCGGCACCCTTGCCTGAGCAAGGTTTCCATGGCAACGGAGATATAAGTTCACCCTCCATGCACCAGCCATTATGGCTTCGCTCACTAAGCCAGGATCTGGGTGGTTTGGGAGGAAAGTGAACAATTGTTTTGCTGACAGGCACATTTTCCCCAAAAAAGCAGGGGGAGAGCAAGAAGGAGAAGGAGAGCTTTGCACCCAGAGAGTCTCAAATTTTAGGGGCCCCACTTGGAAAAGTTGTGCTTTTTTTCCTCGCTCGCAGCTTTCCATCCAGAAGCTATGAATAAGTTTCTAAAAAAACAGAAGGGGTGGGGGGAGAAGAAGATTTTTTTTTTTAAAAAAAGTTGTTTTTAAAACTGCTCTTTTTAAAAAAATATGGGTGGTGGCTATCACAGGTCTGGTTCTACCGTTAGGTAATATAAGATTTGTGTTGGTGATTGCAAGTAGAGTCAGTTTGGTCCAGTGGCTAAGGCTCTAGACTAGAAACCAGGTGACAATGAGTCCTGCCTTAGGCATGAAAGCCGGCTGGGTGACTTTGGGCCAATCACCAGGAGACTGAGAATTCTAGTTCCGCCTTAGGTATGAAAGCCGGCTGGGTTACTTTGGGCCAATCACCAGGAGATTGAGAATTCTAGTTCCGCTTAGGTATGAATGCCGGCGGGGTGACTTTGGGCCAATCACCAGGAGATTGAGAATTCTAGTTCCGCTTAGGTATGAATGCCGGCGGGGTGACTTTGGGCCAATCACCAGGAGATTGAGAATTCTAGTTCCGCTTAGGTATGAATGCCGGCGGGGTGACTTTGGGCTAATCACCAGGAGAATGAGAGTTCTAGTTTCGCCTTAGGCATGAAAACTAACTGGTAACCTTGGGCCAATCACCAGGAGATGGTGACTTCTAGTTCTACCTTAAGCATAGAAGTCACTTGGATGGCTTTCCGTCAATCATTCTCTCTCAGTCCATCCACTCTACAGGTAGTCCCTGACTTACAACAATTCATTTAGTGATTCTTCAGTTACAACGGCACTGAAAAAAGTTATTTATGACCATTTTTCATGCTTATCACCACTGCAATGTTGTCATGGTCACGTGATCGAAATTCAGATGCTTGGCAACTGGCATGTACTTATGACGGTTGCAGTGTCCAGGGGCCACGTGATCCCCTTTTGAAACCTTCTGACCAGCAGAGTCGAAGGGGAAGCCAAGTTCACTTAACAACCGTGTTCCTAAGTTAACAATTGCAGGGTTTCACTTAACAACTGGGGCAAGAAGGATCGTAAAGAGGGGCAAAATTCCACTTCACTATTGTCTCGCTTAGCAACCAAAATTTTGGACTCCCTTGTGGCCGTAATTTGAGGGCTACTTTTATTTCAAAAGTCACCTTAACCAATCGCCTTCTCCACCTATTTGGGCATCCTGCTTCACAATCAAATTACAGCCAGTGGCAAAGATGGCACAAGGCCTTCCTTGTGGGGCAGAAAGGCAAGCTGCTTTTGCTTTTGCTTGGGCAGAGCTTTTTCAAATAAGAAATTAAAACAGGAAATAAAAGGGGACTAGGGAACTTGGCAGGAACCTTGGGAAGAATTACCTGCTGAGCCCTGGTAAGTTTGTGGGGTTTCTTGTTTAATTACAAATTCACCTTTTTTGTTCTTTTTTTAGCAGCCATATAAGGGGTTTCTCCTTCCCCTTTCTTCTAAAGTTTGCCCTCAGCACAGGTTTGGAGGGGGTGGAGCTTTCTGCTGCAGCCCCCCTGCTGGCTAATCCCTGGTAGCTGGGAGCAAGCAGCTCACTCTTCCTTGTGGGGCAGAAAGGCAAGCTGCTTTTGCTTTTGCTTGGGCAGAGCTTTTTCAAATAAGAAATTAAAACAGGAAATAAAAGGGGACTAGGGAACTTGGCAGGAACCTTGGGAAGAATTACCTGCTGAGCCCTGGTAAGTTTGTGGGGTTTCTTGTTTAATTACAAATTCACCTTTTTTGTTCTTTTTTTAGCAGCCATATAAGGGGTTTCTCCTTCCCCTTTCTTCTAAAGTTTGCCCTCAGCACAGGTTTGGAGGGGGTGGAGCTTTCTGCTGCAGCCCCCCTGCTGGCTAATCCCTGGTAGCTGGGAGCAAGCAGCTCACTCTTCCTTGTGGGGCAGAAAGGCAAGCTGCTTTTGCTTTTGCTTGGGCAGAGCTTTTTCAAATAAGAAATTAAAACAGGAAATAAAAGGGGACTAGGGAACTTGGCAGGAACCTTGGGAAGAATTACCTGCTGAGCCCTGGTAAGTTTGTGGGGTTTCTTGTTTAATTACAAATTCACCTTTTTTTTAGCAGCCATCGCGCCCCTGACGGCGCGCGATAAAATCCTAAAACAAGTAAGAAAAAAAAATCCAAAAAGTAAACTGAGACCAAAACAAAAAATTTGAACAACCCAAAAAAGCTGTGTTTTTTTTTAAAATAATAACTAGTATAATAATAACAGCAAACATATAATAACAAGAAATGGAGATAGATAGCCAGCAGACGGAGGGGAGCTTCCCAGTGTTTTGTATTGAGTGTCACATGTATGACTATCTGTCTGCTGGACAGAAGTCTTGGGTGTGTGATCGGTGCAATGAGCTCCTGGCTCTCAGGGAACAGGTTCTTTCCCTTGAAGCCAAGGTAGCAGACCTGGAGAAGCAGAGAGAGATAGCGAGGCAGGAGAAGATCTTCAGGGATGCAGCAGGAGCATCCCACTCCATGCTGAGCAGCTCTCCAGCTGCTTTGGAGAATGGAGATCTTGGGCAGGGAGGACATCAATCTGTGGAAGAGGGACAGGCTCCCTTAGTTGAGACCCCTTCCCTGGAGGATGTGCCCATATCCTCTTGCACCGAGGATACTTCTCCGCGGGTGGTGGGAGGGGGGCTTCTTGTAGTGGGTGATTCAATTGTTAGAAATATAGAGAGACGGGTTTGTGATGGAAGCGTTGACCGCATGGTAAACTGCCTGCCGGGTGCAAAGGTTGCGGACATCACGAGGCATCTAGACAGGCTGATAGACAGTGCTGGGGTGGAGCCAACTGTTGTGGTACATGTCGGTACCAATGACATTGGAAAAGCTAAGCGGAAGGTCCTGGAAGCCAAATTTAGGTTGCTAGGTAGAAGATTAAAGTCCAGGACCCCCAAGGTTGCATTCTCAGAAATGCTACCTGTTCCACGTGCAGGGCCAGCTAGACAGGCAGAGCTCAGGAGCTTCAATGCGTGGATGAGGCAGTGGTGCCGGGAGGAAGGGTTTAGATTCATTAGGAACTGGGAAACATTTTGGGACAAGCCACACCTGTACAGAAGGGACGGGTTACATTTGAACCATAATGGAACCAGACTGTTGGCGATTAATATTAAAAAGGTTTCAGAGCAGCTTTTAAACTGATTCATAGGGGCAAGTCGACAGGAGCTGGGCAGCTTCCGGTTCGAGAAGGCGCACTGCCTAATATGGAGTGTGGAAGTTATGCACACATTGGTGAGTCAACAGGAAAACTAAATTGTAATAGTCAAGCAGAAGGACATGGTAGACCATCTACAAATTCTACAACCAAATTCTACAGTCAAAATCCACAGTCAAAGTTGAAAGTGCACCAGAAAATTACATATAAAGGTCTGTACACAAATGCTAGAAGCATTCGAGCAAAAATAGGGGAATTGGAATGCTTGGTGAAGGAAAATAATATTGATATTATCGGCATAACAGAAACCTGGTGGACAGATGAAAACCAATGGGACACAAGGATTCCAGGTTACAAATTGTATAGGATGGACAGGAGAGGGAGAAATGGTGGTGGCGTGGCCTTGTACATAAATGAGGAGTTAGAATCTCATGAACTCGAAATTCAAGAAAATTCAAACTCACCCACAGAAACATTGTGGATAAAAATCCCAGGACAGGAAACTAATCTGACGTTAGGGATCTGCTATCGCCCTCCCAACCAAACTCCAGAGGCAGATTGCTATTTGGAAAATGAATTTAAGGAGGCCTCAAAAAGAAATAGGGTAGTCATAATGGGGGACTTCAACTATCCCCAAATAGATTGGGTAAATTCTTGTTCTACACATGATAGAGAGACAAGGTTCCTCGACATGTTAGCCGATTATTCCCTTGAGCAGATGGTCATGGAACCTACCAGGGGAAAGAGGATCCTGGACTTGGTTCTAACTAACACACAGGATTTGGTTCATGATGTCCTCGTAACCGAGCCCATAGGAACCAGCGATCACAACACAATAACCTTCAACTTAACCATGGATAGCAAATTGTCAGTGAAAACTAACACAGAGACCTTAAACTTTCACAGAGGGAATTTTGACAAAATGAGGAAAATAGTAAAGAAGAAACTAAAAGGAACAGTAAAAAAAGTCAAATCCCTCCAAAATGCTTGGAAACTGTTTAAAAATACGTTACAGCAGGCTCAAATAAAATGCATTCCTAAAAGAAGAAAGAGGATTGGAAAGTCCAAGAGGATGCCAGTATGGCTTACGAATGAGGTAAAGGAGGTTATTGGACAGAAGAAAAACTCATTTAAGAAATGGAAGGCTCTTCCTACCGAGAACAGGAGGGATCACAAACTCTGGCAGACCAAATGCAAGGCGATAGTCATGAAAGCCAAGAGAGACTTTGAGGAGCATATAGCCAAGAATATTAAAAATAATAACAAAACCTTTTTTAAGTACATCAAAAGCAGGAACCCAACCAGAAAATCAGTTGGGCCACTTGATAACAATGGTCAGAAGGGGATAATCAGAGAAGACAAGGAGATTGCTGAGAGGCTAAATGACTTCTTTGCTTCCGTTTTCACCGAGGAGGATAGAGAACATTTGCCTGCCACTGAATTAGTTTTCCCAGGGAGGGAAATAGAAGAATTAAACCTGATAGAGATAAACAAGGAAGATGTTCTTGCATGCCTTTCTAAACTAAACGTCAACAAATCGCCGGGTCCAGATGGCATCCACCCTAGAATTCTCAAGGAACTCAAGTGTGAAATTGCTGAACTTCTAGCTAAAATATACAATCTTTCTCTAAGATCAGGCACTGTACCGGAGGATTGGAGGGAAGCAAATATAACCCCGATCTTCAAGAAAGGATCCAGAGGTGATCCAGGAAACTATAGACCAGTCAGTCTAACCTCAGTTCCAGGCAAACTGATGGAAACCATTATTAAAGATAAAATTACAGGGCACATAGAAAAACAGGCATTGCTGAAAGAAAATCAACATGGTTTCTGCAAAGGCAAATCATGTCTTACTAACTTGTTAGAATTCTTTGAGGGTGTAAATAAATACATAGATAAAGGGGCCCCAGTTGATATTGTATATCTTGACTTTCAAAAGGCTTTTGACAAAGTCCCTCACCAAAGGCTCATAAAAAAGCTCTCCAGCCACGGAATTAGAGGACAGGTCTTGTCCTGGATTGGTAACTGGCTAAATTGTAGGAAGCAAAGGGTGGCAATAAATGGACAATTCTCCGGATGGAAAGAAGTGAGAAGTGGTGTACCCCAAGGTTCAGTTTTGGGGCCTTTACTTTTTAATTTATTCATCAATGATCTGGATGTAGAAGTTAATAGTGAGGTAGCCAAGTTTGCTGATGACACTAAATTGTTCCGGGTTGTGAAAAGTGAAACTGATTGTCGGGAGCTCCAGAAGGATCTCTCGAAATTGTGTGAGTGGGCAACAAAGTGGCAAATGCATTTTAACCTAAACAAGTGCAAAGTTATGCACATCGGGGCAAAGAACCCCAATTATACTTACCAACTGATGGGGACCAAACTTTCTGAGACAACCCAAGAAAGGGATCTTGGGGTTTTGGTGGACAGCTCTATGAAGATGTCAACCCAATGCGCAGCAGCAGTAAAAAAAGCAAATTCCATGCTTGGCATGATTAGGAAGGGAATCGAAAATAAGTCAGCAAGTGTTGTATTGCCTCTGTACAAATCGATGGTGAGACCACACTTGGAGTACTGTGTACAGTTCTGGTCACCGCACCTCAAGAAGGATATAATGGAACTGGAAAAGGTGCAAAAAAGGGCAACAAGAATGATCAAGGAAATGGAGCGCCTCCCTTATGAAACCAGATTGCAACGCCTTGGTCTCTTCAGCCTTGAAAGACGGCGTTTAAGGGGTGACTTGATCGAAGTGTATAAAATCATGCATGGGATAGAAAAGGTGGATAGAGAAAAATTATTTTCTCTATCACACAATACCAGGACAAGGGGGCACTCCCTAAAGCTCATAGCTAAGAAAGTGAGGACAAATAAAGGGAAATATTTCTTCACCCAGAGAGTCGTTGATTTATGGAATTCACTTCCTGAAGGGGTCGTGACAGCTGTCAGCCTTGACAGCTTCAAGGCAGGGCTAGATAGATTCATGGATGCAAAGTGTATCGGTGGTTATTAAAACGGATGTCCATGTGCCGCCTCTATGTTGGTTGAGGCAGGCAGGATTCCCTTGAGTACCATTTGTTTGGGGGTCAAGGGAAAGGGAGGGTTTTGCCTTCTCTTTCTGCTCAAGATCCCCATGTACATTTGGTGGGCCACTGTGTGACACAGAATGCTGGACTCGATGGGCTTTGGCCTGATTCAGCATGGCTCTTCTTATGTTCTAAGGCCAACTTTTTTATTGTTGGAAATTGAAGATTTTCTTAGATTGGGATTTCTTAAATGTCCTAGATCAGTGGTGGCGAACCTATGGCATGGGTGCCAGAGGCAGCACTCAAAGCCCTCTCTGTGGGCACACATGCCGTCGCCCCAGCCCCACCACCCCCCGTGGCCCCCTCCTCAGCAGCAGCCTCCCCGGAGGAGAGTCGCCCCGGGCACAGCCTGTGCAGAGCAGTGCAGCCAAGGACATGGCATCCGGGCAGCGGGGACAGGACTCCGCCCTCACGCCCCATCGCATACAGATGATGCTGCAGGGCGCGGACAGAGGGCGTAGCCGCCATGATGCTACTGGGTCGCCTGGGCGATCTGCTGTGACGGGCCGTGGAGGTGGTGGGTGGCCCTGCGGGCAGGAGACGCAGGGATGGGGCAGGGGCGAAGTGGTTTGGGGGCACTCGGTTTCTAAAAGGTTCGCCATCACTGTCCTAGATTTTTTTTCTTAGACTGGGGTTTCCCATTGCTTCTTGGGTATAGGACAAAAAGCAATGGAAACTCAACCTGGAAATAGGGAGAAATTCCCTGACAGTGAGAACCATTAATCAGTGGAACAACTTGCCTCCAGAAGCTGTGAACGCTCCATCATTGGACCACCATTTGTCCAGGATGACATAAGGTCCTTATATATAACGTAAGGAGACATATACACTTCTCTATAAAACCTTAGTAAGATCACATCTAGAATACTGTATCCAGCTTTGGCCACCTCATTATTAAAAGGATGTTGAGACTTTGGAAAGAGTGCAGAGAAGAGCAACTTAAGATGTTTAGGGGCCTGGAGACTAAAAGATAGAAAGAACAGTCGCAGCTGCCAGAAAAGCCAACACAGTGCTGGGCTGCATTAACAGAGGGACAGAATCAAGATCATGTGAAGTATTAATACCACTTTACAAGGCCTTGTTAAGGTCACACTTGGAATACTGCATCCAGTTTTGGTCACCACGATGTAATAAAGATGTTGAGACTCTAGAAAGAGTACAGAGAAGAGCAACAAAGATGATCAGGGGACTGGAGGCTAAAACTTATAAAGAATGGTGCTGGGCTTGGGTATGTCTAGTTTAATGACGAGAAGGACGAGGGGTGACATGATAGCCGTGTTCCAATATCTCAGGGACTGCCACAAAGAAGAGGGAGTCAAGCTATTCTCCAAAGCGCCTGAAGGCAAGAGAAGAAGCACTGGATGGAAACTAACCAAAGAGAGAAGCAACCTAGAACTAAGGAGAAATTTTCTGACAGTTAGAACAATTAATTAGTGGAACAGCTTGCCTTCAGATGTTGTGAGTGCTCCATCACTGGAGGCTTTCAAGAAGAGTAGAGTAGAGTAGAGTAGAGTAGAGTAGAGTAGAGTAGAGTAGAGTAGAGTAGAGTAGAGTAGAGTAGAGTAGAGTAGAATAGAATAAGAACAGAGTAGAGTAGAATGAAATAAGAACAAAAAGAATAGGATAGGATAGGATAGGATAGGATAGGATAGGATAGGATAGGATAGGATAGGATAGGATAGGATAGGATAGAATAGAATAGAATAGAATAGAGTTGGAAGGTACCTTGGAGGTCATCTAGTCCAACCCCCTGCTCAGGCAGGATACCCTATACCATTTCGGACAATTGGCTGTCCAGTCTCTTCTTAAAAACTTCCAGTGTTGGAGCATTCACCGCTTCTGGAGGCAGCTTGTTCCACTGGTTAATTGTTCTCACTGTCAGGAAGTTTCTCCTTAGTTCTAGGTTGCTTCTCTCCTTGATCAGTTCCCATCTGTTGCTTCTTGTCCTGCCTTCAGGCGCCTTGGAAAATAGCTTGACTCCCTCCTCTTTATGGCAAACCTGGAGATATTGTTTAAAATAGTATAGGGTCTCCTGCTTAAACAGGGGGTTGGACTAGAAGACCTCCAAGGTACCTCCAGCCCTGTGATTCTATGATACTTTCCTCTTATACAGTAACAAAAGAAAGAAACGGGCTATTTCTCCAGCTTTCTGAAGCTGCATGTTGTTGAGTCTCCAACCAATTATTTTCTGAACACTGCAGTGATTTATCTACGTCCCCGTGTGATGTCATTCGTTTATGTACAGCATTACCCAGAATATGGCATTAACATTTTACTATTAGTCTTACCTTTCAACACAAAAAGATAAAGGCGTAAATCTCAAGACACAATGGAGGTGTCAGCCAAGTTGATGTAGTGTTACAAGTTTGGCTATGTTATTTTTTCTTTTTTGGCATATTCCTGCAACTTGAATGATACAGAAAAGCCAATATCATTTTTCTCCCTGCGGTGAGCCCAGGACTGCCTTATCGGGCTACTAGATCTAATTTTAATTGCTGATTGGCTTGAATAAGCGGAGATGGATAGAAAACAAAATATCTCCATTGCAAATGGCTCCCAAATGAAATCTGAGTAGCAAGCAAGCCACGCACAGAAAAGGGAAGGAGTTTTAGCTGCATCTCAGGTATTGTAGCACACATTAGAGAGCCTGTTTAATCTCGTGGTTACGGTACTGGCCTAGGTGGCTGTGAGTTCTAGTTCTGCCTTAGGTATAAAAGCGAGCTGGGTGACTTTGAGCCAATCACCTGTGAGTTCTAGTCCTGCCTTAGGCATGAAAGCCAGCTATGTGACTTTGGGCCAATCACCAAGAGACTGTGAGTTCTAGTCCCACTTTAGGAATGAAAGCGCCTGGGTGACTTTGGTCCAATCACTGGGAGGTAGTGAGTTCTAATCCCTCCTTAAGCATGAAAACCAGCTGGGTGACTTTGGGCCAATTACCAGGAGACAATGAGTTCTAGTCCCGCCTTAGGCTTGAAAGCTGGTTGGATGACTTTGGGCCAATCAGCTTCTCTCAGCCCAACCCACCTCACAGGGCTATTGTAGGTGTAGGGAAAATAGGAGGGAGGAACATTGTAAGTGTTTCCCATGGTTGAGTTATTTATAAAAAGAAAATGGTGCAATATAAATGTAAAAAAATTGTATTTTCCATTTTTTAAAATGCAGGGCAGTTTAGAGGAGAAATCCCAGCTAGGAGCTTATCTAGGATCTTGGTAGTGTTGTATCTGGCCCTTCTCAGCTTAGTAAAATCCACATAAATATTTCTTTAAGAGTTTTATTTAACACATTTCAAAAGATTCACTTCAAAGCAAGCTGCTGGCAGTTTGTTGGCCGGAACGGCCAAGTCTGATATATGTACATTTAGTTTAAACATTCTCCCACCTTCCAATTAACTCACTCTTTATCTCACATTGTCCAAGACTTCATTAATCTTCCGTAGATTTCAAGAACACCAGAAAACTGAGTTCAAACGAACTCGGTGATGCATCAGACTGCCTCTTGATATTAACGTTGCTCGTGACAAAGAATTAGTCTCTTCTTCCTCTTCTAATATAGTTTTCAATACGTCACTTCCTTTTTCCACTTAACTGACACCTCCGCCTATCAAACCTTCGGAATCTCAGATCAAGCCATCTATCTTCCTGTTCCAAATCTGACTCATCACTTTGAGAGTCTGACTCAGATTGCATACAAATCTCCTCATTGTCTAGCTCGGCTGCCGGGAGGGGAAAATACCCAGATGGGCCTGGTTGTGCTTCGTCATCCTCTGATATGTCCCCAGCCGGTCTAGAGACACTCACAACACTATCCCCCCCGCAGGCCCCTCCCCCTGGGTCCGTCGTAGGGGATGTGGTTTGGAGGGAAACGCAGTATGAAAATCCCACATTAACTCAGGAGCCTCAATATCATGAGCATCTACCCAACAGCCAGCGGCTGGCCCACCCCCGGTCCAATCAACCAAATATTGGAAGCGGTCGTTGAGCCATCGGGAATCTCGGATGCCGGACACCTCCAACCGGGAAACAGGAACGTGAGCACGGCGAGCTGTCGGGCCCGGATCAGGAGGTCGAAGCGGAGAATCAGGGTTGACAGGAACAAGCAAGGAGCGATGAAACACGGGATGTACACGAAGAGACCTAGGCAAAGTCAAACGATAGGTCACCGGATTGATGACCGTCTCCACAGGAAAAGGACCCAGGAAACGTTGGTCAAGCTTGCGGTGAATTCTCCCTGGAAACAAGTACTTGGTGGAGAGCCAAACCCGATCTCCAACAGCTAACGGCGGCGTGTCGCGACGAGAGCGGTCTGCAACCCTCTTGTAGTCTTCCTTGGCCTTAGTCAAGTGCTGCTTAACCATCTCTTGGACTGACTGGAGTTCGGTTAAATAGTCCTCTGCAACTGGAACTGGAGAATCGAGGAGCGTGAGCGGGAAAAATCTAGGATGATAGCCGTAGTTGGCAAAAAACGGAGTGGTCTGAGTGGAAGTGTGCTGAGAGTTGTTGAAAGCGAATTCGGCCACGGAGAGATATTTGGACCAATCGTTCTGTTGGTCGTTGATGAAACAACGCAAATACTGCTCCAGGATGCCAATCACTTTCTCTGTACCCCCATCAGTCTCTGGGTGATGCGTGGAGGCTAGATTAACTTGGACTTGAAGCGCAGACATGAGTTCTCTCCAGAACTCCGAGGTGAACTGGGTTCCTCGGTCGGACACTATTTTGTCGGGCAAACCGTGTAGCCGGAAGATATGTTGAATGAACAGCTGAGCAGTGATCTTGGCTGTCGGTATTCTTCGGCAAGGAATGAAATGTGCCATCTTGGTCAACATGTCCACCACTACAAAGACAACGGTGTAGCCGGCAGAAACAGGTAGACAAGTCAAGAAGTCCATGGAAATAGCCCCCCAGGGTCTCTCCGGCGTGGGCAAAGGCTGTAATAATCCCGGAGGGGCTCCTGTGGCATGTTTTGCCTGACGGCACCATACACAGGAATTCACATAAGACTGAACATCATGGCGAAGTCTGGGCCACCAAAAAGTCCGAGACACTAAGTGGAGAGTCTTAAAGAAACCAAAATGACCTGCCGCAGGGTTATCATGGCATTGATTCAGGATGAGACCACGGAGTGGGCCTGCTGGAACATATAACAGGTTGCGGAAGCGTAATAGACCCTCGGACAAGGTCCAAGGTGAGTCGGGACCCACCTCTTGCCTCTTCTGTGCCGCAAAGTTATCTAGTTGTTGCGCTTCCCGAATCTGTCGTCGTAGATCTACCGGATCGTGCACGGCTGCGATCGATTCGATAGGCAGAACGGTTCGAAGCGGCAAGGGGTCCTTGATCTGTAGATACTCAGGTTTACGGGACAAGGCATCTGCTCTTTTGTTGTACCCTTTCGGAATGTAGGTGACTTTGAAGTTGAATCGAGCGAAGAACAAAGACCAACGGATCTGACGTTGATTCAATTTCCTGGCAGATTGCAAAAATTCCAAGTTTTTATGGTCAGTCCGAACTTCAACTTGATAGCGGGCTCCTTCCAGGTGGTGTCTCCAGGTCTCAAAAGCAGTCTTGATGGCCAATAGTTCCTTTTCCCAAATGGTATAATGGCGTTCGGAGGGACTCAGTTTCCTGGAGTAATAAGCACACGGGAACAGGGGCCGCCATCTTGGCGTGTTTGAAGAAGCACGGCCCCTACCGCAACATCTGAGGCGTCGGCCTCCACTACAAAGGGACGACAAGGATCTGGATA
Organism: Bothrops alternatus; assembly: GCA_034064705.1. Lineage (NCBI taxonomy): Eukaryota > Metazoa > Chordata > Lepidosauria > Squamata > Viperidae > Bothrops > Bothrops alternatus. The sequence goes on along the minus strand of JARGCV010000082.1, from coordinate 384,883 downwards.
CTTGAGAATGGGTTCCTGAACAAAAGCCTTTTTGAGGGTCTGAAACGCCTGTTGCTCAGCATCGCCCCACTGGAACTTAATGCCTTTCCGTAACAGTCGAGTAAGGGGCGCAGTCAAGGCAGAAAATCTCGGAATGAATATCCTGTAATAGTTCGCAAATCCCAAAAGTCTTTGGACATCTTTTGCTTTACATGGTGGTTGCCAGGTTTGCAAGGCCTCAACCTTGCCAGGATCCATGGCGATGCCTTGTGGAGAAATCACATGTCCCAGAAACTCAATGGTGGTTTGATAGAATTGACATTTCTCTAACTTGGCGTAAAGGTGATGCTCTCTCAAGCGTTGCAGAACTTGCCGGAGATGCTGGAGATGAGTTGCTCGTGACGGGGAGTAAATCAGGATGTCATCGAGGTAAACCACCACAAATTGATCTAATAAATCCCGGAAGATGTCATTCATGAAATGTTGAAAGACGGCCGGAGCATTGGTGAGTCCAAAGGGCATGACGGTATATTCAAAATGACCATACCTGGTCCCAAACGCGGTTTTCCACTCGTCCCCCTCTCGGATGCGAACCAGGTTGTAAGCACCCCGTAGATCTATCTTGGTGAAGATGGCCGCTGATCGGAGACGGTCCATGAGATCAGGAATCAAAGGCAGAGGGTACCGGTTACGCACCGTGATGGCATTGAGCTTGCGATAGTCACAGCATAGGCGTAAATCTCCGGTTTTCTTCTTCACGAATAACACAGGAGCTGACAAAGGCGAGGAAGAGGGACGAATGAAACCCCTGGCAAGGTTTTTGTCCACAAAGTCTTTTAATGCGGCCAACTCGGGTTCTGACATGGAGTAAAGGCGTCCCCCTGGAAGTTTGGCATTTGGCAGCAAATCAATGGCACAGTCATATGGTCTATGCGGAGGCAAGTGGTCTGCCTCTTTCTCACTGAATATATCTGCAAAGTCCGCTAGGTCGGCCGGCAAGGTGATGTCAGGGTGGGATGGTAGCTGGGCTGCACAAACTTGGCGTACGTGGTCTACGCATTGCAAACTGGGAAATGAAACAAAGTTCTGGGACCACACCACACAAGGATCATGGGTTCTCAACCAGGCTAGGCCGAGAACTATGGGGAAATGAAGTCCCTTGGTAATATATAATTGGATGGCTTCTTCATGTTGTCCTATGACCAGGCGTATGGGCTGGGTCATGAACTTGATCGGTCCAGACAACAACTCACGACCATCGATTGTCTCAACCAACATAGGCGGCTTCACGGAGCACAAAGGTATGGCATGCTGACGAGCGAAAGCTTCATCCATGAAATTAGTGGTGGCTCCAGAATCCAACAAGGCGTGTGCCGGAATGCCCTGGGCATGATTTCCCAGAAGTATATTGGTTGCTAGGATCAGATGTCTCGGAGGACCGAAGTCTTCGTCTGCGGAACTGGGACTGGGTTTGGCGCCTGCCCGACCCAATGTTTCCATTAGGCCAGGCTCTGGCCGTTTCCCGGCAAGGTGGCTTGAAACTGCTGAATGGGAGGCCGAGCTGGAACAGGAGTAGGACCTGCCGTACCACGTCGTTTCTGGGGGCAGGCCATGACGAAGTGACCCATCTCTCCACAGTACAGGCACAATCCCTCAGCTCTCCGTCTTGCCTTCTCAGCCTCGGTCAAGCGAGATCTGGCTGCACCAAGATCCATGGGCTCATCTCTGGCCATGGGTACAGGATGCCTCTCAGTGTAAGCCGGCAATGGTTGGAAAATACGTCTGGGTGCCGGGATGGGTGGAGTGATAGGTAGGGTCTGGAATCCTCTGCGTGGTGCAGGAACTGGCTTGGCACTTCCGGTGACTAGAACCATCTGTTTGACCAGGCGGGCATCCGTGGCTTGCGTTTGCGTCTCAATAGCCAAACAATGTTGGTATAATGCATCCAGGGTCGTGGGTATTACAGTATGTCTCAATCCATTCAAGATCTGGGAAGACAGGCCATCTTGAAAGATTTCCATGAGAGCTTCTTCATTCCAATTAATTTCTTGAGCTAGGCGGCGAAAATCTGATATATATTCCGCTACGCAGCGTGATCCTTGACGTAGCTCTCGTATCCGCCTGGTGGCATTTTGTCTACGAAGGGGGTCAGCAAATTCTCTTTCCATCAGCTGGCAGAATCCTGCATAATTGCGCAGAACAGGATCTGGTCCGTCTATCAGAGGAGATGACCAATCAGCAGCTGGACCAGAGAGTAAACTTAAAATGAAAGGCACTTTAGTTTCATCAAGCTGGAAATCTGCTGGAGTGGAAGCAATGAATGTTTTGCATTGGTTTAAAAAAGCTGGAAATTTACTACGCTCTCCAGTAAACTTATCAGGCAATGCTAAATAACATCTGCTTTGTCTGGGTGGAGGGGCTGGAGCTGGGGCTGGGGCTCTGGCAGCTTGCTGAATCTGCTGTTGCAAATGTCCAATTTGTTGCTGGAGAGTTTGAATTAGTTGATACAGAGCAGGATTATCAGCGAGAAGCTGCTCCATGACGTCACTGAACTGGCGCAGTACTGAAAGCTCGGACTAATTTTCGTCTTTTCTTGGTCACGAGCAATCTGTTGTATCTGGCCCTTCTCAGCTTAGTAAAATCCACATAAATATTTCTTTAAGAGTTTTATTTAACACATTTCAAAAGATTCACTTCAAAGCAAGCTGCTGGCAGTTTGTTGGCCGGAACGGCCAAGTCTGATATATGTACATTTAGTTTAAACATTCTCCCACCTTCCAATTAACTCACTCTTTATCTCACATTGTCCAAGACTTCATTAATCTTCCGTAGATTTCAAGAACACCAGAAAACTGAGTTCAAACGAACTCGGTGATGCATCAGACTGCCTCTTGATATTAACGTTGCTCGTGACAAAGAATTAGTCTCTTCTTCCTCTTCTAATATAGTTTTCAATACGTCACTTCCTTTTTCCACTTAACTGACACCTCCGCCTATCAAACCTTCGGAATCTCGGATCAAGCCATCTATCTTCCTGTTCCAAATCTGACTCATCACTTTGAGAGTCTGACTCAGATTGCATACAAATCTCCTCATTGTCTAGCTCGGCTGCCGGGAGGGGAAAATACCCAGATGGGCCTGGTTGTGCTTCGTCATCCTCTGATATGTCCCCAGCCGGTCTAGAGACACTCACAACAGGTAGTAACCCATCTTCTGGGACGCATACCAAAATTTGTTATGACAGATAAAATCTGTTTAAATTTAAACATGTAAATATATTAAATTTACCGTTTTTAAACCAGTGGATGAATCCAAACTTACTTCAGATTTGGAATTCCCCCTTAATTTGGCAATGCTGTTTGCCATTCAAAATATATCAAAAGGAAACCTTTGTAAAAATTTCTATATTCATGAGAATAAAGTATGTAAATGCATTAAGTAATTTGTTTGGGGGGAAAAAACCCATCCCTCGCACATTGACCAAAATTACAAGTAATAATCAAACAGTCTCTAAATGAATGGGTTGTAAGTCGAGGATTACCTGTACCAAATAGTAATAATAATAACAAAAAGGCTGAAGAAACAGTGAACCACCTGGGAAGCTGCTGCAAGAAAATCGCACAGACTGACTACAAGCAGCGGCATGACAAAGTAGCAACAATGGTGCATTAGAACAGCGGTTCTCAACCTGTGGGTCGCGACCCCATTTGGGGTCAAACGACCATTTCACAGGGGTCACCAAACAACGCAGTCCGCCATTTTTTTTCCCCTTTTCCTTAGCTGTGCTACTCCCTCTTATTCTATTGGCTTTTGAAAGCCAATAGAATAGACTCTCTTGAATAGAGTTTAATTCTATTGGCTTTCAAAAGCCAATAGGAATTGTCCAGGCCGTCTCTGCCCTGCTGAGCCCGCCAAAAGTCCCAGTCTGCAAACGGTGCTGCAAGTTGTCTGCAGCGAAGGCGAGCTGTCTGGAAGTTTCCACCCCTTCCTGCTGAGCAACTACTAAAAATGTAAGAGGACCAGGGGTGGGAGGTGGGAGGCCGGCGGGCGCAGGGAGGGTTGCTGGCACGTGTGGGGCCCAGCGGGTGCCTTGCCTCCCTTGGGCTGGGCCAGCTGGTGGCCCAGCCAGTGGTCGCCCTGTGCCGTCACTGCCCCTTGCCAGCTACGCCTCGGCTGGTGCAGGGGGCGGCACCACGCATGCGCGGCGCTCCCAGGCAGGGAAAGTCCTCGACTTATGACCGGTTGGGAAGTCCTCGACTTACGACTGGTTGGGAAGTCCTCGACTTATGACCGGTTGGGTAGTCCTCAACTTACAACCGGTTGGGGGTCGCGGCATTAAAAAGGTTGAGAACCACTACATTAGAAGATCTGCAAGAAATATCATTTGCCTATAAGCAAGAACTGGTGGGAACATAAAATAAAGAAAGTCATAGAAAATGATAAAGTTAAACTGCTCTGGGACTTCAGAATTCAAACAGACAAGCACCTGCAACATAACACCCCAGACTTAAGAACTGTCGATAAGAAAGACAAAAAAGTCTGGATAGTGGACGTGGCAGTGCCTGGAGACAGCAGAATAGACAAGAAAGAACTGGAGAAGATAACAAAATACAAAGACTTACAAATAGAAATAGAAAGACTGTGGCAAAGGCAAGCAAGGGTAGTACCAATAGTAATAGGCGCCTTGGGTGCAATCCCAAAACAGCTGGAGCACGACTTGAACACCATCGGCATTGACAAATTCACCATTAGTCAATTGCAAAAGGTGGCCTTACTAGGAACTGCTTCCATCCTGCGACGATATCTGTAATATCATCAAACATCCACATCTGCCTATCCCAGGTCCTTGGTAAGGACTCGATAAGTAGACAAAAAATGCCAAATCCAGTCTGAACATCTGGCTGACTGTGCAATGATCAATAATAATAATAATAATAATAATAACAACAACAATAATAATAATACATTTAATTGTATTGTTAAATTTGCAATTAACCAAATAGTATTGTCAACAAATAAAAACTATCCTGAAAGGAAACAGTGAAAATTACACCAGGATAAATATTTTTTTACAAGGTTATAATTACAGTACACAAAAATAATTCTGCATGAAGATGATTAGGGACTGGAGGCTAAAACATATAAGGAACAGTTGCTGGAATTGGGTATGTCTAGTTTAATGAAGAGAAGGACCAGGGGGGACATGATAGCAGTCTTCCAATATCTCAGGGGCTGCCCCAAAGAAGAGGGAGTCAAGCTGCTCTCCAAAGCGCCTGAAGGCAGGACAAGCAGCAACGGATGGAAACTAATCAAGGAGAAAAGCAACCTGGAAATAAGGAGAAACTTCCTGACAGTGAGAACAATCAACCAGTGGAATAACCTGCCTCCAGCAGCAGTGAATGCTCCAACACTGGAAGTTTTGAAGAAGAGACTGGACAGCCATTTGTCCAAAATGGTAAAGGGTTTCCTGCCTGAGTAGGGGGTTGGACTAGATGACCTCCAAGGCCCCTTCCAACTTTATTATTATTGTTGTTGTTGTTATATTAGAAAGTATGCTATGTATACATCCCTGCACATTGCTTACAGGCCGTTCTTGACTCTCAACCATTTGTTTAGTGACCATTGGAAGTTATAACGGTGCTGAGAAAAGTGACTTATGACCGTTTTTCACAATTACGGCCACTGCAGCATCCCCATAGTCACGTGATCAAAATTTGGATGTTTGAAAACTGGTTCATATTCATGACGGTCACAGTGTCCTGGGGTCACATGATCCCCTTTTGCGACCTTCTGACATGCAAAGTCAACGAGGAAGCCGGATTCACTTTCCAACCGTGTTACTAACTTAACAATTGCAGGGATTCACTTAACAACTGTGGCAAGAAAGGTCATAAAATGGGGCAAACCTCACTTAACAACTCTGTCACTTAGCAACAGAAATGTTGGGCTCTATTGTGGTCATAAGTCAAGGACTACCTATACCGTATACAGGACAATTGATCACACATATAGGACTGTCTGGTGTTGAACTCTTGAGTCCTTAAGCACAGTCTAATAGCCTGTTGCAGGATCATAAAGTTCTGAAAAAAAGCAGAATATTGCTTTTTAAAGAAGAACTAAAGCAACTTCAAAACATACATCATGGTAATTAGAATCACACATCAAACTGAAGGCAGCAGTAGCAAATGGGAATTAGAAGCATATATAAAATAAAAGAAACATGTAAAAGGAAATAATACAATAAGTTCCAAAGTGCAACTGTGTTTCAGTGGGGCAAAAAAAACACATTTATTGCATTTCAAAGGGTAGGATTCTTTACTTTGAGGTCTGTGAATAGATTTCAGGGGGTCCAGGAAGAAGAAAAGAAGAAATAGGGGACATGTATTCCATTATTTGAGGGGCTGCCACAAAGAAGAGGGGATCAAATTATTCTCCAAAGCACCAGAAGGCACCAAAGAGAGAAGCAACCTGGAATTAAGGAGAAACTTCCTAACAGTGAGGACAATTAACCAGTGGAACAGCTTACCTCCAGAAATCGTGGGCATTCCATCACTGGAGGTTTTTAAGAAGAAGCTGGACAGTCACTTGTTTGAAATGGTATAGGTTCTCCTGCTTGAGCAGGGGGCTGGACTAGAACACCTCCAAGGTCCCTATTCTATTCTGTTCTGTTCTGCTCTAGTCTGTTCTGTTCTATTCTAATTCTAATTCTAATTCTATTATATTCTAAATGTGATAATTTTATTTTCCCAAACATTTCATGGGAGAATAGAATAGAATAGAATAGAATAGAATAGAATAGAATAGAATAGAATAGAATAGAATAGAATAGAATAGAATAGAATAGAATAGAAAATAGGAAATAGAATAGAATAGAATAGAATAGAATAGAATAGAATAGAATAGAATAGAATAGAATAGAATAGAATAAGGATAGGATAGGATAGGATAGGATAGGATAGGATAGGATAGGATAGGATAGAACAGAACAGAACAGAACAGAACAGAATAAGGAATGGAATGGAATGGAATGGAATAGAATAGAATAGAATAGAATAGAATAGAATAGAATAGAATAGAATAGAATAGAATAGAATAGAATGGAACGGAATAGAACAGAAGTAGAATAGAATAGAATAGAATAGAATAGAATAGAATAGAATAGAATAGAATAGAATAGAAAAGAATAGAGCAGAAAAGAATAGGAGTAGAACAGAATAGGAGTAGAACATAACAGAATATGATAGGATAGGATAGGATAGGATAGGATAGGATAGGATAGGATAGAACAGAACAGAACAGAACAGAACAGAACAGAATAAGGAATGGAATGGAATGGAACGGAACGGAACGGAACGGAACGGAACGGAATAGAATAGAATAGAATAGAATAGAATAGAATAGAATAGAATAGAATAGAATAGAATAGAATAGAATAGTTCTCACTGTTAGGAAGTTTCTCCTTAATTCCATGTTGCTTCTCTCTTTGGTCAGTTTCCAATTGTTGTTTTTCATCCTTCCCTCTGGTGCTCTGGTGAACAACGTGACCCCCTCTTCCTTGTGATAGCCGCTTAGATTCTGGAACACTGCTATCAAGTCTCCCCTATTTCTTCTTTTCTTTAGACTACCCAGACCCAAATCCCGTAGCCATTCTTCGTATGTTTTAGTCTCCAGGCCTTTGACAATCTTAGTTGCTCTTTGAATTTTTTTACAAACTCTCAACATCTTTTTTGTGACCAAAATTGGTTGCAGTATTCTAGGAGTGGACTAGGACTCCAAGGTCCCTCTCACAGTTACTGTTTTTGAGCCAGGTCTCACCCAATCTGTATTTGTGCCTTTGTTTTTTCCTGCCTAAATGTAAGACTTTGCTTTTCTCTACATTGAAACTCATTTTGTTGGATAGAGCCGATTGTTCAAGTTGGTCAAAATCTTTTTGGATCCTGAGTTTGTCTTCTGGGGTGTTGGCTACTCCTGCCAGTTGGTGTCATCTGCAAATTTGATGAGTTCCCCTTCTATTCTCTCATCTAAGTCATTATGAAGATATTGAAGAGTACTGGGCCTAAGACATAACCTTGTGGTACCCCACTGCTTACTTCCCTCCATGTGGCTGTAGTGCCATTGAGGATTACTCGTTGAGTACGGTTTGTTAGCCAGTTACAGATCCATCTGGTAGTGATGTTGTCTATCCCACCTATGAATGTAGGCAATAAGGAAGTTTAGGGCCATTACTCTAGAAAAATATTTAACTTTAGAGATATTTGCACCGTCTTGCAGTCACGTGACCACAATTTCCTTCTCCCCCCCCCCCAGAAACTAGCATTTTTGTCCCATTTTGAGAAAAAAATACCCATTGCAGACAATGGATTCACAACGACTGTAGTGTTCACTTAATGAACACTGGAAAAAAGCTCATAAAATCAGATGTGGTCAGATGGTGACCTATTTAACAATTGGTGTGGCTTATGTCCGCAATTCCAGGCTTAATTATGGTCATAAGTTGAGGACTTCCAGTACCATATTTCTTCTGATTTTGAGTCACCATACCCTAATACAAACTCTCTTACTACTAAATCCACAACCTGAACTTGGTTATCCCTGCTCAAAATCCAAGATGTTAAATCTTCCAGGGAAGTTCGTTCTAATATCTTTGGTATCTAAACTGTGAGATTATGCAAATTCTTAAACCCAGCTATAAAATATTGGTAAGAATCTCTCCCAGGGTGTGTATGTGGGTTTCTCCTAGGAGATTTCCCCTCACAAGCCAAGCCAAAAGTCTAAATTCACAAGTTACAATCTATCTCCCATAACATATTAACACCTAGTCGAGATTAATCAAGAAGCAGGCCGGCTAATTAGTCGGTGATGATAACTATATTTTTCATCCTTGTTCCAATTAGTCTCCTGTACATTTAAGGAATTTTAATTGTTCCTTGATCTCCATTTAGATATCACCCTGCCATCCCCCTTCATTTTTCTTCTTAATTCGGCAACGAATGTGACCAAAAAAAAGAGACATTAAACAGAGATTATCTTCAGAGTTTTCATAAGAAGTTCGCCAGAACCAGTATTTCTTCTAAACACGTATATTTCTTCCATACGCATGCACACATACTTCCCAAATATAAATCTAGCGTTTCCACTGACTTGGGTGTGGAGGAAAAGAGGTGGGAAAAAGGAAGTAAAAAAATATCTGGAATTCTGGAAAAAATAGAATTTTTGGTGGTGTCTTTTGCCCGTGATCTTATTTGGAGGAATGTTGAGAGGGAGGCTGGAGAAAATATTGCCGATGACGATTCACCAGTAGGATTTCCACCTGTAGTGATGAAGTTGGTACATGAATTGTTGTTAAGTTAGTAACACAGTTCCTTCCTTTCTTCTTTCCTTCGTTCCTTCCTTTCTTCCACTCTTCCTTATTTGAAGAGACCTTGGAGATCTTCTAGTCCAACCCTCTGCTCAAACAGGAAAACCTATAATATTTCAGACAAATGGCTGTCCAGTCTCTTCTTAAAAACTTGCAGCTGTTGGAGCATTCACCGCTTCTGGAGGCAGGTTGTTCCACTGGTTAATTGCTCTCACTGTCAGGAAGTTTCTCCTTAGTTCTAGGTTGCTTCTCTCCTTGATTAGTTTCCACCCGTTGCTTCTTGTCCTGCCTTCAGGCACTTTGGGGAATAGCTTGACCCCCCCCCTCTTCTTTGGGGCCCCCTGAGATATTGGAACACTGCTATCATCCCTTCCTCCCTTCCTTTCTCCCTCTCTCCTTCTCCTTTCTTTCTTTCTTCTCTTTTTCTTCTTTTTTAACAAAGTGAGAGCGCCGAGTCCTCCAAGGGGGGGGGATGGCAGAGCCACAGCTTAAGAGGGAGGGAGGAGGGAGGGAAGGAAGGAAGGAAATCTCAAGTGATATAAAAATGAAAATCTCTATACACTATAGCACTTACTGAGCAAATGTTGATAGCCAAATATAATGTGCCTCCAGTGGCTCTCTTGCATTCTATGAGTTTTACCAAGAGGAAGGAGGATTTGGAATGCAGTAGGTGCCAGGTGTCCTCATTTAGCAACTGTTTTCTTTAGTGATCATCTACGGCATTGGTTCTCAACCTTTTTCAGGTTGAGACCCCACTTGCGCCGCCCATGCGGGTGCGACCCCGACGCGCGCGCGCGCGACAGGCCGATCCACGCATGCGCGGCGCACGCACGACAGAAAAAAAAACAAAAAAATGGCGGACCGTGACGGGCCGATCTGCGCATGGTGGCACGCGCGCAACGGCCCGAACCACGCATGCGTGGCATGCGCGCGACAAAAAAAAACAAAAAACAAAATGGCGGACCGCGACGGCCCTATCCGTGCATGCGTGGCGCACGCACAACGGAAAAAAAACAAAAAAAACAAAAATGGCGGACCGCGACGGGCCGATCCGTGCATGCGCGGCGCACGCGCAACGGGCCAAACCGCACATGCACAGCGCGCCCTCGATGGAAAAAAACAAAAAACAAAAAAAACAAAATGGCGGACCGCGGTGTCCGGCGACCCCCGCGAAACGGTCGTTCGACCCCAAATGGGGTCGCGATCCATTGGTTGAGAACCACTGATCTACGGTGACATCAGCGAACAAAAAAAAATTACTTTACATCCAGTACTCATATTGACAACCTTTGCAGGTCTGTAAAGGAAAACTGAAGTGAGATTGTAAAGGACAGCCATTTCAATTAACAACTGAATTGCCAGTATCAGTTTTGGTCACTAAATGAGGACTCCCTGTACTGTAGGGGAAAATGCCCAAATTGAGATTATCCAAGATGATGGTCCCAGTTAAATAAGAAGAGAAGTTGTTTTTATGAGAAATTCTTACCTTTCAGTCTGCAAGAGGGAAAAAATGAATGGAATGGAGAATGGAATGGAATGGAACGGAACGGAACAGGAGGTAGTCCCTGAATTACGATGGCAATTGAGCCCAAAATTTCTGCAGCAAAGCAAGGAAGTTGTTAAACAACTCCCCCCCCCTTTTATGAGCTTTTTTTGCCAAGGTTTTAAGTGAATCACTGAATTTGTTAATTGCATAATGTGGATGTTAAGCGAATCTGGCTTCCCCATTGACTTTGCTTGCCAGAAGCTGGCTGGGAAAGTCACAATGATGACCACATGATCCCAGGACAGTGCAACCCTTATAAGTACATGCCAGTTGCCGAGCAGTCAAATTCTGATGATGTGACCATGGGGATGCTGCAACGGTCATAAGTGCGAAAAACGGTCATAATTCACTTTTTTCAGCACCGTTGTAACTTCAAACAGTCACTAAACGAAGGTATAAATAATTGTTATATTGATTACTGAAATATTAAATAAAGACGTAAGACAAGATGAGAAGATTTGGGGGTCTGAAGATTAAATTGATATTTAACATATTAAATTAATTATTTCATTAATATATTAAGTAAGTTAAATTGAATTAATATAATTTACGAATTGTGGATGAACTTGGTGTTAGTTTTGGAAGACCCTCTGAAGGGAATTTGAATTTTTAAGGAACAAATTAAAAGAATTTGGAGCATTAGCAGGTTCCATAATTAACAAACAGACGGCAAAGATGTTAACAAAACACAAAGAGAGACCACAGCAAACAGAACCGATGAATAAAACAGATTTTAAGATTGAGAAGACAGTAAAATATTGGGGTATTACTATGACAAATATGAATTGTATGCCATTTCAAAATAACTATGTTAAGGCATGGGATGAAGTTTAAAAAGGTATGGTAGATGAGATAAAATACAATTGTCACGGTGGGAGAGAATTTCTGTGATTAAGATAAATGCTTTATCTGGAATGTTATTTTTATTTCAAACAATACCTGTGTTGACAGCTAATGCACCATTTAAAAAATGACAGAGGATATATCTAAATTTGCATGGGGGGAGAGGGGAAATCCCAATTTAAAAATAAGATATTACAAGATGCAAAGGGAAGGGGGGATTGGGTCTACCAGATTTAAATAGAATCACCAGAATCTTCTGGGCCCTGAGTGGGTAACCCAGTCTTCCAGAATCCATCTTGAGCTGTGCCGTGCTCCGGAGATGGCAAGGGACTGGCCCCCGCTGCCCTGGCCCCGCCCACCCAGTCTGCCATGACCATCGTGACCACGCCCACCCGGCACCTGATGATAAATTTATTATTTATTTATTTATTAAATTTGTATGCCGCCCCTCTCCCAGGACTCGGGGCGGCTCACAACAAGAACATAGACATAGATAAAATCAATAACAATAATTACATCCAATTAAAAAATCGACACATACAACGAGCAAACACAATCAAATAAACACTCAGCAATGGAAGGCGATTCCTCGGCCCGGGGGCAGAACAAAGTTCATACCCCCCAAGCCTGTCGGCATAAATGGGTTTTTAAACGTTTACGGAAAGCTAGGAGGGAGGAGGCAGTACGCACCTCCGAGGGAAGCTGGTTCCAGAGGGCTGGGGCAGCAACGAAGAAGGCCCTTGTCCTAGGGCCCATCAAATAACATTTGTTATTTATAAGTGGGGTTTGGATTACAATTTGGGCACTGGGTCTCTAAAAGGTTCGCCATCACTGGTATAGGGTTTCCTGCCTGAGCAGGGGGTTAGACTAGATCAGTGGTTCTTAACCTTTTTGAACGGATCGCCCCCTTGAGCCAATGAGGAAGTTGTCATTGCCCCCCTCCCCCAACATAACCTCTCATAGGAAATAATTCTTCAATTTATGCAAACACTTTTTTTGTTTTCTTTAAAATTTAAAATTGTCATCGGGACATATCGATGCAAATAATTTATTTCCAGTCTTTTTCCCATATCTCAACTGTGTGAAAAAGTTTGGTGCTACCCATCACTTTATTCCCAAACTTCGTGATACATGTATTTCATTATTATCTTATTTATTCAAGACACTTAAACGTAATGACCACCGAAAACAAAATTCAATTGCAAGAAAGTGAAATGCCCAAAAAGAAAAACAGTAACATTTAATGATTGAATTACAAGTGAAACTTAAGACGCAAAAAGAAATATAAAAAGGGCATAAGAACAAACCGCAATGCAGAAACCAAGAATTTCAAAACGAAAACTCTGAAACTAAATTAAGATCCGAGGAAAGTATATATAGTCACGCACACCGTAAAAAGGATTAAAAAGACACAAAGAAAATATAACATCGAACTGGAGTGCACGCTAAAAAAGTACAATACAAAGAGACACACAAAATGTTTTACAGAGCACAACAAAAATTCGAAAACGAAGCCGATGTGTATTCACATATGTACGCCGTTCTGTACTGAAGCTAGCTGGAGGAACATTTGAAAACACAATTCAATCCACTAATAGAGAGCAATCTGATGTTTTTGTACGACAGATATACAGCGATTCACTGTACGAAAAAGTCTCAAAAGTGTCCCCAAAACTTCTCGCTCCATCGCCCCCATATCGCTCCCTTTTCGTTCCTTCGACCCCGCATCCCCCCTTTTCGTTCCATTGCCCCCCTGAAAAACAAAATCGCCCCCTGGGGGGCGATATTGCCCAGGTTAAGAACCACTGGACTAGATGACCTCCAAGCTCCCTTCCAACTTTATTATTATTATTAAGACTAGGGGTATCATGGTAACAAAGTTCCAATATCTAAGCCAGCGGTTCTCAACCTTTTTGAGGCTGCGACCCCCGACCTGCACCGCGCATGCGCGGCACGACGGCCCGCATCGCACATGCGCGGCGCGCGCGTGACGGCCCGCATCGCACATGTGCAGCACGACGGCCCGCATCGCGCATACGCGGCGCGCGCGTGACGGCCCGCATCGCACATGTGCGGCGCGACGGCCCGCATCGCGCATGCACGGCACATGCGTGACGGCCCGCATCGCGCATGCGCGGCATGACGGCCCGCATCGCGCATGCGCGGCATGCGTGTGATGGCCCGCATTGCACATGCGCGGTGCTACCCCGCGCATGCGCGGTGCTGCCCCCTGCGCCGGCCGAGGGGAAAAAAAAGGCGGACTGCGGTGTTTGGCGACCCCCGTAAAATGGTCGTTTGACCCCAAATGGGGTCGCGACCCACAGGTTGAGAACCGCTGATCTAAGCGGTTGCCACAAAGAAGAGGGGATCAACCTATTCACCAAAGCACCTGAAGGCAGGACAAGAATGGAAACTAATAGAAACTAACTAATCAAGGAGAACACCAACCTAGAACTAAGGAGAAGTTTCCTGACAGTGAGGACTTGAGAGCCTTTCTACAGTGGAAGAGAAGATGTTGTGGGACATGGCTGTGGAGTTCCCGAGAGCAACTTTTAGTGAACATTTTGTTGATCTTCAAGCTCACTCTGTGCCCCTGATGAGGTATTTTGGGGCGACTGGTTTATTTCTTGTATCTCTGCTTGTGGTTCTTTTAATTAATATGTTTTATACTTTTTAAAATTTAATATGTTTATACGTCTGTTTTTAAATTTTTAAACTTTTAAATTTAAATTTTTAATTTTTATCAAATTGGGGGGGGGGTGAGTGATGTATGTATGGGACGGGGATATGCTTGAAGAATGTATGATAGATAAATGTATAGGCCTGCCGAGCTTGAGGGAGGCCGGGGACTGGGGGGATGCGGACTCTGGAGTCAATGAGGGTTGGAATATACCGGTCATTCAGGGAAGAGGCAGGTATGGCGGGAGCAGGAGGGTAGGCCGCACACGGGGAACTCGGTCCTGCTGTCTCGTAGCAGTTTCTTGTTCTGGCCCTTCTGAAAAAACATGCTCTCCCCACGATTCTGGTGATGGGTGTAGCTCGGGCCCTGGGCTCAGGCTATTGCTGCTTAACGCCAGGTCGGTTAACAATAAGGCTCCCCTCATTCATGATCTTCTCATGGATGAGGAGACCGACTTGGCGTGTGTGACTGAGACCTGGTTGGGCCCTGAGGGGGGAGTTCCCCTCACGGGCATGTGCCCATCAGGTTATCAGGTATGGCATCAGCCGCGACCCCAGGGAAGGGGGGGAGGAGTGGCTATTTTGGCCCGGGAGAACTTCAGTCTACGTAGACTCACTGTTTCCGAAATTCCGGGTTGCGAGTCCATCCTTATGACGCTGGACCTAGGGGTCCAGGTGGGCTTATTGCTTACGTACCTGCCTCCCAGCTGCGTGGCATCAGCCCTGCCTGTGCTACTCGAGGAGGTTGCTGGGCTGGCGGTGGAGTTCCCCAGGCTTATAGTCTTGGGGGACTTCAATCTGCCGTCGCTTGGTGAATCCTCGGGATTGGCACAGGAGTTCATGGCCGCCATGACAACCATGGACCTGACCCAAGTAGTGCAGGGTCCGACACATGAGGGTGGACACGCCCCGGATATGATTTTCCTTTCGGAGCAGTTGGGTAATGATCTGGTTTTAAGGGGCTTAGATATCATGTCTTTGTCATGGACCGATCATTTTCTGCTTCGACTGAATTTTACGGCCCCAATCCTTCCCCGCAGGGAGGCGGAACCGATTAGGTGGTTCCGCCCCAGACGCCTGATGGATCCAATTGGCTTTCAGACGGTGCTTGGGGAATTACCGAGCTCCCTCATTCACAGTCCGGCGGAGTCCCTGGTAGCGGCATGGAATACGGCCGCGAAGGGGGCTATTGACCGGATTGCGCCTTTGCGACCTCTCTGTGGTGCTGGCCCCAGGAGGTCTCCTTGGTTTACTGAGGAGCTCAGGGGGATGAAGCGCCATAAGAGACGTCTAGAGAAGTGATGGAGACAAAGTAAGTCCGGATCTGACCGAACCAGATTGAGCTTATTTATTAAAGCCTATCTGAAGGCGATTAAGGCGGCAAGATCTTTGTATCTTTCTGCTTTGATCGCGTCTGCGGAATCTCGTCCGGCCGCCCTGTTTAGGGTGACCCGATCCCTCAATAACCCAAGGGGTCCGGGGCCTCCCTTGCAGGGTAGTGCCGAGGACTTTAATAACTGTTTCGCAGACAAAGTGGCTCAGATCCGGGCTGACCTAGACTCCAATTGTGTAGCAGAGTCGACTGATAATGATTCAGTTGAGGGGACAGGGGCATGTTCTTGTCCGGTCATCTGGGGAGAGTTTGAGGCTGTTACGCCTGAGGAAGTGGACAGGGCCATTGGATCTGTATGTTCTGCCACCTGTTTGTTGGACCCGAGTCCCTCCTGGCTGGTTTCGGCCAGTAGGGTGGTGACACGTACCTGGATCCAGGAGATTGTCAACGCTTCTTTGAGGGAGGGGTCCTTTCCGGCTCCCTTAAAGGAGGCACTTGTGTGCCCCCTCCTCAAGAAGCCTTCCCTGGATCCAGTAATTTTGATCAACTATCGTCCGGTCTCCAACCTTCCCTTTGTGGGGAAGGTTGTCGAGAAGGTGGTGGCACATCAGCTCCAGCGGTCTCTGGAGGAAGCCGATTATCTGGGCCCTCTGCAGTCGGGATTCAGGCCCGGCTACAGCACCAAAACTGCTTTGGTCGCTCTGATGGATGATCTCTGACGAGCCCGGGATAGAGGCCAGTCCTCTGTCCTGGTGCTTCTTGACCTCTCAGCGGCGTTCGATACCATTGACCACGGTATCCTTCTGCGCCGGCTGGAGGGATTGGGAGTGGGGGACACCGTATTGCGGTGGTTCTCCTCCTATCTCACTGGTCGGTCGCAGTCGGTGTTTGTGGGGGATCGAAGGTCCACCTCTAGGTTACTCCCATGTGGGGTGCCTCAGGGGTCGGTTCTCTCCCCCCTACTTTTTTTTTAATTATTTTATTAAAACCATCAACATTAAACATAAGTTCATATTAAAAGGCAATCATCATATATCCTGCAATACAACTCTAAGGATCAGTTTTTGTGAACGTCTGGTTTAGTAAACATTCCTCACTCCTCACGTCAAGCCTCAACTATACGCCTGGTACATTTTATTTGATTGGTGTTTCTTTTATATATGGTCTATCTGCTGTTTCTAGTCTATCACCTATTGTTCATTCGAGCTTCAGAAGTATATTCGTCTCAGTAGTGGTGCAATCTTTTATGATCCCTAACAAAAGATCCTGAGGTAGAAATTCAGTATCCTGAGGTAGAAATTCAGTACGCTTTTCCAATATTAAAGCAATCAACATTAAATCTGGGCTCATATTAATAAGCTGTCCTCATAAGGCCTGAAAATACAGCTCTTGTATATGGTCTATCTACATTCATACAATCAGCATTGAACATAAAATCATAGTATGCATCAATCATCATAGCACCCGATATACATCACTAAGTATTGATCTTTATAAACGTCTGGTTTGGTAAACATTTTTCACTCCTCACATCAAGCCTCAACTAAACGCCTGTTACAATTTATTTGATTGGTGTTTCTCTTTTCTATAGTCTATCCACAGTTTCTAGTCTATCACATATTATTCATCTCAGTATTAGTACAATCTTTTATGATCCCTAACCAAAAATCCTGAGGTAAAAGTTTAATAACCTGAGGTAAATCTTGTATATGGTTTATCTACTATATCTAGTCTATCACATATTGTTCATTCACGCTTCTGAATTAACTTCGTCTCAGTAATAGTGCAATCTTTTATAGTCCCTAACCAAAGATCCTGAGGTAGAAGTTTCATAACCTGAGATAGAAATTCAATCCGCTCTATCAATATTAAAGCAAACAACATAAGCATAAGATCATATTAAGAGGCTTTCGTCATATAACATAGGCATACAACATTAGGTGTTAGTCTTTGTAAACATTTGATTTGGTAAACATTCTTCCCTCTTTACATCAAGCCTCAGCTAAACGCCAGGTGCATTTTGTTTGATTGGTGTTTCTCTTGTATATAGTCTATCCACTGTTTCCAGTCTGTCAAATATTGTTCATTTGAGCGATCTTTCAAGTATGCCGATATTTTCGCCATTTCCGCCAGATTTGTTACTTTCACAGTCCATTCTTCTATAGGTGGTATTTCTGGATTCTTCCAGTATTGTCCCACCAACAATCTGGCTGCTGTGATCAAGTTCAGAAATAAGCTCGTCTCTGAGGTAGTGTAATCCTTTGTTATCCCTAACAAAAAAACCTGAGGTAGAAATTCAATACGCTTTTTGAAAATGGTTTGGAGTGTCCACCATATCTTCCTCCAGAAGGCTTTGATTTTTCTGCATGTCCACCATACATGAAAGTAGGTAGCCTCCCCGTCACCACACCTCCAGCATTTGGGCTGGGAGTCTGGATAGATGAGTGATAGTTTTTTCGGGTCGAGGTGCCACCTATACAACATCTTGTAGAAGTTTTCCCTTAAGTGTTGCGATTTCGTAAATTCTACATTTCTCACCCAGATTTTCTCCCACGTGTCCATGGTGATAGAATGCCCAAAGTCTTGTTCCCACTTTACCATACAGTTCTTGACTAGCTCGGTTTCAGAGTCCATTTCTATCAGAATGTTGTACACTCGTTTGATGTGCATGATCCCCCGTTCTCTAATCTGTTTAATTAGATTCTCGTCAGTCTGGGATAAGCCCTTCTTCTTGTCTTTATGCCACCTTGATTGCAGTTGTAGATATAATAGCCAGGTACCTCCTATTCCTTCGTCTGCTAGCGTTGTTTGGGGTTTCAAGGAGAACCCATTTTCTTCTTCCAGTACAAGTTTACTGTAGGGCACCACTTCTTGCCCTTGGGATATGTTTACATCCCCTATTGCATGTCCGGGGATCGTCCAGATGGGAATCTTGTTGTGTAGGAGGTGTTTATATTTCTTCCAGACCCATAACAATGGGATTAGTAGTGGGTTCTCCTTGAAGTTCCTGTCTGCCTTTTTGTCGTATACTAAGTATGCGTGCCAGCCGAATAGTAGACCATGCCCTTCAATATTCAGTATTCTATCATTCGTCATATTGATCCAGTCACTCAACGCCACCAACGTCGCTGCATAGTAGTATAGCTTTAGATTCGGCATTTTTAGTCCCCCTCTCTTCCTGGTGTCCTGGATGATTTTTAGTTTCACCCTCGGTCTCTTGTCGTCCCAAATAAATCTGTTGATGCCCTTCTGCCAACTGTCCAAGTCCACATCCTTTTTGAGTATGGGTAGCATTTGAAAGAGAAAGAGAAATCTTGGCAAGACGTTCATCTTTACTGCTGCTATCCTGCCCAGCAAGGATAGTCGTAGTGTTTTCCACCTTTCCAGATCTGCTTGTATCTTGCTCCACAGCACCTCGTAGTTATTTTTGTATAATTTCGCATTCGTTGTTTCTATCTCCACTCCCAGGTATTTAACTTTCTTAACTATTTCACAACCCGTTATTCTTTCCAAGTCCTGTTTTGCTTTGTTGTCTAGATTTTTAACTAGCATCTTCGTTTTTGATATGTTAACTTTAAAACCTGATACCTTGCCATAGTCTTTCATTATCTCCATCAAACTCCTTGTTGATTGTACTGGTTGCGATACTGTCACCAGTAAGTCGTCTGCAAAGGCACACAGTCTGTAGTCCTGTTTTCCAATCTGTATGCCCTTTATGTCCTCTGCTGCTCTTATCTTGTTCAGCAGAATCTCCATCGTTAAGACAAATAACAGTGGTGACAGCGGACAGCCCTGTCTCGTGCCTCTTTCTATGTTGAATGGGTCTGTTAGTTTGCCGTTCACAATGATCTGGCCCGTTTATTTCTGGTAGATTGCTATTATGGAGTTGAGGAACTGCTTTCCCATTTTCATCCCCCGGGCTAGGTTCATCAGGAATGGCCAATTCAGTCTGTCAAAGGCTTTTTCTGCGTCCACAAACATGAGGGTAGCAGGTACCTGGTTGTGCCTTTCCAAGTACTCTATTATGTTCAGCAGCTGTCTCACGTTGGTTTTCATCTGACGTCCTTGTATAAACCCCGTTTGATCCGGGTGAATTATTTTTTGTAATACAGTCATTAATCTGTTGGCCAGCACTTTTGTGAAGAGTTTGTAGTCTGTGTTCAATAGTGAGATGGGCCTATAGTTTGCCGGTTGTGCATTATCTTTTCCCTCTTTGGGGATTAGAGAAATGTAGGCTGTTTTCCAGGAGGGTGGGACTTGGCCTCCTTCTTGTATGTTGACAAATAGCTTTCTGAGGGGTTCTATCATTTCCTCTTGGAGATGCTTGTAATAGATAGCCGTTATCCCATCCGTCCCAGGTGATTTTCCTTTTTTCAGTTGTTTGATCGCTGAGTGTATTTCCTCCGTCGTGATTGGGGTGTTCAGGGCATCTCGTTGTGTATCGGTGAGTACCATTAATTTTTCGTTTTGTAGAAACTTTTCTATCTCTTTGTCCTGTATCTTCTCCTCGGCGTATAGCTTTGAGTAGAACTCGGTGAAAGCTTTCTTAATGGTTTCCTGTTTGAATTCTTCCTTGCCTTTGTACTCTATCTTTTCAATTATGCGGGCTTTCTGTTTCTTTCTTATGGTGTAAGCCAGCCACCGACCCGGTTTGTTGGCGCTACAGAATGTCTTGTGTTTTGCATATTGTATATTCCATGCTACTTGATCCGCCATCAGCATGTCAAATTGTTTTCTTAGTATCTTAATTCCTTCTTTTGTGGCTTTGTCCTCCAGTCTTTTTATTAATAATTGTTCCTGTTTCTTTATCTCCTCCTCTAGTTCCTTTCTTTTTCGTTCTTGTTTGCGTCGGTGCCTGGCGTTCATGTTCATGAGGATCCCGCGCATAAATGCCTTGCTAGCGTCCCAAATCATTTCAATGGGTGTTTCATTGTTCATATTTATACTAAAGAATTCCTTCATGGCACTTTTGCATTCCGCCACCTCTTTCTCATGTCTAAACAGGTTTTCATTAATTCTCCAGGATCTCCTCGATTTCCGATCCTGTCTTAATTCCATCCCTACCGGGTTATGGTCCGTTAGTACTTTGGGTAGGATTGACACAGTGTTGAGGCGGACTAGCAAGTCACTAGATGCCAGGATGAAGTCAGTTCTGGAAAATAATTGATGCCTGTCGGAGAAAAAGGTGAATTCTTGCTCTTTGCCGTGCCGTTCCCTCCAGACGTCTGTCAGTACAAGGTCTTCCTTCATGTCGAAGAAAGATTTAGGCAACTTGGAGTGCTTCTGTGGGTTAGATTTTGTTTTCTTCTTGTCTAGGGCAATCTCTATGACCCCGTTCCAATCTCCCAGAATAATACATGATCTGTAGTTGAGTTGTATTAACTTCTTGTGTATCTTTTTGTAGAATTTTCCTTGTTGTTGATTTGGTGCATATATGCCCATCACTAGAATTTTCTTGTCGTCCTGTGTCACTTCGATTGCTAGGTATCTACCCTGGGAGTCCGACTCTATTAGCTTAGCTATTACATGTTTCTTCACGTATATAACAAGCCCGTTCTTCTTTCATGGCGCCGCTGCGACAAAATGTGTACCTAGTCTGTTGTTGATTAAGTATTTCTGGTCCGCTGCTCTGATGTGTGTTTCTTGTAGGCAGATTATGTCGTTTCTTCCTTGATACAGGTAATGAAATATCTTTCTCCTTTTTCAGTGGGGAATTTAGTCCGTTAACGTTCCATGTCAAGTATTTAGTTGTCATTGTCGGTTTCAGGATACTCTTCCAAGACCGCTTCTGTTCTATTTCTTGCGTTCTTCTTTGGTCTCGTTCCCATGGTATCCAAGTTGGTGCTCAAGTTGCGTAGAGGGGTCGTGTCGTGCTGCTCCGTGCGTTTGGTGGTGGATCTTGTTATCCTGCCCTCTGCAGTCTGTCCTGTTCCCTTTCTGTTGTTGCTTCCTGTTCTCTGTTCCTGTTCTCTGTGTCGTCGTGTCTCGAGTTGGTCCTTTCCTTTCTCTTGCTCCTGCGTCTGTCTGTCGTTCCGGTGGCCCTTCTGCGTCTTCTCTCGTGGTGTATTGAGGTCCATCCGACGTCAGTTCCTTTGCAAGGAATTCTCTGGCTTTTTGGACCGAGTTCAGGTAGTATGCCACGGAGTGAGATACCATCAGTACGCTGATGATACTCAGCTGTACATTTCCACTCCTGGCCATATCAGTGAAGGGGTTGAGGTGATGTGCCGGTGTCTGGAGGCTGTGAGGGTTTGGATGGGTGTTAACAGATTAAGGCTCAACCCCGATAAGACAGAGTGGCTGTGGGTGATGCCTCCCAAGGACACTTCTATCTGTCCTTCGATTACCCTGGGGGGTGAATCTATAAACCCCTCAGAGAAGGTTCGCAACTTGGGAGTCCTCCTCGATCCACAGCTGACATTGGATCATCATTTGTCGGCAGTGGCGAGGGGGGCATTTGCCCAGGTTCGCCTGGTGCACCAGTTGCGTCCTTACTTGGATCGGGAGTCTCTCCTCACAGTCACACATGCCCTTGTCACCTCGAGGATCGACTACTGCAACGCTCTCTACATGGGGCTACCCTTGAAGAGTGTTCGGAGACTACAATTAGTGCAAAATGCAGCTGCGCGAGCAGTTGTGGGTCTTCCTCGTTGTGCCCACATTTCATCAACTCTCCGCACGCTGCATTGGTTGCCTATTGGTCTCCGAGCCCAATTCAAGGTGTTGGTTATTACCTATAAAGCCCTTCATGGCATGGGACCAGGATACTTACGGGACCGCCTTCTGCCACATACTTCTCTACGACCGGTGAGAGCGCACAGGGTCGGCCTCCTCCAGGTCCCATCAGCGAAACAATGTCGTCTGGCGGGCCCTAGGGGGAGGGCTTTCTCTGTTGCGGCGCCCGCCCTCTGGAACCAACTACCTCCTGAAGTCCGCGTTTCTCCGACCCTCCCGGCCTTCTGAAAGAATTTAAAAACCTACCTCTGCCAGCAGGCCTGGGGATGATTGTTGATTGTGGTGTGATTGATGAGTATGTATGGGGTTTTTATTTTTAAAGTTTGTTGTTCGGATTTGTCGCAATTGTTTTTATATATATGTTGTGAGCCGCTCCGAGTCTTCGGAGAGGAGCGGCATACAAATCCAAATAAATAAATAAATAAATAAATAAATAAATAAATAAATAAATAAATAAATAAATAAATAAATAAATGAATGAATGAATGAATGAATGAATGAATGAATGAATGAATGAATGAATGAATGAATGAATGAATGAATGAATAAGTAAATAAGTAAATAAATAAATAAATAAATAAATAAATGGCTTGCCTCCAGAAGTTGTGGGTGCTCCATCCCTGCACATTTTCAAGAAAAGATTTTCAGCCATTTTGTCCAGAATGATACAGGGTTTCCTGCCTGAGCAGAGGGTTGGATTGGAAAACCTCAAAGGTCCCTTCCAACTCTGATAGTCTATGATGAGAAGCAACAGATGGAAACTGACCAAAGAGAGAAGCAACCTAGAACTAAGGAGAAATTTCTTGACAATGAGAACAATTAATCAGTGGAACAACCTGCCTCCAGAAGTTGTGGCTGCTCCATCACTGGAGGTTTTTAAGAAGAGACTGGACATCCATTTGTCCAAAATAGTATAAGGTCTCCTGCTCAGCAGGGTTTGGACTAGATGATCTCCAAGATCCCTTCCAATTCTGTTATTAAATGTGCACCAGCTGCCAACTGCCCAAAATGCAGTGACATGATCACATTGGTGTTTTGAATTTGGGTCATAAGCCCACCCCACAAGTAGGTCTGTTGGAATTTTAAATGGTCACTAAGCAACCAGTTATAAGTCAAGGACTAGCTGTAATAATACAATTGGTGTGTATATAGCCTATACAGCAAGTTGTCAATGCTTCCAACTGACGTGGCAAGGAGTCATTTTTTGTGCGAGACAATGCACCTTTTAAGGGGTACCGTTTGTCTCCCCCAAATTCTTCTGCTCCATTAAATCCCATGCGACCAAAGCAGCTGAAGGAATGAAGGAGAACAAGGAAGGGAGAAAAAAGGAGAAAACTGCATTCCAAAGTATATGAAGAGCAAATTTAAAAATAAATCAATGGCATTTAATGAGATTTTGATTTTTTCTCTCTCTTGGACTCACCAGCCTGCTCTGTTTTCCCCTCCATTTCATTTGGATGGGAAGGGTGCTATTTAGATAAAATTGTTTTGTGAAAAGACCAAATCAGAGATTAAAGCCTTGCAGAAATGATCATTGTTAAACTGCAGGCAGTCCTCGACTTACAACAGTTCATTTAGTGACCGTTCGAAACTACCACGGCACTGAAAAAAGTGACAGCCACTTTTGTTTTCTCGCAGCATCTCCGTGGTCACATGATCAAAATTCAAATGCTTGGCAACCGACTCATATTTATGACGGTCGCAGTGACCTGGGGTCATGTGATCCCCTTTTGCGAACTTCTGACAAGCAAAGTCAACGGGGAAGCCAGATTCACTTAACAGCCGTGCTACTAACTTAACAACTGCAGTGATTCACTTAACAAGTGTGGCAAGAAAGAATGTAAAATGAGGCAAAACTCGCCAAATGTCTCACTTAACAGCAGAAATTTCAGCCTCAGTTGTGGTTGTAAGTTGAGGACTACTTGTACGTGACAGGACAATGCCATTGTGACAGGAAGGAATGTGATATCCAATGGGAGATTATGGAAATCCTGTGGAATCTGACATTTTCTTCAAACAAAACAGATTCCTTAATTACAGGACTATCAGTAATCGTAATAACATTTCTGGCATATATGATATTTGTTTGTTCATTTATTTATTTATTCAATATCTACCACCACTCAACTCAACCAAGTGACTAAAAGTTTTAAGATGCCAACATCATCTCCCCAAATTCTGTTTCCTTGGAAGAAGATCATGAAAGAAAGAAATATATAATCATAAATACACACACACACACACACACACACACACACACACACACACACCTCTTTTGAATGTGTGCAGCATTTATGGGTAGCATTCAAATTACCCTAATGGAGCCTGGCTATCATAGGAATAATTCATGATGGTTGTAAACAGATCGGTCATGTGACCCACCTGCTTTTACAACCATTTTATGGTAGTCATTAAACAACTGTAGTTGTTAAATGAATCAGTGGGCATGGCTTTGCCGATAACCATAAATTTTATTTATTTTTTATTTTATTAAATTTCTATACCGCCCCTCTCCCGAAGGACTCGGGGCGGTGTACAGCCTAAACTTTAAAAAACATATAAATATACAAAATTTAAAATAATTAAAAATAAATTAAATCATTTGGCCAAAATCCTAAAACCCAAAACATACAAAATTTAAAATCTTAAAAAAAAAAAAAAAAAAAAATACTCAGAAGCTTCTATAAATAAAAGCTGGTTTTCATCAAAACTGTCGCAATATGTTGTCACATGACTATGGGATGCTACAAATAGCCATAAATGAAGCCTGATTGCTCAGGGCCCAAAGTGCAATCATGTGACCTGGGGGGGGGGAATCCAACCAACCAAACTTTGAATCTAGGTCATAAATACCCTTAGGAAGGTCCATCGGAACTTTTAACCATTGCTAAGCAACTGGTCATAAGTCAAAGACTATCTGTAGATACATTTCATATAAATTATTAGAGGTGTTTATTTGAATGTGTCCACATTCAGTCTTCCTGTCAGGATTTTAAAAAGTCAAGATGGCACCCATGATGGTGTAATTAAAGCTCCACCTGTTTTTTCCATGTTTCGTACCTGAACATATTAGCCACATCCCACCATCATTAAAAAAAAACCTCTTACATTTTGAATATACCATTGCGGCCTTTATCTTAACTTTATTGACTATAGTCTGCAGATACTCCTATATTACAAAGAAAATCACATGAGATGTTTGCAGCATTAGGAAGTCAAAATAAATCTCCCTCTAATTCAGTTTTTTTTTTTCAAACTTGGCAATATTAAATTGTGTGTGCTTCAGTTCCCAGTATTCCCCAGCCAGCATGCTTTTAGATATGTGGGTTTCATCTCCCAGAATTCCCCAGCCAGCATGGTTTTAGATATGTGAGTTTCAACTCCCAGAATTCCCCAGCCAGCATGGTTTTAGATATGTGGGTTTCATCTCCCAGAATTCCCCAGCCAGCATGGTTTTAGATATGTGGGTTTCATCTCCCAGAATTCCCCAGCCAGCATGCTTTTAGATATGTGGGTTTCAGCTCCCAGAATTCCCTAGCCAGCATGGTTTTAGATATGTGGGTTTCAGCTCCCAGAATTCCCCAGCCAGCATGCTTTTAGATATGTGGGTTTCAATTCCCAGAATTCCCTAGCCAGCATGGTTTTAGATATGTGGGTTTCATCTCCCAGAATTCCCCAGCCAGCATGGTTTTAGATATGTGGGTTTCATCTCCCAGAATTCCCCAGCCAGCATGGTTTTAGATATGTGGGTTTCAGCTCCCAGAATTCCCTAGCCAGCATGTTTTTAGATATGTGGGTTTCAATTCCCAGAATTCCCCAGCCAGCATGCTTTTAGATATGTGGGTTTCTCAGCTCAAGTATTCCCCAGCCAGCAAAGGAATTCTGGAAATTGAAGTGTGCATCTCTTAATATGGCCATGTTTTATAAACACTAATTGGAGGGACTCTGTGGACACATTCTCACAATTTTGTTGGCCGCTGTATCCAACTGGGTTCTTACTGGTTTGCTTGAAGTTCTTTTTCTCCATTTTCCAATCTGAACGAAGCCTAGGATTTGCAGCTAGTCTCCCATCCAAATAATATCCAGATGTGACCGGTGTTTCCAGGTAATCTCTCACTAAGGGAGACCAGCGTACTCAGAGAACCCCATCTGCTAGAGTTGGTCATCTAGCTTTGCCTTAAAACAATTATATAGAGATTCTAGAACAGGGGTCCCCAACCCCGGTCCGTGGACCAGTACCGGGCCACGGCATGCCAGCAACTGGTCCGCACAAAGCAAAGCCCCATCCGTGGGATGCAAGCAGCACACAAAACCACGCACCCTCTGGTCCACAGAAAAACCTCTTTCCATGGAACCAGTCCCTGGTGCCCATAAGGTTGGGGAGCCCTGTTCTAGAAAGAGTGCAGAGAAGAGGAACAAAGATGATGAAGAGGCTGGAGCCCAAAACATAACAATGAATTGTTGTGGGAACTGGATGTGAAGGGTCCTTGGTCCTTCTAATCTTGTTTTCTTGCAGATATTTCATTATCTAAACTCGTTAACTTCATCAGTGCTATAACATAATGAGAACAAATCCCACTCCCTTTTAGCACTGATGATGTTAACTAGTTGGGTAATGAAACGTCTGCAAGAGAACAGCCAAGCTCAGAGAGCACCAAGGACACCATCTCAACCCAGAACTAGAAATATTCTCCTTTTATTGGAACTGGATATGACTAGTCAAACAAAGAGAAGGATTAGCAGGGACATGATAGCTGTCTTCCATTACTTGAGACGCTTTCACAGAGAAGAGGGGAATGAATTATTCTCTAAGGCACCAGAAGGCAGGACAAAAAGTAACAGGTGGAAGTTGGAGAAATCCAACCTAAAATTAAGGAGAAATTTCCTGACAGTGGAACAACTTGCCTCCAGAAGCGGTTAATGCGTCAACACTGGAAGTTTTTAAGAAGAGACTGGACAACCCTTTGTCTGAAATGGTATAGGGTTTCCTGCCTGAGCAGGGGGTTGGACTAGCACAGTGGTGGCGAACCTATGGCACGGGTGCCAGAGGTGGCACGCAGAGCCCTCTCTGTGGGCATGCGCACCGTCGCCCCAGTCCTAGGCCTTCAGCTGGGTTTTATAAAACCTTTTCGCTTTAGGCCTCTGCTGCCGTGTGTAAAAAAAAAAAAAAAAGTTCAATCAACCAGTCAATTTCAACTTCTCGTGGGAAAAAAAAGATCTTGCAAAGTTGGAATTGATTGATTGTTTTAGTTCCACCCAGTCTGCCGTTACCACCGCAGCCACGCCCACCCAATGGGCCACGCCCACCCAGCACCCGACAATGCATAAGTGTGTTTTGGGTTGCAGTTTGGGCACTCGGTCTCTAAAAGGTTCGCCATCACTGGACTAGCAGATCTCCAAGGCCCCTTCCAACTTGTTATCTTGTATTGTGAGTTTTGAAAAAGACACTACCTCTGGCTTTAAATAGGAGAATTCTTCCACATTTTGAACAGGTAACTGGTTTCCTTTTTTTTTTTTTTTTTTGCAGAGTCATCCAAATGCATGGCTCAAAATGATAACATTTTGCATCACTCCTTTATCCCACAGGCAACATACAGTCAAATGCAAGAGATGTTCCGTTTCCCAAAGGTGATTGTTTGACATGATAAAATGTCTACCAATTGCATTTTGTCGTTTTCCTCTCGCCTTTATTAAGAGATGTTTTGAAGGCAAGATTTCGCAAACAAAGCATTCAAATTCCTCCAGAGTGAGAAGGGACAAGGCCGAAGGAATCCATACCAAGATAAGGTATCTATTGTGCAAATAAACCGTTGGTTTAGTTCAATTTGCTTGGGGGCAGGAGGAGAGAGTGTACATTGGAGGGAGGGGTGAACCGCAAGCATTAAATGATAAATGATATTTTCACATGTTGAAAAATAGTCATTACCCCCACCTCCACACGTGGGGTAGTTTTTGTGGGGGGCAGGAGATAAAATGAGAAATTATACATGCCAAGATAATTTCATGGGAATGAAAAATCCTTGTCAGGAGCCATTCAAAACTCAACCCATACAAGGTTTTCTTTGCGCTCCGGCAAAGATCTGGAGAGAAGGCAAATTATAGAAAATATATATAAATATATTCCAACAGCAGACGTTGCCTAGGGTCAGGAAAAAACACAGAGATAACCAGGTTTTAACGCAAGCTACATTTGCACAACAATTACTTGCTCTGTTCTCCTGCTCCTGTAGATATCACAATGTTTTCCTCTTTAAAGGACGAAAGACAAGCATTTCTAATCCAGTTTTACAATAGCCTCTTTCCCACCAGCGTGACCCCAAAGGGTGACTTTAAATTACAAATGTACACCAAGCCTCAGTCCTTTCTCTTCCTGGCTGTGTTCACTCATTTAAAAAAAAACAAAAAACGGTAGCTTGGCAATCTGACCCAGCATACCGAAATTTTGAGGAAGGAAAATGCATTCCCAAATCTATGAATGGCAAAAACAAATTTCTACCGTTTTTACTCGAGCGTTACGTGATTTATAACAAAAGAGTGAAAACAAAGAAACATGGTAAAAACAAAGAAACACGGCGGCACTTAACCAAAGATTACATTTGTTTTTATTTATGGATTTATTTATTTATATCCTGCCTTTATTATTTCTATAAACAACACTAAGTAAGCAAACATATCTAATACTCCTTCCGCCTCATTTGTTCCACAACAACCCTGTGAGGTGGGCTGAGCTGATAAAGAAGGACTGGCCAAAGTCACCCAATCAGCTTTCATGTCTAAGGCGGGACTAGAACTCACTGCCTCCTGATGATTGGCTCCAAGTGACCCAATTGGCTTTCATGTCTAAGGCAGGACTAGGCATGTCTAAGGCAGAATTAGGCATGAAAGCTGATTTGGTGACTTTGAACCAATCACCAGGAAACAGTAAGTTCTAGTCCTGCCTTTGACATGAAAGCTGGTTGGGTGACTTGGAGCCAAGTCTCCTGGTAATTGACTCCAAGTCACCCAACCAGCTTTCACGTCTAAGGCAGGACTAGAACTCCCTGTCTCCTGATGATTGGCTCCAAGTCACCCAGCCAGCTTTCATGTCTAAGGCGGGACTAGAACTCACTGTCTCCTAGTGATTGGTTCAAAGTCACCAAACCAGCTTTCATGCCTAATTCTTACATACTTGTTATTATGTCTGCAACCCAATGAAGGCTGATGAGAATTGGAGGAGCAGCAAAAGCTACTGAGACATGACACAGATCATCCAGCCTCCAGGAAGTGAGGCAAGATATAAGATGTATCATCAACTTGACCTAAACCCATGAGCTTGGTATTGGCTGAAACATATGAAGAACAGTTGGAGGATTTGGCTAGTCTAGTGAGAAGGACTAGCGGTGACATGACTCATGCCCTTATCACCTCGAGGCTCGACTACTGCAATGCTCTCTACATGGGGCTACCTTTGAAAAACGTTCGGAGACTTCAGGTAATGCAGAATGCAGCCGCGCGAGCAGTGTTGGGCTTGCCTAGAAATGCCCACATTTCGGCATCACTCCGCGAGCTGCATTGGCTGCCAATTGGTCTCCGAACCCAATTCAAAGTGTTGGTTATGACCTATAAAGCCCTACATGGCATCGGACCAGGTTACTTACGGGACCGTCTGCTGCCTCATGAATCCCAGCGGCCGATTAGGGCCCACACAGTCAGCCTTCTCCAGGTCCCGTCAGCCAGACAGTGTCGCCTGGCGGGGCCTAGGGAAAGAGCCTTCTCTGTTGCGGCCCCGGCCCTCTGGAAGCAACTTCCCCCGGAGATCCGTGTCGCCCCCACCCTCTCCGCCTTTCATAAATTGCTTAAAACATACCTTTGCCGGCAGGCCTGGGGCAGCTAACACCTTGCCCCTAGCCAGTGTATGTTTGTGTGTATGTTTGTGGAATGATTGGTTTTTCTTTTTTTAACTTCGGGGTTTTTATATTTATATATTTATATTTATGTATTTTATTGTGATTTCTGTCATGTTGTGAGCCGCCCTGAGTTCTCCGGAATAGGGCGGCATAGAAAATAAATAAATAAATAAATAAATAAATAAATAAATAAATAAATAAATAAATAAATAAATGATGATGATGATGATGATGATGATAGCAGTCTTTGAATATCTCAGGGGCTGCCTCAAAGAAGTCAACTTATTTTCCCAAGCACCAGAGGGCAGGACAAGAAATAATGGATGGAAACTGATCAAGGAGAGAAGCAACCTGGAACTAAGGAGAAATTTCCTGACAGTTAGAACAATTAATCAATGGAATGGCTTCCCTCCAGAAGTTGTGGGTGCTCCAACACTGAAGGTTTTCAAGAAGCGATTGGATAGCTATTTGCCTGGAATGGTATAGGGCAGGGGTGTCAAACTGCAGGCCCGCAGGCTGGACGCATCATGCAGAAGCCGCGCCCACCCCATTGCCGGCAAAGGCAAAACAGTGCCAATACGTCGCGCGACATCATTTGACGTCGCGAGTTTGACATGTCCGGTATTTTAATATTTTGATGTTTTGTATATGTTGTGAGCCGCTCCGAGTCTCCGGAGAGGAGCGGCATACAAATCAAATCAAATAAATAAATAAATAAATAAATAAATAAATAGGTTTTCCTGCCTGAGGAGGGGGTTGGACTAGAAGACCTCAAAGGTCCCTTCCAACTGTTATTCTATATTATCAGCTAGGGAAGATCAAGGATACAAGAATAACCACCTCCAAGATTCTTCACCACACAAAGATGGTGAACAACTTGAAGATTAAAGGCTATGATGATGAAGCATGGTTAAAAGATCTGGAAATGTTGAACCTAAAAAAGAGAAGGCAAGGAGGGGGAGACATGATTGCAGCCTTCCAATATAAGAAGGCATGTCCCAGAGAAGAAGTGGTGGATTTATTCTCCACAGTGCCCCAAAGTATGACAAAATGAATAGATAGAAGCTTTATAGAAGGAATTTGAAAGGAGGAGAATTTTCCAGATCTGGAGAGAAATAGAGGAGAGGAGAGGAGAGTATTAGAATAGAATAGAATAGAATAGAATAGAATAGAATAGAATAGAATAGAATAGAATAGAATAGAATAGAATAGAATAGAATAGAATAGAATAGAATAGAATAGAATAGGAAAGAGTAGAGTAGAGTAGAGTAGGGTAGAATAGAGTAGGAACGGAACGGAATGGAACAGAATAGTTGGAAGCGACCTTTGAGGTCTTCTAGTCCAACCATTTGAAAGGAGGAAGAATTTCAAATTTGAGTGGAGGAGGAATTTCCTGATTTGGAGAGCTATTTAGTGATGTTTCTCAACCTCAGCAACTTGACGACAGGTGGCCTTCAATTTCCAGAATTCTGGAAGTTGCTGAGATTCAGAAATACTACTTTTTGATCAGTTTTCATCCTCTCGTGGTGAAGACCCAACACACTTGTGCAGCAAAGATTCAGTGGTGGCCTCAGGATCCATGGGAAATGAGAGGACAACTGGTAGACTGGCTCATCTGAAGACTTTCTTGGCAGGAGCTCCTGAAGGTTAGTTGGGGAATTCTGGGAGTTGAAGTCCACAGTCTTCAAGTTGCCAAGGTTGAGAAACACCGATGAAGAGCAACAGACTCTACCTGCCTCTTGGAGTTGGGAAGCTCCATCGCTGGAGATTTTCAAACAAGGACTGGGCAACTTTTTGTCCAAGATGGACTGAGGGTTCCCAATCTGGATGAGAAGACCTGCCTGTAAAAAATGATGATTTTATGAGCCTCACAGAGCCAGGCCTGAAGGGCAATCAATCTGACTTTATCAGCAATGACCTAATTCTTTCCCTCGGTCAAAATGGCCGAGGTCCATCTTCTCTCGTGCCAAGAGACACCCGGCGAGGGTGACATTCCCCCGACCTTCGATGCAACAAAAGCCAAAAGCCCTCTCCCATTTCCCCTTGAAAAATTAAGCTCAAGCATTCACTTCTGCACACGAGGGTTTGCACAAATAAATTGCTTCCTTAATTAGGAACACCCCCTGATCTCCCGCGCTGCAGGCGATGCTGGATCACTGGATCCCTCCCTTCTGTAATGAGCACAGCTATCGAACATGCTAACGACAATCAGCCCTAATTAAATCCTCGGCCGTTGGGAAGGCGACCGGGTGCCTCTAAAAACACAGGGAGTGACCCCCGTCTTCTGTTTTCGATAATTAGTTGACAATATTCCCCAGGTGGCACTCGGAAATCGACAGGGAATTTATGCACATCTGTTGTGACACTCGCTTGGAAGGCAGTAGCGGAGGGGGGGGAGGATACCCCACTTTTAATAACCTTGTAAATCTTCTTTTTACAACTTCATCAAGCCGACAAAGTGAGAGGGCAATTATTTTATTTGATAATGAGGCGGCATGGGTGGATAAACTCCAAAGGCCTCTCCGAGGCTTAATTGAGACAGTTGCATGTCGTGCCATCGGGAATGTTTGGATAAATATTAAATTTGGTAAGATTGTGTAGTTTGGGGTTTCGATTACAGGTTGTCCCCGACTTAGAGCCAGTCATTTAGCAACGCTTCGAAGTGACAACAAACCAAAAACAGGTGACTTCTAACCAGTCTTCGAACTTACAATCATCACAACATCCCCAATTACATGATCAAAATTTGGGGGCTTGGCAACTGCCATGTATTTATGACGGTTGCGGCATCCCAGGGTCATGAGATAATCTTCCCAACTGGCTTGCAACAAGCAAAGTCAGTGGGGGGAGCCAGATTCGCTTAATGACTATATGATTCACTTAACAACATGATCAAAAAGAAATAAAATTGTGTTTTATTTTATTTTAATGGGGTATATGATTCACTTAACAACTGCCTTGCTTAGCAATGGAAATTCTGGCCCAATTATGGTTGTAAATTGTGGACTACTGGTACTGTCGTGAGGGAGGTTTTTAATTTGGAAGACATGATAATTGTTTTGCTAATAGAGGAACTCTTTGCTAGTCAGTTAACTAAGGTATGTTGGAAGCAGAGCACAATTGTAATGGAGACCTTTAACTACCCTGACATCAACTGGGAGACAAATTCTGCTCCAAGTGAGAGATCAAACAGGTTCAACCTGGAATTAAGGAGAAACTTCCTGACAGTGAGGACAATTAACCAGTGGAACAGCTTGCCTCCAGAAATCATGGATGCTCCATCACTGGAAATTTTTAAGAAGAGACTGGACAGTCACTTGTCTGAGATGGTATAGGTCAGTGGTGGTGAACCTATGGCACGCTTGCCAGAGGCGGCACTCAGAGCCGTCTCTGTGGGCACGCACACCGTTGCCCCAGCAGAGTTCGCCAGAGTAGTGAGCACGTGGCGTTTCAAAGCGACAGGGCAGGAAGTGAGCGAGCAAGCGGCACTGGTCCCCAGGGGATGCCCCGGAAATGGCAAGGGACTGGCCCCGGCCATGCTCACCCAGTCTGCCATGACCACTGCAGCCATGTCCACCCAGTGGGCCACGTCCCCCGCCCCCACCCCACAATGCTGATGCAACCCTGGCACTTTGCGATAAATAAGTGGGTTTTGGGTTGCAGTTTGGGCACCCGGTCTCTAAAAGGTTCGCCATCAGTGGTATAGGTTCTCCTGCTTGAGCAGGGGGCAAGACTAGAAGACCTCCAAGGTCCCTTCCAGCTTTATTATATTCTAAACCTAGCAGACAATTTTGTCTCCCAAAAGGTAGAGAAGGGAACTAGAGGGTCAGCCATACTTGACTTAATTCTTGCTACAGAGATTAACTGATAGAAGGTGTTGAAGTTATAGGAAACTGGGGAGAGGAGGAGGGGAGAGTGACCATGCATTATTAGAATTCAACATTATGCAAGCACAAGCAATAGAACGAAGCGAAACTAGAGTCTTGGACTTTAAGAGAGCTGATTTCAATAAAGTTGAAGGGAGGGAGTCAGGCTATTCTCCGAAGCACCTGAAGGCAGGACAAGAAGCAAGGGATGGAAACTGATCAAGGACAGAAGCAACCTAGAACTAAGGAGAAACTTCCTGACAGTTAGAACAATTAACCAGTGGAACAACCTGCCTCCAGAAGCTGTGAATGCTCCAACACTGGAGGTTTTTAAGAAGAGACTGGACAATCATTTGTCTGAAATGGTATAGGGTTTCCTGCCTGAGCAGGGAGTTGGACTAGAAGACCTCCAAGGTCCCTTTCAATTATTATTATTATTATTATTATTATTATTATTATTATTATTATTATTATTATTATTATTATTATTATTATTATTATTATTATTATTATTATGTTAGCAAGAGCTTGGGAAGGGTTCCATGGATCAGAATCCTCAAGGGGAAAACAACCCAAGAGGCTTGGGAAACTTTGAAAAGTGAAATTATAAAAGCCCAGGCTAGCACAATACCAATGAGGAAGTAAAACAAGAAATCCAAGAAGAAACCAGCATGGCTGCACAAAAAAACTCTCTGATAAACCAAAAGACAAAAAGGACAAATATAAAAAGTGGAGAGAGGGGCACATGACCAAGGCAGAATATCAGCAAATAGCCTGAACCTGCAAAGATGAAGTCAGGAAAGCTGAGACCCAAAATGAACTAAAGTTTGCTATAAAAGTAAAAAATAACAAAGAAAACTTCTTTCAACATGTAAAAAAAACAAAAAATCAAGGAAACTATTGGTCCATTAATGAGAAAAAATGGCAAGAAGGTGACAAGCAGCATGGAGAAAGCAGAACTGCTTAACTCATTTTTTTTGCATCTATCTTTACACAAAAGAAAAAAACAGTCCAACCTATCAAAAAGAGTGCCATAAAAAACAGATTAGAAACACAAGTTAAGATAGGCAAAAAAAAATGGTAGGTGAACACCTGTCTACCCTAGATGAGTTCAAATCACCAGGACTGGATTACACCCCAAGGTTCTCAAGGAACTAGCAGACCTGATCTCAGAACCACTGAACTATATCTTTCAAAGATCCTG
Organism: Bothrops alternatus; assembly: GCA_034064705.1. Classification (NCBI taxonomy): domain Eukaryota; kingdom Metazoa; phylum Chordata; class Lepidosauria; order Squamata; family Viperidae; genus Bothrops; species Bothrops alternatus. Next base: position 349,454 of record JARGCV010000082.1, on the reverse strand, counting down.
GAGGACTGGGGAACTACCAGAGGACTGGAAAAGAGCTGATGTAGTTCCCATCTTCAAAAAAGGGGGGGAAAATAGATCCAGGAAACTACAGACCTATCAGCCTGACTTCAATACCTGGAAAAATTCTGAAAAAGATAATTAAACAATGAATCTAAGAACAGCTAGAGGCAACCAAAATCACAACCAGAAGCCAACATGGATTTGTCAAAAACAGATCGTGCCAAACAAATCTCATTGCACTGTTTGACAAAGTGACAAAATTAGTGGACCAGAGGAATGCTGTGGATATAATTTACTTGGACTTCAGTAAGGCATTTGATAAAATAGACCACAACCTACTACTTTGATAAGATAGAAAAATGTGGGTTAGACAGCATTGCCACCAGATGGATTCATAAGTGGCTGATCAATCACACTCAATGTGTAGTCCTCAATGGAACTCCATGTATATGGAGGGAAGTATGCAGTGGGGTACCCCAAGTCTCTGTTTACTCTTCAACATCTTCAACATCTTCATCAACGATTTGGATGAGGGGATAGATGGGGAACTCATCAAATTTGCAGACCACACCAAGCTGGCAGGAATAGCCAACACTCCAGAAGACAGGCTTAAGGTACAGAAGGATCTGGACAGACTTGAACACTAAGTCCTGCCTAACAAAATGAAAATCAGTTTTATAATGCCTTGGTAAGAACACACTTGGAATATTGCATCCAGTTTTGGTTGCCATGATATAAAAAAGATGTTGAGACTCTAAAAATAGTGCAGAGAAGAACAATAAAAATGATCAGGGAACTGGAGGCTAAAACATATAAGGAACTGTTGCTGGAATTGGGTATGTCTAGTTCACGGGTCGGCAACCGCATGCGGCTCTTTGAGCCATCATGTGCGGCTCTAGAGCCTCCTCTGCCATTTGTAGAGAGAGAGAGACAGAGAGGCACTTTTGCTTCCCTTCTCTCTCTCTCTCTCAGGCGGACTTACCTCCTGCAGGGCTCCTGATTGGCCCTGCGCCTGGGTGCCCCACCCCCTGGGAGAAGCGCAGCCAGGGTCTCATGGCCTTGGAGCCGCCCAGGGAAGCCCTGGGATCCCTGCTGGGAGCCGCCCGCTGGAGGCTCCGCTGAGTGGGCCAGTCCTCCCACAAGGCGCTCCGGGCAGCACGGAGTCTCAGCAGGGGCGGCAGTCAGGCCGGGGGCAGCGGTGAGGAACTCTGATGATGCTGCCATGCTGCCGCCACCACCGCCAGAACCACTGCCTCACATCCTGCTCCCCCTCCCCGCCCGTTCGGCTGAGGACACAGCGGGGCAGGAGCAGCGGCCGGGCCTTGGCAGCAGCGAGGAACCCTAACGGTGCTGCTGTGCCACCACCCTCCCATCCTGCTCCCCCTCCATGCCCATTCGGCTGAGGACGTGGCTGGGACAGCGGCCGGGCCTTAAAGCAGCAAGGAACCCCAATGGTGCTGCTGTGCCGCCGTCGCCTCCTGTCCTGCTCCCCCTCCACACCCATTCCGCTGAGGACGCGGCGGGGGTGGCGGCTGGGCCTTAGCAGCAGCGAGGAACCCCAACGATGCTGCTGTGCCACCGCCGGAGCCACTGCCTCCCGTCCTGCTCCCCCTCCACACCCATTCGGCTGAGGACACGGCGGGGGTGGCGGCCAGGCCAGGAGTGGCGGCGAGGAACCCCGACGATGCTGCCGTGCCGCTGCCACCGGGGCCGCTGCCTCACGTCCTGCTCCCCCCTCCCCACCCGTTCGGCTGAGGATGCGGCGGGGGCGGCAGCCAGATCGGGGGCGGCGGTGGAGAACCCCGATGATGCAGCAGTGGCTGCCGCCGCCGCCACTGGAGCTGTTGCCTCCTGTCCTGCTCCCCCTCCCCGCCCAAGAAAGAGGAAAGAGAAAGAGAGAAAGACAGAGAAAGAGAGATGAGAGATGAGAGGGAGAGAGAGAAAGTTAGAGGAAAGAGGGAAAGAGGAAAGAGAGAAAAGAAAGAGGAAATTGAGAAAGAGGAAAGAGAAAGAGAGAGAAGAGAGAGAAAGAGGAAAGAAAGAGAAAGGAGAGAGAGAAAAAGAGGAAAGAGAAAGAAAGGGAGAGAAAGAGGGAAAGAAAAAGAGGAAAGGGAAAGGGAGAGGAAAGAGAGAAAGAAAGAGAAAGAAAGGGGAGAGGAAAGAGAGAAAAAGAGGAAAGAGAAAAAAGATTGAGGAAAGAGAGAGATAAGAAAGAGGAAAGAGAAAGAAAGGGGGAGAGGAAAGAGAAAAAGAGAAAAGAGAAAAAAGATTGAGGAAAGAGAAAGAAGAGAAAGAGAGAGGAAAGAGAAAGAGAGAGAGAAAGAGGAAAGAGAAAAAGAGAGAATGAGAAAAAGAGGGAAAGAGAGAGAAAGAAAAAGGGGCAGAGGAAAGAAAGAAAGAGGGAGAGGAAAGGGAAAACGGGAAAGAGAGGAAAGAGGGAGAGAGAAAGAGAAGAAAGAGAAAGAAAGAGGGAGAGGAAAGAGAAAAAGGAAAGAGGGAGAAAGAGAGGGGGAGAGGAAAGAAAAAGAGGAAAGAAAAAAGAGAGGAAAGGGAGAAGAAAGAGAGAGAAGAAAGAGAAAGGAAAGAGACACACAGAGACCCTTTTGACATCTAAAATGAAGATAACACTGCATATATCCTTTTTTATCTTTATTATATATATATACACACAAACACATATACATACATACACACACACAAACACACACACACGTGTGTGTGTGTGTGTGTGTGTGTGTGTGTGTGTGTGTGTGTGTGTGTGTGTGTGTGTGTGTGTGTGTGTGTGTGTATATAAAGTTTTGCAGCTCCCAGTGGTTTTTTTTCCTGTGGGAAACGAGTCCAAGTGGCTCTTTGAGTGTTTTGGGTTGCCTACCCCTGGACTAGTTTAATGAAGAGAAGGACGAGGGGGGACATGATAGCAGTGTTCCAATATCTCAGGGGCTGCCCCAAAGAAGAGGGAGTCAAGCTATTCTCCAAAGCGCCTGAGGGCAGGACAAGAAGCATTGGATGGAAACTGATCAAGGAGAGAAGCAATCTAGAACTAAGGAGAAACTTCCTGACAGTGAGAACAATTAGCCAGTGGAACAACCTGCCTCCAGAAGTTGTGAATGCTCCAACACTGGAAGTTTTTAAGAAGAGACTGGACAGCCATTTGTCCGAAATGGTATAGGGTGTCTTGCTTGAGCAGGGGGTTGGACTAGAAGACCTCCAAGGTCCCTTCAAACTCTATTATTCTATAATTCTTCCCAGTCCTCATGATTTCTCCTTCACTCCTCCCTGCCCCTCACTTCTCCCCCCACCCCAGCAGCCGTTGGCTCCCATCAGATTTCCCGATGGCCAATACAGCTTGTCAATACTGAGTCCAGTCACCCCGAAAGTGGAGCATATTCTCTCCACCCTGTGAATCAATAGGCAGCTGCCATTGCTATCGATAACTCTGCTGGTGATTTTTATTTGGATGTTTTTCTGGGCTTCCTCTCACGGCTTCTGCCCGTGGGCATCCATGCGTGCTGGGAATCTGGCCAACAGTCTGCCAGCCCAACTGCGTTGCTAATCAGAAGAGAGGGAGGAAAACAGAAATTACTCCGATCTGTTGTAGGCAACTTGCTAAGGATAGACAAATGTGTCTATATTGCTTTAGTGGGCTTTCACTCTTAAATCCGTTCCAGCGTGCTTCCGCACTCGTTTTTTTTTAAACGGCACAGGTGGTCCTCGACTTACAACAGTTTGTTTAGTGACCACTTGAAGTCACAACAGCACTGAAAAAGTGACTTATGACCGTTATTCACCACTTAGGACCACGGCAGCATCTCCGTGGTCATGTGTTCAAAATTCAGATGCTTGACAACTGATTCATATTTACGGCAGTTGCAGTCTACTGGGATCATGTGATTTGAATGAATGAACCTTTATTATCAAAGTACAACATGTATACAATGAGATTGGCTGAGCCTCCCTCCGTGCCTTCCCCACAACTCACAGTGACAACAAACCCACCAACCAAATGCACTGGTATAGTATAGGGGGTACCGTGCTCAATAGTAGCAACTGTGAGAGGGACCTCGGAATCCTAGTGGACAATCCCTTAAATAGGAGCCAGCAGTGTGCTGCAGCTGCCAAAAAGGCCAACACAGTGCTAGGCTGCATTAACAGAGGGATAGAGTCAAGATCATGTGATGTGTTAATACCACTTTACAATGCCTTGGTAAGGCCACTTGGAATACTGCATCCAGTTTTGGTCACCACGATGTAAAAAAGATGCTGAGACTCTAGAAAGAGTACAGAGAAGAGCAACCAAGATGATCAGGGGACTGGAGGCTAAAGCATATAAGGAACGGTTGCTGGAATTGGGTATGTCTAGTTTAATGAAGAGAAGGACGAGGGGGCACATGAAAGCAGTGTTCCAATATCTCAGGGGCTGACCCAAAGAAGAGGGAGTCAAGCTCTTCTCCAAGGCACCAGAAGGCAGGACAAGAAGCAACGGATGGAAACTCATCAAGGAGAGAAGCAACCTAGAACTAAGGAGAAACTTCCTGACAGTTAGAACAATTAACCAGTGGAACCACCTGCCTCCAGAAGCGGTGAATGCTCCAACACTGGAAGTTTTTAAGAAGAGACTGGACAGCCATTTGTCTGAAATGGTATAGGCTTTCCTGCCTGAGCAGGGGGTTGGACTAGATTACCTCCAAGGTCCCTTCCAACATTATTATTATTATTATTATTATTATTATTATTATTATTATTATTATTATTATTATTACACCGTGTGAGCTAAATTGCACGATGCACCGGCCTCACGAGTCTATCATACATAAAGTTACTTCCCGTTCAAGAGCCTGACAGGCCATGGATTTCCCCCTTTTGCAACCTTCTGATAAACAAAGTCAATGGGGAAGCCAGATTCCCTTAACGGCCCTATCAATCACTTAACAACTGCAGTGATTCGCTTAACAACTGTAGCAAGAAAGGTTGCAAAATGGGGCAAAATTCATTTCATAACTTCCTTGCTTAGCAACAAAAATTTGAGACTCGATTTTGGTGGAAAGTTGAGAACTACCTGCCTTATACTCCTTGCAGAGAGCCGGTCATTTGCATGCTTTTAGAGAGTCATTGAGGCCACTTGGAGGTTTGTCTGTGTCCACATTTTGGACAGAGAGGACCACTGGTTTGAAAGAGAGGGTCAAAGAGGCCATCTATGTCAAAACTGAACAGCCCTCCCTCAACAAAGGGGGAGGGACACGACATCGCCTATCTCCAGTCTACCACACGGTCCCTTCAGCAGTCCCAAGAAGGCTCTACACCAGTGGTTCTCAACCTTTTTAATGCCACGACCCCCAACTGGTTGGAAGTCGAGGACTACCTGTATTTCCCTGCCGAGGAGCGCCGCGCATGCATGGTGCCGCCCCCTGCGCTGGCCGAGGCATAGCTGGCAAGGGGCAGCGACGGCGCAGGGCGACCACCGGCTGGGCCACCAGCTGGCCCAGCCCAAGGGAGGTAAGGCACCCGCCGGGCCCCACGTACGCCAGCAACCCTCCCTGGGCCCGCCGGCCTCCCACCTCCCACCCCTGGCCCTCTTTTACTTGCATTGTTAGTAGTTGCTCAGCAGGGAGGGGTGGAAACTTCCAGACAGCTTGCCTTCGCTGCAGACAACTTGCAGCCCCGTTTGCAGACTGGGACTTTTGGCGGGCTCAGCAGGGCAGAGACAGCCTGGACAATTCCTATTGGCTTTTGAAAGCCAATAGAATTAGACTGTATTCAAGAGAGTCTATTCTATTGGCTTTCAAAAGCCAATAGAATAAGAGGAAGTAGCACAGCTAGAGAAAAGAGGAAAAAAATGGCGGATTGCGTTGTTTGGCGACCCCCGTGAAATGGTCGTTCGACCCCAAATGGGGTCGCGACCCACAGGTTGAGAACCGCTGCTCTACACCCATTTGCACCACTTAGGTGACCCTGAAGACACAGATAAACCTCCAGGTGGCCTTAACGACTCTCTAAAACACGGGTGTCAAACCTGATTGTGTCACGTAACATAGTATACAGTAACTTCTGTTTAAAGTCCTCCAGGAGGCAAGCTATGCTGGAAGAGAGCCCTCATGTCTCCTTTCCACCTTCTTTGACCTTCCCTCCCTCCTTCCTTCCTTCCTCCCTCCCTTCCGTCCCTCTGTCCCTCCCTTTTTTGACTTTGTGGAGCAGGTGTGGGTGAGGCCCGTATGTGACTTATCCAGCCTGTGGGCCGCCAGTTTGACACCCCTGCTCTAAAAGAAGGCAAATGACCATCCGTCTGCAAGGAGCATAAATCCTTCCCACCATCCAGTCAGAGCTGAAGAAGCTTAAGAACATAAGAACATAAGAAGAGCCATGCTGAATCAGGCCAAAGCCCATCGAGTCCAGCATTCTGTGTCACACAGTGGCCCACCAATTGTACATGGGGATCTTGAGCAGAAAGAGAAGGCAAAACCCTCCCTTTCCCTTGACCCCCAACAAATGGTACTCAAGGGAATCCTGCCTGCCTCAACCAACATAGAGGCGGCACATGGACATCCGTTTTAATAACCACCGATACACTTGGCATCCATGAATCTATCTAACCCTGCCTTGAAGCTGTCAAGGCTGACAGCTGTCACGACCCCTTCTGGAAGTGAATTCCATAAACCAACGACCCTCTGGGTGAAGAAATATTTCCCTTAATTTGTCCTCACTTTCTTAGCTATGAGCTTCAGGGAGTGCCCATCCAAGCTTCTTGGATGAGAAGGGAAACATCTTCAGAGAAAAAACAAGACAGTCCAGTTGACTCGTGAGAAAGCACCTTTGGGACAGCCATGACCTGGATGACTGAGCATCTCCACAGACATTCTTCTGAGGTCATTTTCATCCTTCCCAACTTGCTTTTTTAAAACCATTTTCTCCTCTGTTGAGTCTCAAGCTCAAACAGACATTAATTAATATTAATGTTTGAGTCTCAAGGATATTAAGAAATCTGGCTTGGGGGTCCCTTGATTAAGCATCTCAGCATTATGAGAAAACTCACACAAAGTTTGGAAAATAGCATTTCAAATCACATACCGGCCACGGATAGCTTCCCAGATCTTCCGATCCTCAGGATCGAGGCAGGAAATACAAAAATGGTTTTATTATAATGGCATTTTTGCAAGATGTAAACAAGGAATGCCTAGGATTCTGTAGCTTCTTACGTCACTTCTCCCAAAATAATATTCTAAACCAATTTGTCAATCTCCGCAAGCTTAAGGTGTGTGGACTTCAACTCCCAGAATTCGCCAGCCAGCATGGAGGGCTAGGGAATTCTGGGAGTTGAAGTCCACTCAGGTTAAAGTTGCTGAGGTTGAGAAACATTATTCTAAGCACATCTGAGGTTTCTTCCTTGCATGAAGTAGTTCAGCTTTTGCAACAGGTTACAGATAAAAGGAGGAGGAATTGGGAAGGGAGGGACAGAGGGACGGAGGGACAGAAGGAAGGAAGGAAGGAAGGAAGGAAGGAAGGAAGGAAGGAAGGAGGGAGGGAGGGAGGGAGGGAGGGAGGGAGGGAGGGAGGGAGGGAGGGAAGGTCAAAGAAGGTGGAGACATGATGGCTCTCTTCCAGCATAGCTTGCCTCCTGGAGGACTTTAAACAGAAGTTACTTTATACTATTTCTCTTGGATGATCTGAGGGGAGGGGGTCAGACTAGAAGACCTCAAAAGCTCTTTAAACCCTAGGAGTTATGTCATTGAATCCCCCGCCTGCTTCTTTGGGTGAAATAAAGAACAATCAACATTTTTTTAAAAAAAAACTTCCATTTCTAAGGAAGGAAGGAAGGAAAGGAAGGAAGGAAGGAAGGAAGGAAGGAAGGAAGGAAGGAAGGAAGGAAGGAAGGAAGGAAGGAAGGAAGGAAGGAAGACTAGAGAAGGGAAGGGACCAGATATTAAATGAAGAAACTGGAGTTCAAATGATTATGTCTATTAATTTATTTACTTGCAAAACCAAAAATCCATCTCTGCTTTGCTTGATGTTTATGGTTAGTTCATTTTGCCCTAAAATCCTGCTTGGTAACACCTCTGGAGAAGTAAAAAATATTGCACATTGTCCCGATTTATTTATTTTTTTACCTGCTTTAACCCAACTGCCGAAGATCACAGGTTATCAGGGATGGTCAACTCTACGGACCTTTAATTCTCCTTTCCTTCTGTCTGAGAGATAGGTGAAGGTTTAAATTCCTGGCTTTATCATTATCAAATATTTCTATCTGCCAGGAGGATTTAGCTGAAAATATATGGGCACGGCCAATACACTTCACTGTGATTCCCCCTAAATGCTAGATAGAGTGTGTGCGTGAGCGTGGGTGTGCACACACATCCACCCCTATCTCACAAATGTATGAAAGCAGCAGCTGGCGGAGACTGCATTCTGAAATGGAGTATTATAATGATTTTTGGATAGAATGAAAAATGATTTACATAATAAGCTTTTTTAGACTCCTGTAATGGAAATACCTACGGAGATATTGGGGAGGCATCTATCTCTAATAGACACATGTTTCAAAGGACTTTAATTATAAACAAACTTTCCCCTGTTCGGGCTGCTAAATGAAACTGAAAATATTCATTATGAGGGTAGAGGTTCATTCTCCAAGCTTGGGGGTATCACTACCAGGCTAGGTAAGAGTCACCGTCAGGTGAGGGTCTTGTGATGGGTCCTGCAATGGGCCAGGTGTGGGTCATGTCAGGTGAGAGCCTTTTGATAGGTCTGGTGGTGGGTCTTGTGATGAATCAGAGGTGAGTCATGGCAGATGACCACCTGACATGACCCACATCGGACCCCCCACAAGGTCCATCACAAGATCCTCACCTGATGTGACCCATACCTGACTCATCAAAAGACCCATCACTATACCCATCAAAAGACCCTCACCTGACATGACCTACCCATCACAGGACTCATTGACAAAGCCCTTATAATGATGAGGAATAGGGCGGCATAGAAATCGAATAAATAAATAAATAAAGAATAGAATAGAATAGAATAGAATAGAATAGAATAGAATAGAATAGAATAGAATAGAATAGAATAGAATAGAATAGAATAGAATAGAAATAAGAATAGAATAGAATATTAAATAGAGTAGAAATAGAAATAGAATAGAATAGGAAATAGAATAGAATAAAACAGAAATAAGAATAGAATAGAAATAAGAATAGAATAGAATAGAATAGTAAATAGAGTAAAAATAGAAATAGAATAGAATAGGAAATAGAATAGTATAGTATAGGAAAGAATAGAATAGGAAAGGATAGGATAGGATAGGATAGGATAGGATAGGATAGGATAGGATAGGATAGAATAGTCTTTTTGAGAATAGAATAGAATAGAATAGGAAATAGAGTAGAAATAGAAATAGAATAGAATAGGAAATAGTAGAGTAGAGTAGAGTAGAGTAGAGTAGAGTAGAGTAGAATAGAATAGAATAGAATAGAATAGAATAGAATAGAATAGAACAGAACAGAACAGAACAGAACAGAATAGAATAGAATAGAATAGAATAGAATAGAATAGAATAGAATAGAACTGGAGAAGATAACAAAATACAAATACCTGCAAATAGAAATAGAAAGACTGTGGCAAAGGCAAGCGAGGGTAGTACCAATAGTCATAGGCGTCTTGAGTGCAATCCCAAAACAACTGGAGCACCACTTGAACACCATTGGCACTGACAAATTCACCATTAGTCAATTGCAAAAGGCGGCCTTACTAGGAACTGCTTCCATCCTGCGACGATATCTGCAATACCATCAAACATCCACATCTGCGTATCCCAGGTCCTTGGGAAGGACTCGATAGGTAGACAAAAATGCCAAATCCAGTCTGAACATGTGGCTGACTGTGCGAATAATAATAATAATGACAAGAAGAGACCGGACAGCCATTTGTCTGAAATGGTACAGGGTTTCCTGCTTGAGCAGGGGGTTGGACTAGATGACCTCCAGGATCCCTTCCAACTTATTATTACTATTATTATTATTATTATTATTATTATTGATCATTGCAGTCAGCCAGATGTTCAGACTGGATTTGGCATTTTTGTCTACCTATCGAGTCCTTCCCAAGGACCTGGGATAGGCAGATGTGGATGTTTGATGGTATTACAGATATCGTCGTAGGATGATATTATTATTGTTGTTGTTGTTGTTTTAATTATTATTATTATTATTATTATTATTATTATTTGATCAAAATTCGGATGCTTGGCAACAGGTTCATATTTATGACCGTTGCTGTGTCCCAAGGTCACATAATTACGTTTTATGACCTTCTGACAAGCAAAGTCAATGGGGAAGCCAGATTCACTTAACAACCCAGTTACTAACTTATCAACTGCAGTGATTCACTTAACAACTGTGGGCAGGAAAGAGCGTAAAATAGAACAAAATTCACTTAACAAATGTTTCACTTAATAACAGAAATTTTGGACTCAACTGTGGTCATAAGTTGAGGACCACCTGTACTATGTAAAAGAGACACAATCAACAAGCCAAAAAGACCCAGATGAGCATAGATTAACTCCAAGATTAACATCAGACCAACAATCAAGTAAACAATACCCCAATCAAGGAACTGCCAAACAAGCTACCGGTAAAGAGCCCAACCTCTAAGACCACCCGCTCTAAGACTGACAGGGTGAGCCACTAGAATATAAACTGCGAGCAAACCCCACTCCCTTCTACCACTGATAATGTTACCTAGTTGGGTCATGAAACGTCTGCAAGAAAACCACCAAGCACAGAGAGCACCAAGAACCCCTCATTTCAACTCTGAGCTACAAATATTCTCCTTTATTGGAACTAAGTATGTTTAGGCCAGGGGCCTTCAAACTTGGCCCTTTTATGACTTGTGGACTTCAACTCCCAGAATTCCTCAGCCAGGCACGCGTGGCTGTCACAGGGAAGAGGGGATCAACTTATTCTCCAAAGCACCTGAAGACAGGACAAGAGGCAATGGGTGGAAGCTCCTCAGATGGAGATCAAACCTGAAATTTCCTGACAGTGAGAACAATTAGTCAATGCAAGGGCTAGCCCCCCCCCCCGGTGTTGTGGATGCTCCACTCTGTCCAACAGACTGGACAACCATTTGTCAGGAATGGTATAAGGACTCCTGCCTTGGGCAAGGGGTTGGACTGGATAACCTCCAAGGTCCCTTCCAGCCTTATGATTCTATGATCTTTTGCAGGAGTCTCCTCTGCCTCTGCCTGGGGGAGAGGGGCTGAGGTTAGTTTCCGGGGGCTGGTTTCTGTCTTTTAAGATTTTCTTTCTCCATTACTGTATTCTTTGCAAAATATAATATTCTGCTTTTTAATATTCCCGAAAATATTTCTTTCAGGGGGGAGGGGGGGTGCTGTCCTCCCACAGCAGCGGTTCTCATCGCAAAGGGGAAAAAAATGGCCGACCCAAAAAAAAATTTTAAAAAATGGCCAACCAAACAAAAAAAAATGGCAGGCCCGCATCGCACATGCACGGCGCGACGGCTCGCATCACAAAGGGGAAAAAATGGCCGACCAATAAAAACATGGCCAACCAAAAAAAAAATGGCGGACTGCGGTGTTTGGCGACCCCCGTGAAATGGTCGTTCGACCCCAAATGGGGTCGCGACCCACAGGTTGAGAACCGCTGTCCTACAGTATGTTGTAAAATTAAAGAGTTTTCATCATGTCTTCTGACTACCTAGTCCACAAGTCATAAAGAAATCCACAAGTCTTAAACTGGTTGGCTGAGGTATTCTGGCAGTTGAAGTCCACAAGTCTTAAAGTTGCCAAGTTGGAAGATCCCAATTTTTATTGAGTTATGGAGCTTCCCCTGGGGGAAAAACACAGAAAAACCACACTAACAAGCTATATGGAACAGAATTAGTTAGCTTGCTATATGGAATCAGGTAAGATACTTTCCAAAATCAGCCTTGCATTCCCACCCATGAAAGGGCGTGGAGTTGGGGTCCTTGAGTCCTTTCAGCCCTAAACAGTAGCCCCTCCCCTGCAGAAACATATTTTGCATTATCTATGTACCTGCATTAATGTACCAAGAGTACAGCATAATATGGGTGGCTATATAAATGTTTTAAATAAATACATTATTAATTAAAACACTATTAGAAAGCCAGTTTGGTGTAATGGTGAAGGAAACTGTGAGTTCTAGTCCCACTCTAGGTATGAAAATCAGCTAGGTAACTTTGAGCCAATCACCAGGACCCTGTGCGTTCTAGTTCCGCCTTAGACATGAAAGCCAACTGGATAACTTTGGGTCAATCACCAGGAGACTGTGAGTTCTAGTTCAGCCTTAGGCAGGAAAGCCAGCTAGGGAACTTTGAACCAATCACCAGGACCCTGTGCGTTGTAGTTCTGCCTTAGACATGAAAGCCAACTGGATAAGTCTGGGTCAATCACCAGGAGACTGTGAGTTCTAGTTCAGCCTTAGGCAGGAAAGCCAGCTAGGGAACTTTAGCTAATCACCAGGAGACAGAGAGTTCTAGTCCCGCTTTACCTATGAAAACCAGCTAGGTCCTACAGGTCCAAAAATGGGGCAAAACTTAAGTCAACCCCTGCCTTGCTTAGCAATGGAAATGTTGCCCCCCCTCCCTGCCCCATTGTGGTTGTAGGTCGAGGGCTATTCCGTACATTTATTTTATTTATTCAATTTGTTTGCCGCCCATCTGGCTGCAAGCCACTGGCTCACAACATCTCAAAGACACCACTAAATACATCATATACATACATTCCTTTGCCAGGTCTTGAGCTAGCTCCATTGCAAGGACACCGCACTTCATTAACACATCGCTCAGGCAGGGAGGTGTGTGTGTGTGTGTGTGTGTGATGCTCCTTAAAAAATAAAAAAAAGAAGCAACGTCAACCCTTTTCAAACGGCCCATATGCCGCCGTTCCCACCCTCCTCGGAGGCACAGTTGGCATCTCTCCCCATCGTGGCAACGACGGGTCCCCCCCCCCCCGCACGCTGTGCAACGTCCCACTGCCCGGCCAGATGCTCCGCGCTTTCTCAGCCTGGTGAAATGAGGACACCAGAGAGCCCCCTCCCTCTCACGCACCCAATCTACACACACACACACACACACTCACAAAGTCGCACATCCCAGCCTGGCAATGCCAATAGCGAGAGGCGTTTGCAAAGTGGAGGGGGGGGTGTTGCACGGAGCGAAGCGTCAGCAATGAGGATGCTGGTGACGGTGTTGTTGTTGTTGTTATTTTTTAACACGTCGTAGCATATTTGTAAACATCGTTCGCCGCGGATCTGCAGCAGATGGCGGCGTTAATTGCACCTGGGAAAGGAGCGGAGACCTCGAGGTTGATTGCATTTACGAACACCGATTAGCACCCGGCGCGGGGGGGGAAGGCAAAATTCCGCCGGATCCCCCGAGGGGGGGTCGGAAAATCGAGTATGGAGTGGGGAAGAGACTGGACAGCCATTTGTCCAAAATGGTATAGGGCAGGGGTTCTCAACCTTGGCAACTTTAAGACTTGTGGACTTCAACTCCCAGAATTCCTCAGCCAGCAAAGCTGGCTGAGGAATTCTGGGAATTGAAGTCCACAAGTCTTAAAGTTGCCAAGGTTGAGAACCCCTGGTATAGGGTTTCCTGTCTGAGCAGGGGGTTGGACTAGATGACCTCCAAGATCCCTTCCAACTTTACTACTACTACTACTACTACTACTACTACTACTACTACTACTACTACTACTACTACTACTACTATTATTATTATTATTATTATTATTATTATTATTATTATTATTATTACTATGAGCCGCAGTCGTAAGGTGTGATGCAGCGTTGGGAGGCTGGCCGGATGATCTGCAAGGGACGAGGAGGGGAGGGAAGGGAAGCGGCTGGGATTTCTTCGCTGGGGCCCGGGGAGGAAGGCAGGAGGGAACTGGGGGCGGTGGGGAGGTAGAAACTCCAGGAAACGAGATTCCTCCGCTGTTAGCCCGCGGAATGGGATGCCACTTGAAGTGGGGCGTTCTGCTTTGCTGGAGGGAAGGATAAATTTAAGGGGTGTGTGTGAATAGAATTCTGGGAACTGAAGGACACACACCTTGGGAATTCTGGAGAGGGAAGTCCACATTTGGGGGGATTCTGGGAGTTGAAGTCTTTAACACATTGGAATCCTGGGAGTTGATGGCCTCGCTTTGTGGGGATTCTGGAAGTGAAGTTCACACACCTCTTGGGGATTCTGGAGGGGGAAATCCAGGTTCTGGGAATTGAAGTCCACGCTTCTTGGGAACTCTGGGAGATGAAGTTTATAAATTCATGGGAATTCTGGGAATTGGTATCCTCACTTCTTGGAAATCCTGGAGATGAAGTCCACACCTCTTGGAAATTTTGGAGGTTGAATTCCACATAGTTTGAGAATTCTGGGAGTTGAAGTCCACTCTCCATGGGAATTCTGAGAGTTGAAGGTCACTCCCCTTGGGAATTCAGGGAGTTCAAATCCTCCCCTATTGGAATTCTGGGAGTTGAAGTCCACACATCTTAAAAGTTGCTAAGATTGACAAACACTGCCTTAGATGCTGGGTAATAGATACCCCAAGTTTCTTTTTTAACACCCTCAAAATTGTCTTGTTTCCTGGTTCTGGGTTGCCATGTATTGGTGAGAAACAGATGAAAACTGTCATAAATATTTGAGAAGCCTGCAGTGGCAAAAAAAAAAAAAAAACCCAGGAGTTTGGTAGCACCTTTTCCAACTCACTAACTTTACAGTTTAGTATTATTTCTGCTTTTATTATTAAAAGACAGAAGCTTTGGGGAGCTGCAACTCACTTTATTACATGCACAGACTGGCTAGATTGAGGATTTCAATTGTAATTTAAATCTGGAATCTGCTTCTTGCTGCATCTGCATAACCCACCTACCTTCCACCACTCACTGACCCATTTCAATTTTTAAATCCTACATTAGCGTAGTCACTCTAGGCATCTAGAGAAGTGAGCCACAACTCACAAAAGCTTATACTTTACAGATAGTCCTCAACTTACAACAGAGTTTAGTGAGTTTTGCCCCATTTTACAACCATAATGGAGCCCAAAATCTCTGTTGCTAAGTGAGACATTTCTTAAGTGAGTTTTGCCCCATTTTACGACCTTTCCTGCCCCCGTTGTTAAGTGAATCACTGCAGTTGTTAAGTTAGTCACATGGTTGTTAAGTGAATCTGGTTTCCCCAAACGTCATACATATCAACCAGTTACTAAGTGTCCAAATTTTGATCATGTGACCACAGGGATGCTGCAGCGGTCATCAGTGTGAAAAACCATCTTAAGTCACTTTTTCCAGTGCTGTTGTAATTTCAAATGTTCACTAAACGAACTGTTGTACGTCGAGAACTACCTGTAAAAAATATTTAAGAGCTAGCGAACCCAGAATTCCTGAGCCAGCATGGCTCAGCATGGAAACCTCTCCATTTCTCCTCAGCTTGGAAACCTCCCTTTCTCCTCAGCATGGCTGACTCAGGAATTCTGGGAATTGAAGTCCACGAGTCATAAAAGAGCCAAGGTTGCCTACTACTGATCTAGGCCGGGGGGGGGGAGGGAATCTTGGCTCTTTTATGACTCGTGGACTTCAACTCCCAGAATTCCTGAGCCAGCATGGCTCAGCATGGAAAACTCTCCCTTTCTCCTCAGCATGGCTGGCTCAGGAATTCTGGGAGTTGAAGTCCACGAGTCATAAAAGAGCCAAGGTCGCTTACCCCTGGTATAACCATTAAGTAACATAGATAACAAAGCATAAAAGAGCAGCTGAGAAAAATCGACGGGGAGGAGTTAATCGCGTGACGCTGCTTCCATAGTGTGGTGGATCCCATTCGCACCTCTGCCTGGGATACGTTTTACCCATTCTATTTAAGATCATTTTCATTTTGGGAAGTTGCTTTGATAAGCACAGCAGAAGGCAGCAAGCAGTTTTGAGAAGGGAGAAGGCAGTACCTACTCAGAAAAATCCACATTTCCTATTCAGACTCTTTAAAACTCTTAAAAGCAGGACATCAAAAGATTCCTTAGCTGTACCTGCCACATCACAACACAAGCCACATTGAGACAGGCTAATGAAAGAAGTCAAGATTTATTCGTTTGGGCTCTGAGAGATGCTTTGATTACCGAGCCAGCTATTTTCATGGAAACTGCTGAACACTTAACTCTCATGGTTTTGTCTAATGTCTATGTATATACAGGTAGTCCTCAACTTACGATCACAACGGCGACCAAAATTTCTGTTACTAAGCGAGACAGTGAATTTCAAGTGAATTTTGCCCTGATTAACAACCTTTCTTGCCACCGTTATTAAGGGAATCACTGCAGTTGTAAAGTTGTTAATATGTTTGTTAAGTGGATCGGGCTTCCCCCATTGACTTTGCTTGTCAGGAGGTCGCAAAATGGGATCACGTGACCTTGGGACACAGCGACCATCATATATATGAGTCAGTTGCCAAGCATCTGTATTTTGATCACGGGACCACTGGGATCCTGCACTGGTGTGAAAAATTGTCACTTTTTTCACTGCTGTTGTAACTTCGAACAGTCACTAAATGAACTGTTGTAAGTCAAGGACTTACCTATAGTCTGGCTGTAATATTATTTATCCCTATTATCTTCTTTACTTCCCCCTTTACTTCCTTGTTATTCTCTTTGTTGCTTTGCATGTACACTGAGTGCTTCTGTATCGGAGACAAATTCCTTGTGTGCAGTGCTTTATTTTTGTAAAAAAAAAAAAAGGTGCCGGAATTCACACCCGTCATACAACCCGCCTTGCCTACCCTACAAGGTTTACCTTTGTAGTTGGGAAAAAAAAAACCTCTTCAATTTTTAATGCAGTGGTTCTCAACCTTTTTTAGGTTGAAACCCCACTTGCGCTGCCCATGCGCGGCGCGACCCCGACACGCGCGCACGCGCGCGTGCACGCGCGCAATGGGCCGATCCGTGCATGCGCAGCGTGCGCGCAATGAAAAAAAAATGGCAGACCGCAACGGGCCGATCCACATATGCACGGCGCGCGCACGACGGCCCGAACTGCGCATGCGCGGCGCGCGCACGCCGGAAAAAAAACAAAAGACAAAATGGCGGACCGCGGTGTCCGGTGACCCCTGCGAAACGGTCGTTCGACCCCAAATGGGGTCGCGACCCATAGGTTGAGAACCGCTGTTTTAATGTATCTAAAAGGTAAGTTAATACTAGTATTAATGTTAACCGTGCACTGTGTTTTATTAATCTTTTGGGACATTTACCACTGGCCATTTACCATTTAGTTTAATGAGTGAAAACGTCAGCTCCCTTCTGGTGTGTTCTATGACAAAAAAAAAGCCCTGCTTATGTGTCTAACCACACTTGGCCTAATAAACTACAGGTATATAGTTGTATATAGTATGTTTAGGTGTGTGTCATGTATGTGTTTCCCTTTGTGAGCGGGCAACTAAATTTCATTTTTGATGTGTGCTGTTGTGCTCACACTGAAAAACTGACAATAAAGGTTATCTTATCTAATCCTCGACTTACAACAGTTTATTTAGTGACCACTCAAAGTTACAACAGCACTGTAAAAAGTGATTTATGACCATCTTTCACACTTATGATTGCTGCAGCAATCTCCACGGTCACATGATCAAAATTTATGATGGTCGCAGTGTCCCGGGATCATGTGATCCCCTTTTGTGACCTGACAGGCAAAGTCAGTGGGGAAGCCAGATTCACTTAACAACCATATTAACAACTTTACAACTGCAGTGATTCACTTAACAACAGTGGCAAGAAATGTAAAACGGGGCAAAATTCACTTAACAAATGTCTCACTTAGCAACGGAAATATTGGGCTCAATTGGGGTCATAAGTCGAGGAATGCCTGTATTCAATTTAATTCACTTCAAAGTAGAAAACCAAGGGTCCAAAATAATAAATAAATAGATCAGGACATTTGGCTGTCGTGTTCAGTAAAAATTCTTGCAACCAATCTGTGAAGAAACAATTAGGATAGGGGAAAAATCAGAATCTTGCAAATAACAGTCAACAAATCGCTGCACTTTAATTGGGTATGAAGACCAACAACTGCACATAAAACATTTGCAATCAGAAAACGTATTTCTGGTCTTGCAGATATACTTTTTTTTAAAAGACAGTATTTTTTATGACATGGAGCTAAATTTAGTTGTTGTTTTTTTACAGTTACATCACAAAGACAATCATATTTAGGCTTAAGGGCAAATCTAAAATGGAGAAAGACTATAAAAATGAGTTTTTTCACATTTAAAAATACTCAGGAAATGACTTGGAAGAGAAGCAACGTTCCACTTAATGGAGCATACTTGTTGAACAGGAAGATAAAAATCCAGGAAGCTAGCTAATTCCTAGGTTAAGGATCGGCATAGCTAAATCTTCTCTACAATGGATTGCTCAGTTTCCTGTCTGTTGCTACTGGATCCTTTTTACTTTGCAAAAGGGACTAAAAAGGAGCAGATCTTCCATGCTCAACGTACAACATAACTGAGCCCAGAATTATGTTTGTAAAGTGGGTGATCTGGTGACGGCACTTAATTTTACAATCTATTTTCCAGTGGTTGTTAACCAACCACCTATGTTTGTTACGTGGTATGTCTTGTTTGGGTATGTCTAGTTTAATGAAAAGAAGAAAAGAAGAAAAAGCAGTGTTCCAATATTTGAGGGGCTCCCTCAAAAAAGAGGGGTTCAAGCTATTCTCCAAAGCGCTTGAAGGCAGAACGAGAAGCAACGGATGGAAACTAAATTGTTAGGGATCATAAAAGATTGCACTACTACTGAGATGAATCTAATTCTGAATTTGGTCACAGCAGCTAGACTGATGGTGGGACAATACTGGAAGAAGCCAGAAATACCACCTATTGAAGTTTGGACTCTGAAAGTAATACACTTGGCAGAAATGGCGAAAATTTTGGCGTATTTGAAGGATCGTTTGAATGAACAATATGTGATAGACTGGAAACAGTGGATAGACTATATATAAGAGAAACACCAATCAAATAAAATGTAACAGGCGTATAGTTGAGGCTTGACGTGAGGAGTGAGGAATGTTTACCAAATCAGACGTTTACAAAGACTAATACTTAGTGTTGTATATCAGGTTCTATGATGATTGCTTCTTAATATGATCTTATGTTTAATGTTGATTGTTTCAATTAAAAAAGAGAGAGAGAAGCAACCTAGAACTAAGGAGAAATTTCCTGACGGAGCAATTAATCAATGGAACAATTTGCCTCCAGAAGTTGTAAATGCTCCAACACTGGAAGTTTTTAAGAAGAGACTGGACAGCCATTTGTCTGAAATGGTATAGGGCAGGGGTAGGCAACCTTGGCTCTTTTATGACTCGTAAACTTTAACTCCCAGAATTCCTGAGCCAGCCATGCTGAGGGGAAAGGGAGAGGTTTCCATGCTGAGCCATGCCGGCTCAGGAATTCTGGGAGTTGAAGTCAACAAGTCATAAAAGAGCGAAGGTTGCCTACCCCTGGTATAGGGTTTCCTGCCTGAGCAGGGGGTTGGACTAGAAGACCTCCAAGGTCCCTTCCAATTCTGTTATTCTGTTCTATTCATGGTTGTTAAACAAACCCATTGTCTACAATGGTGGAAATCAGAAGTAAACAGTACTTTTTGGCAAAAAATGTAAACGGCAGACATGTGGTTGCAGGTCACTGCAAAAAGCCATAAATGCAAGGCAAGGGATTATGTAATCAGGTGGGGGGGGCATCATAACTCTGCATTCAGGTCATAAGTAGCTCCCGAGGAGGTCCATTGTAACTTTGAACACTCACTAAGTGACTGGTGACCAAGTCCAGGACTATAGGTAGTCCTCGACTTACAACAGTTCGTTTAGTGACCGTTCAAAGTTACCACAGCATTGAAAAAAGTAACTTATGACCGTTTTTCCATTTAACAACCATCGCAGCATCCCCATGGTCACATGATTAAAATTCAGATGCTTGGCCACGGGTTCATATTTATGACCGTTGCTGTGCCCCGGGGTCATGTGATCCACTTTTGCAACCGTCTGACCAGCAAAGTCAACGGGGAAGCCAGATTCACTTAACAACTGTGTGACTAACTTAACACCTGCAATGATTCACTTAACAACTGTGGCCAGAAAAGCCGCAAAATGGGGCAAAACTTACTGAACAGATGTTTCACTTAGTAACAGAAATTTTGGGCTCAAATCGTGGTCGTAATTTGAGGATTGCTTGGATCTATATAGTCACTGTCTTGATTTTTTTTACCATTCCTGCAGATGCCTCTATTACAAACGTTAAGGCAAATGATGGTTTGGGGTGTAATTGGGTCCAAAACCCGATTCAAAGTCAAACTAGTTTGCACCAGGTAAAATCTCCACCAGCATTTATGTAACTGTGCTGCCAAATGCTCAGTGATCTTAAACGTATCTCAGAAGAAAAACAAGGAGGAATGGAAATTTTAAAATTGTTCCAAGCCTTTTAAATTGGGTGCATGACCAAGCAGGGGCTGAAAATACAGGTAGTTCTCGACTTATGAGCAATCACTTAGAGACTTTTTGAAATTATGATGAACCTCCAAAAAGGTACTTATGATCCAAATTAGAATAGGATAGGATAGGATAGGATAGGATAGGATAGGATAGGATAGGATAGGATAGGATAGGATAGGATAGGATAGGATAGGATAGGAACAGGAACAATAGAATGGGATGGGATGGGATGGGATGGGATGGAATGGAATAGAATAGAACAGAATAGAATAGAACAAGAACAAGAACAAGAACAATAGAATGGGATGAGACAGAACAGAACAGAAAAGATTTTGATTTTATTAGACTTATATGCCGCCCTTCTCCCAAGACTCAGGGCGGCTCACAACAAAAATACAAGTATAACATAAAATCAATTAAAACTACCAATTAGAACAAAAGAACAAGAACAGGAACTGGAATAGGATGGGATGGGATGGGATGGAATGGAATGGAACGGAATGGAATGGAACGGAACGGAACGGAACGGAACGGAACAGAACAGAACAGAACAGGAACAGGAACAATAGAATGGGATGGGATGGAACAGAATGGAACAGAACAGAACAAGAATAAGAACAGGAACAATAGAATGGGATAGGATAGAGTAGAATAGAATGGGATAGGATAGGATAGAGTAGAGTAGAGTAGAGTAGAATAGAATAGAATAGAATAGAATAGAATAGAATAGAATAGAATAGAATAGAATAGAATGGAATGGAATGGAATGGAATGGAATGGAATGGAATGGAATGGAATGGAATGGAATGGAATGGAATGGAATAGAATGGAATAGAATGGAGTGGAGTAGAATCGAATCGAATCGAATAGAATCGAATAGAATAGAATCTGGAAGGGACCTTGGAGGTCTTCTAGTCCAGCCCTCTGCTCAAGCAGGAGAATCTATACATTTCAGATAAGTAACTGAAAGTCCCAATGGTTTTTCTCTCTGTCTGTCAAGAATGAAAATTTGTCGGCTACGTGCCTCTTTTTTTGCATCTTTCCATTAGAATAAAAGGGGGAGGTGTTTTTGAGTGGGTTATCTAGAGAAATGAAACCTTTCCAGATTTACGGAAGCTTGCTGAAAGTCAGCACTATGGAAATCTTCCACTGACCTGCTAGCCAGGTGTAAAGACGAAGATGACAGGTCTCGTAACAAAGAGCTACATGGACACCTGGTGGGATTTGGCTGGGAAAGTTATTGTTCTATGCTATGGTCTGATGCCTTGGGATTTTAGAATTAGTTTTACCTCGCCTTTACCAGGCAATATGGAATCACAGAAGAACAGAGTTGGAAGGGACTTTGAAGGTCATCTAGTCCAACCCTCTGCTCAAGCAGGAGACCCTTACAGAATCATAGAATAACGGAATTGGAAGGGACAATATATTCAACAAACAGTAGGCTTGTCAGAAATGAAAATAATCCTAGATTTTTAGTTAGATATTTAAGCGGGAAGTTGTGTCTGTCTGTCTGTCTGTCTCTCTCTCTCTCTCTCTCACACACACACACACACACACACACAGTTATGCGATTGCATTTTGGTACATGGCAACCGGCCCACACTTACAGCTGTTTGTAGCATCCTGCATAGCTGCATAGCATGGCATAGCTGCAACCCATGATACTTTTTGCACGTTTCCAGCAAAAGAATTGCTCCCTGCGGACAATTGGAGGTCCGTTCAAAGTTGGTTATGAGATGGGGGAACTATATAAATGTTTTAAATGAATAAATGTGTTTAATGACCACGGCGTTCACTTTACGACCAGTTGCAAAAAAAAAAATCTCATAAAATCGGGCCAGTCATGTGGATTTTTCGACTTATGACCATCGTTACGTGTGATGGAAATTCCAGGCCCCATTGTAGTCATAAGCCGAGGACTGCCTGTACTTTCACCACCATGCCGAAAACGAGGAGGAAACTGAGCAGCCTCTATTTTGCGGGGGGGGGGAGTGGGGGAGACTGTCTACTTGATCAGGGGACTGGAGGCTAAAACATATAAGGAACAGCTGCTGGAATTGGTATGTCTAGTTTAATGAAGAGAAGGACGAGGGGGGACATGATAGCAGAGTTCCAGTATCTCAGGGGCTGCCCCAAAGAAGAGGGAGTCAAGCTATCCTCCAAAGCACTTGAAGGCAGGACAAGAAGCAACGGATGGAAACTGACCAAGGAGAGAAGCAACCTAGAACTAAGGAGAAACTTCCTGACAGTTAGAACAATTAACCAGTGGAACAATCTGCCTCCAGAAGCGGTGAATGCTCCAACACTGGAAGTTTTTAAGAAGAGACTGGACAGCCATTTGTCCGAAATGGTATAGGGTTTCCTGCCTGAGCAGGGGGTTGGACTAGATGACCTCCAAGATCCCTTCCAACTTATTATTACTATTATTATTATTATTATTGATCATTGCAGTCAGCCAGATGTTCAGACTGGATTTGGCATTTTTGTCTACTTATCGAGTCCTCACCAAGGACCTGGGATAGGCAGATGTGGATGTTTGATGATATTACAGATATCGTTGCAGGATGGAAGCAGTTCCTAGTAAGGCCGCCTTTTGTAATTGACTAATGGTGAGTTTGTCAATGCCAATGGTGTTCAAGTGGTGCTCCAGTTGTTTTGGGTTTGCACCCAAGGCGCCTATTACTACTGGTACTATCCTTGCTTGCCTGTCACAGTCTTTCTATTTCTATTTGTAGGTCTTTGTATTTTGTTATCTTCTCCAGTTCTTTATTCTACTGTCTCCAGGCACTGCCATGTCCACTATCCAGACTTTTTTGTCATTATTATTATTATTATTATTATTATTATTATTATTATTATTACTACTATTATTATTATTATTTTGTTGTTGTTGTTGTTATCTGGAAATCATTGCTAAGGACCAGCACAAAATGCAACTTTTAATTAGAAAATATAGTTTTCCCAATAGGACTGGCTTGTAATGGGGTGCATAGGGAATATATAAAGTCACACCAGAACGCCACAGAGAAAGAAACAGGCTTTATTTTCATCTCTTCATGCCAACAAGAATTAATGCTCCAAGGCCTTGCGACAACTGATTCCACCTTTTCTCCTGGGAGAAATTAAGTAACGCGCAACCACACCACCATCTAGTGGACACATTGCAAGTCCTTCCAATCGTCCCGTTCCCCCCCTCCCCCCAAAAAATCTAGGGACAAACCGAGAGGCTGGATCTTTTTTTAATCCAGGTTTTAAAAACGCCATCCTCTCCTGGAGGTCACGGATTACAAATTTTAAAAGATTAAAAACAACCAGAGGGTTAAATGATTGCTTTTCAGTGTAGGAGAGGTGCAGCCTCAAAACGAACTTCCTTCCGACTTTTATCCAGCGGTTTTCATTCTGAATTTCTGACCTGCAAAAGGACCAGAGCTATAAAAACTAGGAAGCAGTGACTTCTTTCTGACCTGGCAAATGAGGCTTTTCTATAATGGGTGGATTACTTTGACAAAGCTTTAGGCATTAGGATACCAGGAAGGTGTTTATTGTTTTCAGGCAGGACAAGACGCTCTTGAAATTTTGCAAAAGAGGATTCCAGGGACCTCTAAAATTCAAAAGTGCACAAGATGAAGCACAAACAACATGGAGTGAAAATACATCCCAGAGGTCTGGCTGCCTCCGTTTTAGGTGTTCCTCTCTGAGCTGCAGAGTTCTTCAGCTGTCTGAAATTCACTCTATGCCAGGATGCTTGTTGGCTGACTTTCTTGGTTGCAGTCTTTTACAGCCGTAGAGTCTGCTTCTTCTCCTTCAGATGCAGTAATTTTGGGGTGGTTATTTCTCTGGTTGCAGATGGCATGCAAAAGAATGCCTGAAAAGAGGTTTTTAAAAAGAAAAAGAAAAAGAGAGGGGGTGGAAGGAAAAAAAGAAGGGAGAGAGGAAGGGAGAGAGAAGAAGGTAGACAAAGAGAAAGAAGAGAGGGAAGGTGGAGAGAGAGAAGGAAGGAAGGTGTATAGAAAAAGAATCGGAGGGAGGGAAGGAAGGAGGAAGGTGCATAGGGAGAAGGAATAGATGGATAGAAAAAAATATGGGGAGGGAGGTGGATAAAGAAGAAGGGATGGAGGGTAGGAAGGGACGAAGGGAGGGAGGAAAGAAGGAAGGTGGATTGAGAGAAAGAAAAAAGATGGATAAAGGGAGGGAGGATAGAAAAATAGGAGGGAGGGAGGAAGGAAGGAAGGGAAAAAGAGGTGGATAGAAAAAATAGGGTGGAAAGGAAGGAAGGAAGGAAGGTGGATAGCGAGAAGGAAGAAGGCGGATAAAAAAGGGGAGGGAGGAAGGGAAGAAGGAAGGAGAAGAGAAGGAAAGAAGGAAGAGGGAGGGAGGAAAGAAGGAGGGTGGATAGAGAGAAGGAAAGAAGTAGATAGGGAGGTAGGGAAGGAAACATGAAAACATATTAGCTATTTCCAAACTCTTTTTTTCCTCTGAGAAGCCAAACACCCAACACAGCGTGAGAAGGCGCATGTAGAGAGAAGGTAAATCCTCTTACCGGCTGCCACTGACACATTTAAGGACTCTACCCCAAATTCCAAATCTCTTCCGGGAGAGATGGTCAACATCCTGTGGCACAACTTTTTTGTCTCCGGTGACAGGCCGTAACCTTCATTCCCTGCATGCATGTGTCAAAAGGAAACAGAAGGGCAATTGAGATCTAGACAGTTTCAAAATGGATTTATTTATTTTTTTAGCACGTACATCTTACTTCCCTTTCATTCTCTTTGAGAGCCCAGTGGCAGGGAGTCCTGGAGAGGTGGGGCCAAACCAGGGCAGAGAGAACCAGGCTGTGGTTCTTAAGACCTCTGGGCTGGTCCATCCCTCTCAAACCCAGGTCCTTTGTGGGTCAGTGGGGAAGGTCGGACAAGGAGCTGGAGACCCACATTTGAGGCTCTCTCCAGTCATAGAGGTTCATTGGATATTTCTGAGCCAGGTCTTCTAATCCATTCCCCTGCTCCTGCAGGAGATCCTATACCATTTCAGACAAGTGCCTGTCCAGTCTCCCCTTAAAATTGGGGCACTCACAACTTCTGGTGGCAAGTCATTCCACTGGTTAATTGTTCTCACTGTCAGGAAGTTCCTCCTTAGTTCTAGTTTGGTTCTCTCCTTGGTTAGTTTCCATCTATTGTGTCTTGTCCTGCCTTCAGGTGCTTTGGAGAACAGCTTGACTCCCTCTTCTTTGGGGCAGGCCCTCAAATATTGGAAGACTGCTATCACGTCACCCCTGGTCCTTCTTTTCATTAAATTACACCAGGGGTAGGCAATCTTGGCTCTTTTATGACTCGTGGACTTCAACTCCCAGAATTCCTGAGCCAGCATGGCTCAGCTTGGAAACTCTCCCTTTCCCCTCAGTGTGGCCGGCTCAGGAATTCTGGGAGTTGAAGTCCACGAGTCATAAAAGAGCCCAGTTTGAAGACCCCTGGTTTAAATAAATATTTTTTCCTCACGGTCACGTGATCAAAATTCAGGCATTTGGGCAGGGGTAGGCAATCTTGGCTCTTTTATGACTCGTGGACTTCAACTCCCAGAATTCCTGAGCCAGCATGGCTCAGCTTGGAAACCTCTCCCTTTCCCCTCAGCTTGGCTGACTCAGGAATTCTGGGAGTTGAAGTCCACGAGTCATAAAAGAACCAAGGTTGCCTACCCCTGAACTAGACATACCCAATTCCTTCATATGTTTTAGCCTCCAGCCTCCTAACCATCTTTATTACTCTTCTCTGTACTCTTTCTAGAGTCTCAACATCTTTTTCAGTCAAACTCCTGGTTTATTCTGGATCTACTCCATTGTTTCACACCTCAGCACTTTGAAGATGCATGGGCTTCAACTCCCAGAATCTTCAGGGACTTGAAATCCACACATCTTGAAATGACTGAGGCTGAGGAAAACTGGTCTAATCACAAAATGGTTTCCCTTTGAAGATGGTTATGAGAATCATTGAAATGGTGTTATTTATATAAAGCAGGGGCCTTCAAACCTGGCCCTTTTATGACTCGTGGACTTCAACTCCCAGAATTCCTCAGCCAGGCATGCATGTCTGGCTGAGGAATTCTGGGAGTTGAAGTCCACGAGTCATAAAAGGGCCAGGTTTGAAGGCCCCTGATATAAAGTATATAAAGTCTAGCATACTTTCATTTTCTTTCCCCCCGCAACCTATATGGCAACTTAGAACGACAAAGATGGCTTCGGCCAGGCTTGTTTCACAAGTTGACAGTATATGAAAGAATTACAGAGTTTTTTTCCCCACACATCTAGCCCTAGAATACCTACCATTGTGGCAGACCCTGAAACCAGAAACTCTTTCCCTGATCACTTCAGCAGAGTTACTAGGCCAACATGACAAGTGAAAGTTTAATTAGAGCTTTCGATTGATTAGCAATTAAACTGCCACCCAGCGAAACAAGAGCAGATGCTACAATTCAGACCCTCTGCCTTCGGCGCTCGGCTCAGAGGAAGAATTTGTTTTAAGAATTAGATGACCAAAGGATGCAGGTAGAAGGGACATTTAAAAAGAACGTGCTAAAGCAGGGCTGTCAAACTCAATTTCATTGAGGGCCACATCAGCATTGCAGTTGCCCCGGGGGGGGGCTACTGGGTGGGCATGGATGGAGTGGGTGCGGCCTACTGGGTGGGCGTGGATGGAGTGGGCATGGCCTACTGGGTGGGCATGGCCAGCTCTACATCATTCAAGTCAAGGGTGCCTGTGGGGGCCTGGGCAGGAGTGGGACAGATCTGAGGGTCTCTGGCCGAAGGGGGGGGGACCGGGGCAAGCGCCAAGGCATGGTCCATTTCTTCATTCCTCACAAAGGGTGACACCTCCCCAGCAGGCACCCAGGGGATGGGGCCTACGCGGCAGGGACTGGTTCCTCGCTGTTTCCGGACGGCCTTGTGGAGCCAATACTGAATGCGTTTCAGCATAGATGACCACCACAAAATTGTACATTGGCTCCCGGCCGGCCTGGGCCAGGCCCAAGGCAGAGGGGGCCGTTCCCTCACTGTGTCCAGGATGGCTTCGTGGGCCACATGAAACCACTTCGCGGGCCGCATCCGGCCTTGTGTTTGACATGTCTGTGCTAAAGCAATGAACAAAAAAGTATATAAATCCATAAAATCGTCTTTCTGAAAGAATAGCTTCAAAACTAATCACAAGGAAAAAGGGATTGGAAAACTTTGTTATAAAGGAAATTACTCTAGAAACATTGACTGTAGTGCTCAGAGATCAACCTTTTGGCCCAGCCCACCTCGCAGGGGTGTTCTTGTAGGTAAAACAGGAGACAGGAGAATTAGTATGTTTGCCGCTTTCAGTTGTATAGACAAGACAGGTAAAATAATAATAATAATAATATGAAGAAAAAGGAGAAGAAAGGGAGAAGAGACGGATAAGGGAAGGAGGGAAGGAGGAGAGAAGGAAAAGGACAGAAGGAGATAGAAGGAGAAGGAGGGAAGAAAGGCGACAAAAGAAAAGGAGAAGGAGGAGAGAAGAAGAGAAGGAAAGAAGGGGTAGGAGAGAGCAGGAGGGAAGGGAGAAAGAAAGAAAGAAAGAAAGAAAGAGAGGAAGGAAGGAAGGAAGGAAGGAAGGAAGGAAGGAAAGAAGGAGGGAAGAAAAGCGACAAAAGAAAAGGAGAAGGAGGAGAGAAGAAGGAAAGAAGGGGTAGGAGAGAGCAGGAGGGAAGGGAGAAAGAAAGAAAGAAAGAAAGAAAGAAAGAGAGGAAGGAAGGAAGGAAGGAAGGAAGGAAGGAAGGAAGGAAGGAAAGAAGGAGGGAAGAAAAGCGACAAAAGAAAAGGAGAAGGAGGAGAGAAGAAGGAAAGAAGGGGTAGGAGAGAGCAGGAGGGAAGGGAGAAAGAAAGAAAGAAAAAGAAGAAAAAGAAAGGAAGGAAGGAAGAAAAGAAAGGGGAGGGAGGGAGGAGACAAAGAGAAGGAAAAGAGAAAGGAACAAGGAGAGAAGAGGAAGGAGACAAAGTGAAGAAAAAGGGAAAGGAACAAGGAGAGAAGAGGAAGGAGACAAAGAGAAGAAAAAGGGAAAGGAACAAGGAGAGAAGGGAAGGAAAGAAAGAAAGAAGAGAAAGGAGAGAAAGAGAAGGAGGAGAGAAGAGAGAATTGAAAAATACTCCTCTATGCTGTTTCCCATTCATCCAGGATTCAGGATCTAATTGGTGGCTCCTTTTAAGTTTCACCTTACAGTCTGACCACGATACAAAACATGGTCAGATTCCTGACCGTGTCTCGCAATCTCCCTTCTACCCTGCTGGTGTCACATCTTTCAACAGGAAGAATCTCCTTTTGCTGACTGCTGGAAAGCAGATGAAAAGAGCCCCATCTATTTGAACCAACAAGAAAAGAATTTCCCACACCAGAGGGTGGCAGGGATGGGTTTTCCCTGTCCGTCCCCCCCCCCCGCTCTCCACTCCATGGGAAAATTTACCTACCAAGTAACAATATGGTGGGTTGAGTCCAGCGAAAGTTTGAGCAAGTGACAACCGGAGTCTCTCCCGGAATCTTTCCGTGGCCAACCGTCCCGAGGATTTCCCAACCTTCTTCGGATTTTGTCTTGGGAGGGAGGGGGGGGGGAAGGAGAAAAAAAAAAGTCACTCAAGTTTCAGACCTGTGCAACATTTTGCTTTCCATACACAAAGCTCAATTCTTTTGCTTCCTGGAGGGAATGAGGAAAAATTATCCTGGTTGGTTTTTGGTCACGTTGCTATGCATGCTGCCTTATATGAAATAGGTATTAATCTAGGGAAAAAACAGATAAATAAATAAGAATAGTTTCTATTGACTAATCCAGGGGTAGGCAATTTTGGCTCTTTTACGACTCGTGGACTTCAACTCCCAGAATTCCTGAGCCAGCATGGCTCAGCTTGGAAACCTCTCCCTTTCCCCTCAGCATGGCTGGCTCAGGAATTCTGGGGGTTGAAGTCCACGAGTCATAAAAGAGCCAAGGTGGCCTACCTCTGGACTAATCCAATGTTTCTCAACCATAGCAACATGAAGATGGGTGGACTTCAACTCCCAGAATCCCCCAGCCTGTCAGAGTCACCTTGTATATGGGAATTGGATGGCATAAAAATTAATAAATAAATAAATTAACTCCCAGAATCCCCCAGCCAGCATACTTGAAGGCAGACCTCCACTCCTAGAATCCCCCCCGGCCAGTTATGAATTTGGCTTTCTTCCTGATTCTTCTCAGAAACTGGCAGTCTTCCAACCCATCACCCAGTCAAATTTATGCGTGGGAAAAAACAAGATTTTTGGATCCAGTTAAAAAAACAAAACAAGAGAATTTACACCATGGTTTCCATCGAGGCAAACTCTCCTGCAAGGCACACTGAGAAAAGATGTCAAAGGAGCCAGACCAGCATTTAACCTCTATTGTTAGCCCCTATTTTGGGGGGAGAGAGAGAGAGAGAGGGAGGGAGAGAGAGAAAGAGAGAGAGGGAGAGAGAAATTGTTTTCAACTGTAGCCCTATGCTGCCATCCCATGTCCATTTGTTGTATTACAACAACTCCTATTCCGGAGCGGTATGTACTGTATTTCTCAAATCTTGGTATTTTTAAAATGCGTGGACTTAAACTCCCAACTCTTCAATCCCCCAGCTAGCATGCTGGGAATTGAAGTCCACGCGTCTTCAGGCTGCCAAGACAGCTAACGGTCAAAGATGGGTAACTTAGTGCCTTCCACCCTGTATAATTGGCCACGCTGTCTTGAGATTGGCTTGTTTATTTATTAGTTTTATCCCACCTTTATTATTGCAATAAAGAAATACTTAAGCTGCTGGGCTTACCGGCTGGAAAGCCGGCAGGTTAAGGTTCGAGACCCAAGCGCCAAGTAAGGGGTGAGCTCCCATCTTCGCCTCATTGCCTCCCAACCCAGCAATTCAAAAGCACGCAAATGTTTTGAAACAGAGTTAAAAGATTAGAAGATTGGATTTATTAAATGGAACATTTAAAGATTAAACATAGGTTTAATTATGGGTAAAAAGAACAGAAAAAAATGGAAATGAATGCACACTAGTTCAAGAGGGATATATATTTTAAGTAGCATATTAGTTTCTTATTTCTTTTCTCCTTTTTTTCTCTCTCTCTCCCGTCTTTTCTTTTTCTATGTTTTTCTTTTGTGTCTTTTTCTTACTTATTTTTTAAGACATGAAAACAGATTTAAATACTTTAAGGTAATTCATTCTGGGAAAATTTTAACCAGTAGAAATGTTTTGAACATTGTAAGGAAAATAAATTTAAATAAGAATTGTAAACAGGATTTATGACGAGGCAACCAAGATGACCAGATAGAAAAGAAGCATGATATTGATTATTATTGGTAGAAATTTTAGAAAAATATTTATATTTAATTGTTACTTATCAAATTAATAAGAATTGTATTAATTTAAGGTTGCAAAGAGAATATTCTTGAAAGAAAAAAATCAACCAAAGCTATTGTGTGGATTTTGGAATGTAGAAACTAACTGTCAGTGATTACTTTGTAAATATAAACCCAGACAACACGCTGTTTACCAAATACCAAGGTGTTTATATTAAAAAAAAATCAATAAAATATATTTTTAAAAAAGCACACAAATACGAGTAGATAAATAGGTACCACTCCAGTTAACAGTACTCCATGATGTTACGCTGGCCACATGATCATGGAAATGTCTTTGTACAGCGCTGGCTCAGTGACCATTGAAATGGAGATAAGTCAGCAACAACTAGCGGAGTAAAATCCGCAGAATCTCCTTTACTCTTTAAAAAAAACTTTTATTACTGTGTAAGTAACTCAAGGCAGCAAACATACATAATCCTCCTTCCTCCCCTCTATTCTCCCCACAACAATCATCCCGAGAGGTGAATTGGGCAGAGAGTGAGGGACTGGCACAGAGTCAGCCTCCTGGATTTCATGGCTAAGACAGACTAGACCAGGGGTAGGCAACCTTGGCTCTTTTATGACTCGTGGACTTCAACTCCCAGAATTCCTGAGCCAGCCATGCTGAGGGGAAGGGAGAGGTTTCCATACTGAGCCATGCTGGCTCAGGAATTCTGGGAGTTGAAGTCCACGAGTCATAAAAGAGCCAAGGTTCCCTCCCCCCGGCCTAGATCAGTAGTAGGCAACCTTGACTCTTTTATGACTCGTGGACTTCAATTCCCAGAATTCCTGAGCCAGCCATGCTGAGGAGAAAGGAGAGGTTTCCATGCTGAGCCATGCTGGCTCAGGAATTCTGGGAGTTGAAGTCCACGAGTCATAAAAGAGCCAAGGTTGCCTACCCCTGGCCTAGACTCTCAGTCTCCTGGTTTCTAGGTGGGGTTCCGAAAAGGACACTAAGTCATTAGGAGCAGGAATAAGCCTGGGAGGGAGAGAGGGAGGGGCGAAGTTAGGTAGCAACGCGTAGAGTGGTGCTTCGTACTCCAAAGCTTGTTGGGTAGAATAAAGTTGTGTTATCCTCTTGCTTAGCTGAGATCAGGGGTCTTCAAACTTGGCCCTTTTATGACCTGTGGACTTCAACTCCCAGAATTCCTCAGCCAGACATGCTGGCTGAGGAATTCTGGGAATTGAAGTCCACAAGTCATAAAAGGGCCAGGTTTGAAGACCCCTGGCTTTGATTAAAGAGGTAGATGTACTAGTGGACCACCACTTAAGAACGAGCCAGCAGTATGCCGCAGCTGCAAAAAAAGCCAATGCATTCCTAGCATGCATTAACAGAAGGATAGAATCAAGATCACGTGAAGTGTTAGTACCACTTTACAAGGCCTTGGTAAGGCCACATTTGAAATCCTGCATCCAGTATTGGTCATCACGATATAAAAAAGATGTTGAGACTCTAGAAAGAGTACAGAGAAGAGCATCAAAGCTGATCATGGGACTGGAGGCTAAAAGGAACGGATATAAGGAACGGCTGCTGGGATTGGGTATGTCTCGTTTAATGAAGAGAAGGACGAGGGGGGACAGGATAGCAGTGTTCCAATATCTCAGGGGCTGCACCAAAGAAGAGGGAGTCAAGCTGTTCTCCAAAGCACCTGAAGGCAGGACAAGCAGCAACGGATGGAAACTAATCAAGGAGAGACGCAACCTAGAACTAAATAGTTCAGAATCTACACCAGCAGTTCTCAACCTATGGGTCGCGACCCCATTTGGGGTCGAACGACCGTTTCGCAGGGGTCGCCGGCCCGTCGCGGTCCGCCATTTTGGTGTTTTTTTTTGTCGCGCGCGCGCCGCGCATGCACAGATTGGCCCGTCGCGCGCGCCGCGCATGCGCGGATCAGCCTGTCGCGGTCCGCCATTTTGTTTTTGGGTTTTTTTTCATCGTGCGCGCGCCGCGCATGCGCGGATCAGCCCGATGCGCCGGGGTCGCGCCGCGCATGGGCGGGGCAAGTGGGGTCTCAACCTGAAAAAGGTTGAGAACCACTGATCTACACCAAAGGTCTGCATGGCTGGCTGGGGAATTCTGGGAGTTGAAGTCTTCAAATAAGCTGCCAAGGTTGGACACTCTTGATTAATTTCTAATCCTCCAAATATTTTCACTGATCTTCTTTCAACTTGTCCCAGTTTGTCTAAACTCCTCCTATTTGGTGCCCAGAGCAGTTCATCTTTTCTAATGGAAACCAAGTGGAATGTCTATTTTCCCTAATTTGCATATAATAATTTTACTGATGCCACCTAAAAATTTTTGTTCTGCTCATTTTTAGCGATTATTTGGCACCGCAGATAAATAACTCAAGCTTGTTGTCGTTGCGAATTATTAGGAACGGGAGTATTTTACCTTAATAAGCTCTTGAACATCATCGGTGCTAAATACATCGAACACTTCCATGACCCCCGAGCTGGCTTTGCTAACGACTGGCGTCAGGGAGCAGCTGCAAACAGAAAAGCTAAACTTTAAAAAAAGAAGTCCCCCAAAAGGATGAGAAACTTTCAAAATTATCTAAAAAGCTTCAAATTAAAAAAAAAAAAGAAGAATTGCAAAAATCCTGACTCTAATCTGGTTGTTCCAGGTTCAGGAAAAGAAATGGGAGACCTCAGAGGAGCTGCCAAGCATGCGATCCACTTTCACACCCCTACCCAAATTTGTTTGATTGCATTCTTCTTTCCAGTGGTAGACTATTACTGGAGATGGAGGCTCCTTTGCTGACTCTCAGAGCTAGTTATACTCCCAAATGTCAAGGTTCCAACAGATGAAACTCTTCAAAAAAAAACTTTGAGGCATTGTTTACCTTAAAGAAGCTTTATTTTAAATAGCATATCAGCACTGCATAATTGAAGCCAAAAACTAAATTCCCCTCCCCTGAGCACATAGTACCAAAGCACAATTCCCTCCTCCAATTAACAGTCATAAATCACATTCCCCAATTAGTTTGAAGCCCGAGCTTCCTCTCCAGTTCTCCAGCTTGCCAATTCTTTATCAGCTCTGGTTACAATAACCTTGATTCTCACACTAGGTTTAGTGTTGTTATGTCTAGCTGGACTCTCGTTCACATCCCCCCCTCCCAGCATCATCTAACTCTAAAATCAAAAGGTAAAAGATAGCTACATTTCCCTCTGTTGTCAATGCAAAAACATCCGACGTTAGCAGCATTGACACCAAACTGGCTCAACCCAAAGACACGTCTTAACTAGCAGTCAGCTGCCAAGTGAAGCCAAACTGAGACAGCTCTGCTTTTCTACGTCTGACGTTCAGAGGCAGACTGCTTGAACAAGGGGCCCCTTTCCTTGCTTCAACTGTTCTGCTGTCCATGAACTTCCACTTCTTGCTTGGCATACAGGCAGTCCTCGACTTACAGCAGTTCATTTAATGGCCATTTGAAGTTTCAACAGCACTGAAAAAGTAACGTAGGATCTTTTTTTTTACATTTACGGCCATGGCAGCAGCATCCCCATTGGTCATGCGATCAAAATTCAGACACTTGACAAGTGACTCTTATTTATGACGGTTGCTGTGTCCCTGGGTCACGTGACCCCCCTTTTGTGACCTTCTGATCAGCAAAGTCAACGGGGGAGCCGGATTCACTTAACAACCATGTCACTAACTTAACAACTGCCATGATTCACTTAACAACTGTGGCAAGAAAGGTTGCAAAATGGGGCAAAGCTCGCTTAACAACTGTCTGACTGAGTAACAAACATTTGGGGCTCAACTGTGATCACGTCGAGGTTGACCTGTATCGATTGTGAACAGGCCCTGGGTTCGGGGACTTCTGACCAAGCAGACGGGCATTTCTCCGAAGAAAAGGCTGTTCACCATCAAGAACTTATGGCCTGGTTCAACACAGGAAGTCCTTGATTTACGACCGTCATGGAGCCTGCCCATCATGTCTGTATGTCATAAAACAGGTCGGTCCTGTGACAGACCCAATTGCCTGACCTTTTTTGGCGGTGGTTGTTAAGTGAAGAAGGCAGTCATAAAGGAAGCCACTTTCATTTTCACTGTATTCTTCATCCGTCCTTTTTGTTCAACATTCTTGTTGACTATTGTTCAACAGATATTGCTTTTCCCAGCCTGAAAAAAGACCAGCTCACCTGTTCCTTTCAGTCGTCACAATCCCGTCAACCCCTAGGAAGTGCGCCGTCCGCAGAACCGCCCCCAAATTCATGGGATCGTGTATCCCCTCCAAAACCAACCAAATACACTGCGATCCCTTGCCAACCGGGGCTCGGTAGAGTGGCCCTTCCTGCCAGGCCAGGGGCCGAAGAGGGGAGGCTTCTAGACACACCCCCTGATGGACGCCCCCTTTACAAAGGGCAGCCAACACTTTCCTGTGCACCTTCTTCACCGGGATCCCACGTTCCTCGGCATACTGGGATAATTTTTCTGCCCCAGGAGATGTTGCGTCTCGGCTCGTTCTGAGGAAGAGCTGGAAAAACGTCCGCTTGGACCTTCCCAGGGCTAAGGAGCAGCAGGCTGTCCCAAACAAGATCTCCGAGCCGTCGGTTCTTTCTGGCAGAGGAAGACTTCTCTGCAGCTTTTTATGCTTGGAGACAAAATCGTCATTTCTCAGGCTCCTGAATTCTTCCTTCGTGGTGCTCGGCACAGCTTTGGTGTAGAATTTTTGGAAGGGTTTACTCTGAAGACCATCGGCCTTGCGTTTTTTCCCACCGGGACGGGGTGTGGCGTTCGACGGGTCAGTTTCCTGAAGCTTAGACGTTTCAGGCTGCAAAGCGACGGCGTTTTTATTGCTTACTTCCTCAAGAGGCTGATTTTCCAACAATGGCGGTTTTTTCCATGTGGAGAAGTAGCAGGTGCTCTTAAAAGGAGCGGTAAGACCAACGACAAAGGGCAACTTTGCTACCTTCCGGAAAGCAGCGTTAAAGGCATGCAGAGGGTCCATTTCTACCACTTCTATTTCTTCATATGTAACCTTAAGAAAAGAAATGGATTATTGTATGCAATGCTATAATTTCCTAGATCTGGGGTCTCCAAACGTGGCAACTTTAAGGCTTGTGGACTTCAATTCCCAGAATTCCCCAGCCACAAGTCTTAAAGTTGCCAAGTTTGGAGACCCCTGTCCTAGATCGAGGATTCCCAACCTCTTTCAAACTTCAGCTGCAGAATTCGTCAACCAGCACAGCCACTGACTGGACCTGGAGCCAGTCAGTCTCTCTCAGCCCTAAGAAAGAGGCAAGGGCTATCACATGTGAAAAACATTGCCAAAAAAAACCCCTGCAGGGACTAGCCTAGGGCAGTTGCCGTGCATCAAAACTGACTTAAAGGCATCCTCAAAATAATAAAATGAAATGATAAAAAGAGTAGTTGCGGCTTTGTCTCTAATGTCATAAATAAGGGATATGAAAAAAAAAATCATTAGAAGAATTCAGGGGTCACCAATAGGATTGTTGCAGGCCAAAGCTGAAGGAAAGAATGCTTGTTATTTATTTAATTATTTAATGTACATGCTGGCCACCTCACTATCAGGCAATTCTGACTGGCTTTACAATACCATAAATGACAATATAACGCAGTTGAAAGGTTAGATGCATTAAAATTCTGGGAACTAAAAGTTAAAGCATTCAAACTGACAACAAAGTAGACCAAAATGCCATGTCCTAAATCTGACAAATAAAAAACTTTCATTTTTTAAAATTTACTTCTCTGCTTTCCAAACAGGGTGGGGATGTTTCTATGGAGATTCTCAATCATCCGGGTCAGGGTCTTCAAACTTGGCCCTTTTATGACCTGTGGACTTCAACTTCCAGAATTCCTCAGCCAGGCACGCTGGTAGAGGAATTCTGGGAGTTGAAGTCCACAAGTCATAAAAGGGCCAAGTTTGAAGACCCCTGATCCAGGTTATGGTTGCCCTAAAGGTGCTTTTTTTTTCCAAAAGACAACTGGACTTTCTTGGTTTTTTTCCCTTTGAAAACGTTTCTTTTCTCATCCAAAAAGCTTATTCAGTTCTTCAGTTCAGTTCAATTCAGTTCAGTTCAGAACTGAAGAATCTTCTTGGATGAAAAGCGAAACGTTTTCAAAGGAAAAAAAAATCAAGAAACCCCACTAGCTCTTTGGAAAAAGCACTTTTGGGACAGCAGATGGGATGGGATGAAAGGGAACAGGCTGAATGGAAGATGTGAAAAATGCAGGCATGCACGACTGCACAAACACACACACACACACACACACACAAAATCCGCCTCTCATCCTAGCCAACATGAGTCCTTAAGCCAAAATATTACATGAGAACATTAGCTCAGGTTGTGTGCATACAAGCACAGCCAGGAGCGCCAAAGCCCATGTTTCCCAGCATATGGGGATTGTGTAAACTGGAATCTGAGCCATATAGAGGGCTTCAGGCTGCACTGGCCTCAGTCAGAGTGAGGGAAATGTTTCAAGATAAAACCCAAAAGGATTTGGGGAAGGAAGAATGAAATTTGGTGTATATCAATATTTTTCAATCTCGGCCCCTTTAAGATGCATGGACTTCAACTCCCAGAATGCCCCAGGCAGCGTGGCATCTATGACCGACAACGTAGATACTACCCTACGAACGCTTTTTCTGGCATTTTTTTCTTTTTCTTTTTGGTAAAGCCCTAAATACGCGCTCATCGCTTACCTGCTCCTTTCTTCGGTCCAGAAATTCAGGGGGTTCAGCAACTTCTACCGCCCTCGGCGCCACGTGGGTTGAGTTAACTTCCGGGTCCAGGAAGGAACGTTCTCTCCTGATGATAGAGTTCTACATAGAGCGATCACCGAAAGGACTGTGTTCTTTGGTGCCCCTGTTGGCGGAGGATTAAGTTGCTGGATACTCAACGGGCGGGAACTTTGTATAAAAACGTTGCTGTGGACTCCCAAAGGTGTTTTTTTCAAGAGGCAACTGGACTTTTTTTGTTTTTCCTTGAAGGCGTTTCGCTTCTCAGCCAAGAAGCTTCTTCAGCTCTGACTGGATGGTGGGGAATGGGAGGACTTATACTCCTTGCAGACAGCTGGTCGTTTTCATTCTTTTAGACTAGAGAGTTGTTGAGGCCACCTGGAGGTTTATTTGTGTCCTGAGTAGTGCAAATGGGCGTGGAGCCGTTTTGGAATTGCTGAAAGAACAGTGTCTACAACCCCAAGGACACAGATGAACCTCCAAGTGGCCTCAATGACTCTCTAAAACAGCGGTTCTCAACCTGTGGGTTGCGACCCCATTTGGGGTCGAACGACCATTTCACGGGGGTCGCCAAACACCGTAGTCCGCCATTTTTCCCTTTTCCCCTCGGCCGGCGCAGGGGGCAACACCGCGCATGCGCGATGCGGTCGTTGCACCACGCATGCGCGATGCGGTCATTGCACTGCGCATGCGCAATGTGGGCCGTCACATGCGCGCTGCACATGCGCGATGTGGGTCATCGCGCCGCGCATGCACGATGCAGGTCGGGGTCGCGCCGCACATGCGCGGCGCTGGTCAGGGTCACAGCTTGAAAAAGGTTGAGAACTGCTGCTCTAAAAGCATGCAAATGACCAGCTGTCTGCAAGGAGTATAAATCCTCCCGTTCCCCACCATCCAGTCAGAGCTGAAGAAGCTTCTTGGATGAGAAGCGAAACGTCTTCAAAGAAAAACAACAAAGCCCAGTTGCCTCCTGAAAAAATGCATCTTGGAGACAACCATGACCTGGATGACTGAGAATCTCCATAGAGACTGGCTGGGGAGTGATGGAGGTCGTAGTGGTAGCTGTAGGAGGGTAGTTGGCTGGCTGGTAAAGGCTGTGTTGACAAAGAATTTTGTGAGTCGGTGTCCATGACTATCAAAATGACAACATTGGTGTGAGTAGTCTTTGACTTAGAACCGCAACTGAGCCCAACATTTCTGTTGCTAAGCAACTTAGTTAGGTGAGTTTTGCTCCATTGTACAATAGCTCTTGCCACAAGTTAAGATAATCCCTGCAGTTATCAAGTTTGTAACATGATTCTTAAGTGAATCTGGCTTTCCCCGATTTTGCTTGCCAGAAGGTCTCGAAAGGGGATCGTGTGACCCTGGGACACTGCAACCGTCATAAATATGAACCACTTGCCAAGCATCCAAATTTTGATCATGTGACTGTTGGGGATGCTGCAACGGTCATTAAGTGTAAAAAAGGGTCAAAAGTTAAAACTCACCTTTTTTTCCACTGCCGTTGTTACTTCAGTCACTAAACAAATTGTTCTAAGTTGAGGACTATCTGTACGTTGATGGTGAAGAGCAAGGAAATTAATTTTGGGATTGGAGGAAACGTCTGAAAATGTCATTGAACAGCCAAGAAATATATCATTGAACAAATTAAACCAGACGAGCTCCCCCCCGAACTCCATATGATGACGGACTTACGCACCTTCCGTCGGGAACTGAAAACTCCTTTTTTAACAGGCCGGCCTGGCATAGAAGCTCCGGTTCCAGCCAGGTGAAAATGTTTTAGGGGGATTGTGTAATTTTTAGGATTCGCACATATTGGGTTTTATATGGGGATTTTATGGCCTAATTTGTTTAATTTATTTTTAATTTATTTTTAATTATTTTAATTCTATATATTTATATGTTTTTTAAATTTTAAGGCTGTACACCGCCCCGAGTCCTTCGGGAGAGGGGCGGTATAGAAATTTAATAATAAAATAAATAAAATAAATAAATAAATCTAGGTACAAATGACCGGGCTCAAATTATCATACTTTGGACGCATCATCCAAAGGCCCAGCTTACTAGAGAAAAGATGTTGAGACTCTAGAAAGAGTGTAGAGAAGAGCAACAAAGACGATCAGGGGACTGGAGGCTAAAACATATAAGGAAAGGTTGCTGGAATTGGGCATGTCTAGTTTAATGAAGAGAAGGATGAGGGGTGACATAATAGCAGGGTTCCAGTATCTCAGGGGCTGCCACAAAGAAGAGGGAGTCAAGCTATTTTCCAAAGCCCCTGAAGGCAGGGCAAGAAGCAACGGATGGAAACTAATCAAGGAGAGAAGCAACCTAGAACTAAAGAGAAATTTTCTGACAGTGAGAACAATTAACCAGTGGAACAACCTGCCTCCAGACGCGGTTAATGCGCCAACACTGGAAGTTTTTAAGAAGAGACGGGACAGCCCTTTGTCTGAAATGGTATAGGGTTTCCTGCCTGAGCAGGGGGTTGGACTAGATCAGTGGTGGCGAACCTATGGCACGGGTGCCAGAGGCGGCACTCAGAGCCCTCCCTGTGGGTACACGCGCCATCGCCCCAGTCCTAGGCCTTCAGCTGGGTTTTATAAAACCTTTTTGGTTTAGGCCTCCACCACCATGTACAAAAAAAAAAAAAAAAGGTTTAGTCAGTCAATTTCAACTTCTCGTGGGGAGAAAAAAAGATCTTGCAAAGTTGGAATTGATTGATTGAACTTTTTAGTCCCACCCAGTCTGCCGTTACCACCGCAGCCACGCCCACCCAATGGGCCACGCCCAGTCAATGGGCCACACCCACCCGGCACCCGACGATGCATAAGTGGGTTTTGGGTTGCAGTTTGGGCACTCAATCTCTAAAAGCTTCACCATCACTGGACTAGATGACCTCCAAGGTCCCTTCCATTATTATTATTATCATTATCGTTATTGTTGTTGTTATTATGGCTCTAACGCTGGTAAAGATGGAAGGAAAGAGAAGAGGATGGCCATTTTTCACACTTACGACCGTTGCAGCATCCCCATGATCACGTGATCAAAATTCAGGCACTTGGCAACTGACATATTTATGACCATTGCAGTGTCCCGGGGTCACGTGATCCCCTTTTGCAATCTTCTGACGAGCAAAGTTAAAGGGGAAACCAAATTCACTTAACAACCATGTGACTAACTTAAGAACTGCAGTGATTCACTTAACAACTGTGGCAAGAAAGGTTGCAAAATGAGGCAAAACGCACTTAACTCTCTTGCTTGGCAACAGAATTTTTGGGGCTCAATTGTCGTAAGCTGGCAATTATTTATTTACCTGTAATGAATGAAATGCTGTCTTTGGGTGGTATCAGGATTAAGGTTTTCACCTGGCACCACCCAGTTCAGAGCCCTCCCTCCTCAGCCATGGACTCTCATGGTTTGACTTTGCTCCAGCTCCACCCAGTATAGTCTACTTTAGAGGGTTGTTGTGGGGAAAAGTAGAGAGGGGAAAACTGGTATGTATGCTAGTAGAAAACACGGGTCATAAATTAAATATTTCTGATTTTCTTTGGGGATGGGTGGGTTTGGGTGGGTTTTCTTCCTAATTCCTGCAGTATTTAATTTTTAACAAATCTTTAGCAGCAGAAGTTTTAAATCATTAACTGCATCCTACTCAGTCCTAAGTTCAGTGTGATGCTGTGGAAACAGTCCCCCGAATTTGCCAAAGGTACATGTTTTCAATGCTAACACGGAAGCAGGGAAGCGTGGCGGCCGAGATTAAATTAGGAACCTTGTCCCAAGGCTGGCCTTGCCCAGAGGAATTCTCCATTCACCTTAAGCAACCTGCTGTTTTTTCAACTTCAGCTCTGCTCTGAATAAAAACGTTGAAACTAAAAATAAAACGGGCCCATTTTGGCTGAATTTACGGCTGCCAGCCTGAAAGTAAGCCTTATATCTGGGTAAACATGTGGCAGGATCAGTCATTAAGTCTTTTTTTTTTGCAAAATATTAACTCAGTGTCAAAATATTTGTTCATTTTACGCCAGTTAAAACAAAAACACAAAAAAATCTCCCTCCCACGTTGATATTTTACAACTCGTAATGAGGAAATGAATTGCATGTTTGC
Organism: Bothrops alternatus; assembly: GCA_034064705.1. Lineage (NCBI taxonomy): Eukaryota > Metazoa > Chordata > Lepidosauria > Squamata > Viperidae > Bothrops > Bothrops alternatus. The sequence continues at coordinate 307,755 of JARGCV010000082.1, read as the reverse complement.
CTCCAGATGCAGTGATGGATCTGGTATTAAGGGAAAATATGCCTCTGTTTGTGTTTGTGTGTGTTTACATATATAGGGATGTCCATGGGAGCAGGTGGGCGTCTAAAGACACAAAATGGCAAACCTGATTGGACAATCCAACACACACACACACACACACACACAGAGAGAGAGAGAGAGAGAGAGAGAGAGAGAGAGAGAGAGAGAGAGAGAGAGAGAGAGAGAGAGAGAGAGAGAGAGAGAGAGAGAGAGAGAGAGAGAGAGAGAGAGAGAGAGAGAGAGAGTTTTGCAGGTATGTGAATTATTTTTGGCTATCAAGGGTCAACTTGATGTATGCAAACCAGTGTTTTTCAACTTTATCAACTTAAAGATGTATGGACTTCAACTCCCAGAATTCCCCAGTCAGCAAGCAAAATAGGATAGGATAGGATAGGATAGGATAGGGATAAGTAGAGTAGAGTAGAGTAGAGTAGAGTAGAATAGAATAGAATATAGAAAGGACCTTGGAGGTCTTCTAGTCCAGCCCCATGCTCAAGCAGGACAATTATACCATTTCAGACAAGTGACTGTCCAGTCTCTTAAAATCTCCAGTGATGGAGCGCCCACGATTTCTGGAGGCAAGCTGTTCCATTTGTTGATTGTCCTCACTGTCAGGAAGTTTCTCCTTAATCCCTGGTTGCTTCTCTCTTTGATCAGTTTCCAACCACTGTTTTTTGTCCTTCCCTCTGGTGCCCTGATGAATAACGTGACCCCCGTTCTTTGTAGCAGCCCCTCAAATACTGGAATACTGCTATCATGTCTCTCCTATTCCTTCTTTTCTTTAGACTAGCCAAACCCAAGTCCTGCAGCCGTTCTTCATATGTTTTGGTTTCCAGGCCTTTGATCCTCTTAGTTGCTCTTCTCTGAAATTTTTCCAAACTCTCAACATCTTTTTGTGATAAGGTGACCAAAATTGGCTGCAACATTCCAGGTGTGGTCTTACTAGGGTTTTATAAAGCGGTACTAATACTTCACATGATCTTGATTCTATGCCTGTTTATGCAACCCAAGATTGTATTAGCTTTTTTGGTTGCTGCTGCACATTGCTGGCTTATGGTCAAGTGATCGTCCACTAGGACTCCAAGGTCCCTCTCACCTTGTTTTTGAGCCAGGCCTCGCCCAAACTATACTTGTACCTTTGATTTTTCCTGCCTAAATGTAAAACTTTGTTTTTCTCCACATTGAAACTCATTTTGCTGGCTAGGGCCCGTTGTTCAATTTTATCAAGATCTTTTTGGATCCTGAGTTTGTCTTTGGGGTGTTGGCTACCCCTGCCAGTCATCTGCAAATTTGATGAGTTCCCCTCAATTCCCTCATCTAAGTCATTGGTAAAGATATTGAAGAGTACTGGGCCTAAGACGGAACCTTGTGGTACTCCACTGCTTACTTCTCTCCATGTGGATGTAGTGCCATTGAGGACTACTTGTTGAGTACAGTTTGCCAGTCAGCTACAGATCCATCTGGTGGTGGTGTTGTCCATTCCACCTTTTTCTAGCTTACCAAGGAGTAGGTTGTGGTCTACTTTATCAAATGGCTTAATGAAGTAAAAGTATACTACGTCCACAGCATTTCGCTGGCCTACTAGTTTAGTCGCTTTATCAAAGAATGATATAAGATTGGTTTGGCATGATCTGCCTAACAAGATAAGGGAATGCAGCAGCATCTTTGTATTTTGTACTTCAAAACTACCTGAACAGAGCAGCTGAGGGAATTGGTGATACCTTACATCAGGGGTCTTCAAACTTGGCCCTTTTATGACTTGTGGACTTCAACTCCCAGAATTCCTCAGCCAGGCATGCGTGCCTGGCTAAGGAATTCTGGGAGTTGAAGTCCACAAGTCATAAAAGGGCCAAGTTTAAAGACCCCTGCCTTACATGGTTCAACCACCAGTGATGTGTTTTGGAAAAAGATAAGCAAGAACATCAGATTGTCCTTTCTATACAGGTTGCACTGCATTTACGACCAGATGCATAATGACTGCAAAGTTATGACCCACCGAAAAAGGGGAATTTGCCACCTGGATGTGAAATTCCAACACAGATAAACCTTGACTTATGACCACAATTGAACTCAAAATTTCTGTTGCTAAGCGAGACAGTTGTTAAGTGAGTTTTGTTCCATTTTATAACCCTTCTTGCCATAGTTAAGTGAATCCCTGCAGTTGTTAAATTAGTAACACAGTTGTTAAGTGAATCTGGCTTCCTCCATTAACTTTGCTTGTCAGAAGATCGCGAAAGGGGATCTTCTGCAACCGTCATAAATACACACCAGTTGCTAAGCGTCCAAAATTTGGTCACATGACCACGGGGATGCTGCAAGTCATAAGTGTGAAAAACGGTCGTCACTTTTTCCAGTGCCGTTGTAACTTTGAACCGTCAATAGTCACGAACACATACAATAGTTAACAGATAGGCTTGCTTAATATGTTGAGAGAAACTCAACTATGTTCTTGGCACGTTATGTGAACCAAGCCATCACTTGAAGTCATAATGGGCTTTTGGGGGGGGTGCTTTATATGAATACAGCCACTGCCCATCCAGTTTTAGGGTTTCATGTGTTGCCGCATCCCAGCCAGAGTATATATGAATTGGTCTAGTGTGGTTACAACACCAGGCTAGAAAACAGGATACTGTGAGTTCAAGTCCTGCCTTAACTATGAAAGCCAGTTGGTTGACTTTGGGCCAATCCCCAAGAGATGCTGAGTTCTAATCCCGCCTTAGGCATGAAAACTGACTGCTGACTTTGAGCCAATCACCAGAAGTTGCTGAGTTCTAATCCAGCCTTAGGCATGAAGCCAACTGGGTGACTTTGGGGCCAATCACACTCTCTCTGCCCCACCCACCTCACAGGGTTGTTGTGAGGAAAATAGGAGGATGAGTGTATAGAGTCATTGACTTACAACAGTTCACCTAGTGATCGTTCAAAGTTACAATGGCACTGAAAAAGTGACCATTTTTCAGACTTATAACCATTGTAGCAGCCCCATGGTTATGTGATTTACATTTGAATGCTTGACAACTGACTCATATTTATGACATTTGCAGAGTCTCAGGGTCATGTGATCACCTTTTCTGACAAGCAAAGTCAATGGGGAAACCAGATTCACTTATCAACCGGAATACTAATTTAACAGTGATTCACTTAACAAGAAAAGTCCTAAAATGGGGCAAAACTCACTTAACAAATTTCTCACTTAGCAACATAAATTTGGGGCTCAGTTGTGGCTGTAAGCTGAGGACTACCCGTAGTGAATGTGTTCACTGCCTTGAGTTATTTGTAAAAAAATATAAAAACAGTGGAATACAAATCAATAAGCAATAAGAAATAAAAAAATATTACAATTCTATTACAAGAGTTATTATTCTGTTTAAAATAATACAAAGGGGCAGATGCTTGTGCACCTCACAACACAACACACACAAAGAATAAGGATTATTGCCCATAGGTGTCCCCAAAGGGGTAAGGAGGGGCGAATGTTGTTCCATGCATTGTGACATTTTTGTGCAAATATTGTCATCCTGCCTGTGTCATTGCTCCTTTGCAAAGCATCCTTGGGAGTGGGGTGCCGAGGGAAAGCGGGGGGGGGCTGCTTTAAAAAGCCAAGATGGCGGCAACAATTGTACAGGTATTTGACATAGGACCAATCGCTTAACTTAAAGACCATTTGAAGTTACTACGGATCTCCCCTCAGGGGGAGGCAACCTTGGCTCTTTTATGACTCGTGGACTTCAACTCCCAGAATTCCTGAGCCAATATGGCTCAGCATGGAAACCTCTCCCTTTCTCCTCAGCATGGCTGGCTCAGGAATTCTGGGAGTTGAAGTCCACGAGTCATCAAAGAGCCAAGGTTGCCTCCCCCTGCGGCCTAGCTACATACAACTCATTTTCAGAGTTATGGTGGCCATGCCCACACCAAGATCATGTGATCACATTTTGGTTGCTTGGCAGCCAGCTCCCCTTTATGGCTATTTCAGCATTCTGCAGTCACATGGCCGTATTTGTGATTTTGTTATTGTTGTTGCTGATTTGTCGGATTTCTTTCTTGCTTCTGGTAAAACTTTCTCATGGGGGGGGGAGGAAGGGTTTCATTTAATGAGTGCCACATTCACTTCATGATCACTGCTGCATTTGCTTCACAATTGCTGCACTCACTTAATAAGTGTCACAAGAACTGCTCGTCATTTCGAATCTGATTGCCTGACGCCTCGCCTGATGACCGCAACAACTTAATAACTGTAATTCTGGACTCAATGCTGGTTGTAGGTCGAGGACTACCTGTGCAATCAGAGCCCCGCCCCCTTTTGACATGCAGAAAAGAGGCAAGGTTTGGGTTGCGTCATTGCAGCCACCATCAATTTTTCTGATGGCTTTAAACAGGCACACCTACCCAACAGAGTAGATTTATAGATGCCAGTTGTTAAGCAAATCACTTCAGCCGTTAAGTGAATCTGGGGTTGTGAACTGAATTCCGTTGACTTTGTTTGTCAGAAGCCGGCTGGGAAGATCGCAGATGGTGATCACATGACCCAGGGACAGTGCAACTGATCTAAGTACATGCCAGTTGCCAAGTGCCTGCGTAACCCTGGGGATGCTGCAATGGTCACAAGTGTGAAAACCGGTCATAAGTCACTATTTTTCAGTGCCGTTGTAACTTCCAACGGTCACTAAATGAATGGTTGTAAGTCAAGGACTACCTGTATTGCCTTCCTCCTCAGAAACACTGCTCTGCAACTCCAGAATGCAAGATTTACTTGGCATATACAGCTAGTCCTCGATGTACGACCACAATTGAGCCCAACATTTCTGTTGCTAAGTGAGACATTTGCTAAGTGATTTTTTGCCCCATTTTACGACTTTTCTTGCTGAATCACTGCAGTTGATAAGTTAGTAACCTGGTTGTTAAGTGAATCTGGCTTCCACATTGACTTTGCTTGTCAGAAGGTCGCAAAAGGGGATCACGTGATCCTGGGACACAGCCAAGGTCATCAATATGAACCCGTTGCCAAGCATCTGAGTTTTGATCACATGATCATGGGGATGCAAAGGTCGTAACGTTGAAAAACGGTCATAAGTCACATTTTCCAGTGCCGCTGTAACTTTGAACGGTCACTAAATGAACTGTTGTAAGTCGAGGTGTATCAACGAAAAAGCTGCAGATATTTGAACCTGCAATCCAAGCCCACTTCTGCTCTAAGTGAATGGAAATCGCTTTTTAAGCTGGAGGGGTTGCATTTTGTTCTCCTTTAATGGACATTAAGGCAACTCCTCACTGTCTGGAAGACAGAAACTTCTATTTTAACTGTTTGGGGGTGACAACCTAAAAAGAAAAAGATATTTCAATGAATTTCCAGAAAATTGTACATTGGTTGCAAGTCACAAAGGGAAGCTGAAGGAATCACTCATGAAACGTTCGCTGTCCGGATCCGCTGTCAGTCCCTTTCCCCAAAAATCAGAATCCAGTGACATTGACGCTTCTAAGCTTTAACCGTTGGAAGGGACCTTGGAGGTCTTCTAGTCCAACCCAGAGGGTTCTGTGCAAAAGCTGGGAACTGTTGCTTACAAATTAATCATGGTGGAGAGAACCAAGGCATGAGTGGAGGACTTATTGTGAAGACTGGATTTTCATGCCAGTTTCCACTGAGGTCAGCTCAGCTGAGGAGACCAATGAGGGCAAAGGGCTGAGGGTCAAGCCTTTCCACGAGGCTCTTAGCAAGTCACCGGTCATCTGAAGAAAACCCTGTTTGGAGAAAGGCTGTCCCCACGCTGGATGCCTGGCTCCCATCCTCTTCCTCCTCCGCTACGACATTTGTTCGGTGGGTCTCATCTGAATATCGCCAATCTGGAAGACACAAGGGAATTTGGTCACTGCTGCTGGGCAAAATTGAGCAGAATAACAAATTTCAAGGATTCCCACAGACATTGTGGTCACTTCGGGGGTCTCCTTTTTAGGGTTCTTTAACAAGGGAGTCCAGCAGCCACTAAGCCTGCTTGGAGACTTAAGGCAAGGCTCTCCAAATTCAGCTTAAGACTTTGGGACTTCATCCCCCAGAATTCCCCAGCTAGCTGAGGAATTCTGGGAGTTGCTCAAGTCTGAAAGTTGCCAAGTTTGGGGACCCCTGACTTAAGGGGAGAGAAGGTATTCTCTAAATCAGTGGTGGCGAACCTATGGCACGGGTGTCAGAGGCGGCACTCGGAGCCCTCTCTGTGGGCACACGTGTCGTTGCCCCAGCCTTGTCTCCCCCCGCGACCCCCTCCTCACCAGCAGCCCCCCTGGAGGAGAGTCACCCCCGAGCGTGGCCCACGCGGAGCAGCGCAGCCAAGGACATGGCAGCCAGGCAGCATAGACAAGACTCTGCCCTCATGCCCCATCCCGCACAGTTGATGCTGCAGGGCACGGGCAGAGGGCGTGGCCGCCATGGCACTGCTGGGCTGCCTGGGCGATCTGCGGCGGGCCCTGAAGGCGGTGAGTGGCCCTGCGGGCAGGCGGGGTGCGGGCGGAGTGGGGGCAGGGCAGGGTTGGAGCAGGGGCGGGGCCAGTTTTTGGGCACTCGGTCTCTAAAAGGTTCGCCATCACTGCTCTAAATATACAGGTAGTCCATATTTTATGACCAGTCACTTAGTGGCCGTTAAATGTTACAATTTACCTGAAAAAAGGAGGCTTACAACAGGCCATCACCCCGACCCCCAGTCACACATGATTGTACTTTGGGTGCTGAGCATTTACGGCTGTCTGCAGCATCTGACGGTGATGTGATCACGTTTTACAACAGGTTTTGTCAAAAAGTAGCACTTCTGTCTGTTGCATCATAGGGTTCACTTAAGGACCACAGAGTTTGCACTTATGACCGCTGTACATTTGCTTATTAACTGCTGCAAAAAATGTCATGAAATCAGCTCGGTCACGTGGCCGACCCATTTTACAACTGTTACGGCTTAGGACTGTCAGGGGCAGGCTCCATTACCGTCATAACTCGAGGACTACTTGTCTGGAAGAATGGCGTGCATCACAAATCATGATGAACCAAAATGACAGTATATGCGTGATGACTTTAAGCTGGTATTACATACTTGCATTGCAACATGGCACATGTAACGTGATATCTGAATGATGGTATCACCTACGTGTTGTCATTTCTCCTCATGACCTGGGAGATGAAAAGATCTATTTGATCTTTGTCAACCTGGACACCCTCCAGAAGTGTGAACTTCAACTCCCAGAATTCTCAGCAATGACCAGGCTAATTAGGGAATTCTGGGAGTTGAAGTCCATACTTCTGGAGGGTGTCCCAGCTACAGAACACACACCTAAAATGGCAGACAATTTTTCAACAAAGCTATTAACAATTCTCTGAAATAAAGTTACAATGTCAAGAATTGGTTCATCTTAAGGTAGATTCCCAATTTTGCAGGTATGGCTGGAAACACCAGACTTCAGATGGAGGACTAAGGTCTTAGACCCCTGGTCCAGGTTATGGTGGTCCCAAAGGTGCTTCTTTTTTTTTTTCTTTTTCCAAAAGGCAACTGGACTTAATGTTTTTCTTTGAAGATATTTCACTTCTCATCCAAAAAGCTTTTTCAGTACTAAATGTTTGGTTCACAAAAAAATCCTGTTGCTTTTTTGGGGGGGGGGAAGGAAAAAAACCGAGCTTTCGGACATTGTCTATTTTATTTTATTTTATTATTTATTTTATTTTTTATATATATACTTTACTTTTTTATTAACTTTATTTAATACATTTAATAAAATGAAGACATTTCGCTTCTCATCCAAGAAGCTTCTTCAGTACTAAGTGTTCACTTCAAAAACAAAATATAGTTGCCTTTTGGGGTGGGGGGAAGGAAAGAAGAAACACCTTTGGGACAGTCTCTATTTTATTTATTTTGTTTTATTTTATTTTATTTTTTATTTATTTATTTTATATACTTTACTTTAATTTTTTTATTAACTTTATTTAATGCATTTAATAAAATAATAAACAAATCCTTTGCCACCTCTGCAATTTCTTCCTTAGCAAAGAAAGCTAAAGGGATGCTATCTCACTGAAAACCATCTTAAATCTGTCCAGAAGAAATCCCTGCTACTGCCAACAGAGAGATTATAGGTAGTTCTCCAGTTATGACCATAATGGAGCTTGCACATCATGGTTGTGAGTCAGGGCAGTCAGAAAATGGGTTGGTCCTGTGACTAATTTTACGACCTTTTTTGTGGTGGTTGTTCCCAAAGTCATTATGCAAATCCACTGTTTGCTGTGATGTGGTTTTTGTTAAAAGATGGAAGAAAGGGCCGTTTTTCAACAAAATCATTATAAAACCATAATGTGACCACAGGATGTGGCAGACGGTCATAATTCAGCCCCTGAAGTTTGATCATGTGACTGTAGAGAAGCCCCCAACCATCAGTACTTCAAATCTGGATCGTAGGTAGGCTGAAAGTTGGCCCATCATAACTCTGAACCCATCAACTCTGAGTGACCAGTTGTAAGTTGAGGACTCTCTGAAAACCCTTCTTACATCTTTCTCTAGCAAGTCAGTTTATCTAAAGCAGGGGTCTTCAAACTTGGCCCTTTTATGACTTGTGGACGTCAAGTGCCTGGCTGAGGAATTCTGGGAGTTGCCTCAGCATGCCTGACTGAGGAATTCTGGGAGTTGAAGTCCACAAGTCATAAAAGGGCCACGTTTGAAGGCCCCTGATCTAAAGTAATGCGACTGTGTGCAAATTTAAAGCAGCAGCTTAGAAATGTAAATTAATAGGAGAACTGCAGTGAGGGAAATATGGGAAGTCCTCGGCTTATGACCATAACTGAACCCAACATTTCTGTTGCTAGGCAAGGCAGTTAAGTGAGTTTTGCCCCATTTCACGACCTTTCTTGTCACAGAAGTTAAGTGAATCCCTGCAGTTGTTAAGTTACTAATCCGGTTGTTACGTGGATCCGGCTCCCCCATTGACTTGGCTTGCCAGAAGGTCACAAAAGGGGATCACATGACCCCCCCCCGGACACTGCAACCATCATAAATATGAGTCAGTTGCCAAGCGTCCGAATTTTGATCATGGCGGATGCTGCAACGGTCGTAAGTGTGAAAAACAGTCATAAGTCACTTTTTTCACTAGTGTTGTAACTTCGAATAGTCACTAAACGAATGGTTGTAAGTCGAGGACAACATGTAGTCATAGCAACCAGACAGAAGCACAAGAACATTATGCACAGCAGCATAATGTCACTACATTAGTGACGTCATGGCATCCTTGAGTTATCCATAAAGTCAGATCATTCTTAATCTTCCTCCATCCCACCCATTTACAAAAACAAAAACAAAAACAGAAACTCTACCTGTACATGAGGTGGGGCGCTCAGAACATATATTACAGCGTTGGCCATATCTTCAGCTTTTAGACACTAGGAAAGAGACAAAAACAGAATGCAGGAAAAAATAACAGAATAATAGAGTTGGAAGGGACCTTGGAAGGTCTTCTAGTCCATCCCCCTGCTCAGGCAGGACACCCTATACCAGGGGGAGGCAACCTTGGCTCTTTTATGACTCGTGGACTTCAACTCCCAGAATTCCTCAGCCACCATGGCTCAGCTTGGAAACCTCTCCCTTTTCCCTCAGCATGGCTGGCTCAGGAATTCTGGGAGTTGAAGTCCACGAGTCATAAAAGAGCCAAGGTTCCCTCCCCCTGGTCTAGATCAGTAGTAGGCAACCTTGGCTCTTTTATGACTCGTGGACTTCAACTCCCAGAATTCCTCAGCCAGCATGGCTCAGCTTGGAAACCTCTCCCTTTCTCCTCAGCATGGCTGGCTCAGGAATTCTGGGAGTTGAAGTCCACCGGTCATAAAAGAGCCAAGGTTGCCCTACCCCTGCCCTATACCATTTCAGACAAATGGCTGTCCAGTCTCTTCTTAAAACTTCCAGTATTGGAGCATGTATGCACGTGTGAAGGATCATGAAAAAGGAAACAATTGCCAGCAGATTTTGGAAAGGTTGCCCCAACCATCTTGCCATTTTTTGTTGCCAAGCCAAGACTTCAGAAGTCATTTCATTTCTGAAAGGTTGACACTCATTTCTAGCTTGTCCATCAGGGGCTTCTCAGCAGCTTGTTGATGGGTCTAAGCTGGTGGTTCTACAGAGCTAGAGCAATTCCCTGGGCCCCATGTTACTTAGAAAATTGATAATAATCATGCCAAAAACCTCCTCTCTCTGATACTCAGATGATTCAAATACCAGTGTCCTTAGCTATAATCTTTCTCAACTTTAGCACCTTTAAGATGCATGGACTTCACCACCCAGAAGTTCCCAGCCAGCAGGATTCTGGGAGTCCACATAGCTTAAAGCACACTGGTTGGAAGACTCTGGGAACTGAAGCCCACACATCTTTAAGCAGTCTAGCTAGGCTAGGGGATTCTACCAATTGAAGTCCATATATCTTCAAGCACCCTGGTTAGGGGATTCTGGGAATTGAAGTCCACACATCTTCAAGCACACTGGGGTATTCACATATCCTCAAACATACTAACTAGAGCAGTGTTTCTCAACCTTGACAATTTTAAGGCATGTGGACTTCAACTCCCAGAATTCCACAGCCAGCATTGCTGGCTGTGGAATTCTGGGAGTTGAAGTCCACATGCCTTAAAATTGTCAAGGTTGAGAAACACTGAACTAGAGGATTTTGGGAACTAAAGTCCACACATCTTCAAGCACACTGGCTGGGCGATTCTGGGAATTGAAGTCCACACATCTTCAAGCACACTAGCTGGGATTCTGAAGCTGATACCCATACCTCTTAAAGCATGCTGGCAGGGGGATTCTGGGAGTTGTAATTTACACATTTTAAAGCACACTGGCTGGGGGATTCTGGGAGTCAAAGTCCATATAGCTTAAAGTCACCAAGCTTGTGGAACACTGTACTGTATCATCTACCTTCCCACTCACTCTACCATCATGTACTCACAGTTCAGAGTCCAAACTTACCTAACCACGCACCAGAGTTCAGGAATTTGGAAGCACAAGCAGCTTTCTATCCAGGGCTAAGTGTAAGATGGAGGCGAGAAGTCTAGAAAGACCCACAGTTCTAACCCCACATTACTCATGATTCATCCTTGTTTCCAAAATAGCCCAAAGATCTCTGTAGATTAGCCAAAGCTCGCAAGTTAGCAATAATCCCCAGCATTCATTCCGAGACAGAATAGTTTCGCAATGCACTTGACATTGTTAAAGGCATTTAAACTGTACTTTTTCAAAAGGGGCTTTAACTTTCTAAAAATAATATTTGGTGATTTTTAAAAAAAAGGTTTCCTGCATTTAGTTATTTTAATGTGGGTTGAGGGCGGATTTTAGCTATAAATCTGTTTTGAAATAACTTTATCCTGCCAAATTATGATAGGTAGGACAGAAATAAAGTAAGCAAACACAACCCAAAGTTAAAGAACTGCAGGTGTGTGACACAGTTGCACATGTGAAACACAGAAATGTAGCTGTGTATACACATCAGCCAGAAGCCGGTTGCCCAAAAAAGAAAGGGCAAAATCCTAAATTTATATTAAGTGAATGGATGACTTCTAGTTAAAGGCCTATAAAATTGGTTGCGAAATTAATTGTTTTCCCCTTTTGCATATACCCAGTTAAACTGAAGTCCCCCCTCCCCAAAATTACTGATGAATGAAGAGGGTGCTCTTGCTAAGAATAGATAGAAGTTGCTGAAAAGGGAGGGATATGCAGGAAGTGCAAAGGTCTATTCAGATTATGGATTTCTTGGCAGATTAGCTTGAAGATAAGTCTTGGCTAACCCAATTACAAAATCAATCTCATATCTGCATATGCCAATGATCTCTCTCAAATACAACCGTTCTCTCTCACATGGAAACAAGATGAATACATACAATGATGCCTGCCTTCTAACAGAAACAGCCAAAAGAATGAAGAAGAAGAGGGGGAAAGAGAAGGAAGATGAGAAGAAGGAATGAGGAAGTGGGAGGAGGAGGAGGGGAGGGGGAGGGGGAAAAGGAAAGGAGGACTGTGGGGTCCTTGGTGCTCTCTGAGCTTGGTGGTTTTTCTTGCAGACGTTTCATTACCCAAACTAGGTAACATCATCAGTGACTGATGCTGTTACCTACTTTGGGTAATGAAAGGTCTGCAAGAAAACCACCAAGCTCAGAGAGCACCAAGGACCCTTCATTTTGACCCTGAGCCAGGAGGAGGAGGAGGAGCAGGAGGAAGAGCAGGAGGAGGAGCAGGAGGAGCAGGAGGAGGAGGAGGAGGAGGAGAAGGAGAAGGAGAAGGAGAAGGAGAAGGAGAAGGAGAAGAAGAAGAAGAAGAAGAAGAAGAAGAAGAAGAAGAAGAAGAAGAAGAAGAAGAAGAAGAAGAAGAAGAAGAAGAAGAAGAAGAAGAAGAAGAAGAAGAAGAAGAAGAAGAAGAAGAAGAAGAAGATAATGGAGGAGGAGGAGAAAGAAAGGAGGAGAATATATAAAACATATAAGGAACAGTTGCTGGAATTGGGTATGCCTAGTATAATGAAGAGAAGGACGAGGGGGGACATGATAGCTGTGTTCCAGTATCTCAAGGGCTGCCCCAAAAGAAGAGGGAGTCAAGCTATTCTCCAAAGCGCCTGAAGGCAGGACAAGAAGCAACAGATGGAAACTGATCAAGGAGAGAAGCAACCTAGAACTAAGGAGAAACTTCCTGACAGTGAGAACAATCAACCAGTGGAACAACCTGCCTCCAGAAGCGGTGACTGCTCCAACACTGGAGGTTTTTAAGAAGAGACTGGACAGCCATCTGTCCGAAATGGTGTAAGGTTTCCTGCCTGAGCAGGGGGTTGGACTCGATGACCTCCAAGGTCCCTTCCAACTTTATTATTATTATTATTATTATTATTATTATTATTATTATTATTATTATTATTATTATTATTATTATTATTATTAGAATGAGAAGATAAGAGAGAAAGGGAAGAGGAGGGGAAGGGGCAGGGAGAGATAGACAGACTACACTTGGAATCCTACATCCAATTTGAGGCATCATCGTTCCAAAGAGATAGTGGCAAATTGAAGATGGCGAGAAAGGGCTAAAGGATTTGGGTACGATTAGCAAGAGATAAGATGACTAAGGGAGAAATAGGAGTAACTCTTCATACCAAAGGAGGAGTGGACTTACTCACTGTCCTCCCCCACCCCCAAGGACAGGAACAAATCCAAAGGGTTAAAATAAAAAAGACAGTTCAAGCTAGATCTTAGGAGGCATTCCCTGACTCTACAAGCGGTCAGCTCGGGGACCTCATGAAACGGTGACTTCTCCTTCGCTTCAGGTCTTCAAACTGGGTGATCATCTAACTTCGATGCTGTAGCACAGGGTTTCTCCACCTTGATGACCTGAAGAGGTGTGGACTTCAACTCCCAGAACCACAATTAGGAGCAGAATTTCTGTTCCTTGGTATAAGGCAGTTGTTAATCGAGCCACGTCCAGTTTTACAACCTTTTTTTTGTTGCCAATTTTCTGCAGTTGTTAAGTGAATCATGCAGCCATTAAGCAAATCCCGCTTCCTCCATTGACTTTGCTTGTCCGAAGCTGGCTGGGAAGCTCTCAAATGTTGATAACGTGATCCCAGGATGCTCTAATCTTTATAAATGCATGCCAGTTACCAAGCACCCTAATTTTGATCATGTGGCCGTAGAGATGCTGTGACGGTTGTAAGGGTGAGAACCAGTCATAAGTCACTTTATTCAGTACCCTTGTAACTTTGAGCCATCACTAAACAAATAACTGTAAGTCAAGGATTACCTATAATTATATAAACCCAATGTATAAATTTAGATCAGCGGTTCTCAACCTGTGGGTCGCGACCCCATTTGGGGTCGAACGACCATTTCACGGGGGTCGCCAAACGCCGCAGTCCGCCATTTTTTTTGGTCGGCCATATTTTTTTTGGTCGGCCATTTTTTTTTTGGTTGGCCATTTTTTTTTTTGGTCGGCCATTTTTTTTCCCCTTTGCGATGCGGGCCGTCGTGCCGCACTGGAAAAGGTTGAGAACCGCTGATTTAGATTGAATTATACTGATTTTTTTTCTGCCACCTCCGCAAACCTACCCAATTTTTGGGTGCACTGCCCAGAAGTTGAATATGCTTATCCTAAACTCAAAATACAAACAATTTTACATTTCTCTTAACCCACATCAACCCTCTACAGCTCTTTGGGTTTTCTCTTACCCTAATACTCTCATATGTGGCTGCAGCTCTTTCCGGGTCATTATCGTGCAGTTTAAAAGCGAATCCAGTCTCGACCAGACCTGGAGAAATACACTAAGAAAAGAAAAGAATAAAACAGGGGAAAGAGAAAAACAGCATCCTATTGTACATCCTGCTTTTCTAGGATAAAACATCAAAATACAGATTACTCAAGTTACAACTGCAATGGATCCTGCCTGTTATAATCATAAATTGCAATATTATGACGGTCATTAAGCAAATCACCATGGTCGTTGAGTGAATCAAACACCACAGTTCTGAAGCCAACCAGTAATTTGCTATGGGCACCGTTGTCCCCCAAATTGGAAGTAAATGCCACTTTTGGGCAAAACCACCATAAAAAGTGGTCACGTGACTGCAGGATGCTGCAGAAGTTTCTCGGATGAGAGGCGAAATGTTTTCATGGAAAAAAAAAACCCCAAGAAATTCCAGATGCCTTTTGGAAAAGCATCTTTGGGACAACCGTGACCTAGATGACTGAGAATCTCCATAGACATCTAAGTGAAAATTAGTGGGGTTTTATTAATGCTTTTTAGATTTGGACTTAGTTTTTGAAATATTGTTTTATTTATGTTGTGAGCCGCTCCGAGTCTTCGGAGAGGAGCGGCATATAAGTCCGAAAAATAAATAAAAATAAATAAATCCAATCAGATGTTAAAAACAAATACATCTTAATCAATCCTGAAAGATCCACATTGATCAGCTGGCCATGGCTACAATCTCCAGCCCACTTTGGGGTTGACCTTCAAATATTCATGGAACCATGTATAAATAAATGAAATAAATAGATTTATAAATAAAATAGCGGGGCTGCACTGACTGGGAGGGATCAAAGTTGTAAACCAGTGTTTCTCAACCTTGACAATTTTAAGATAGGTGGACTTCAACTCCCAGAATTCCCCAGCCAGCATGCTTTTAAGATGTGTGAACTTCAATTCCCTTGCTGGCTGGGGAATTCTGGGAGTGGAAGTCCACCCATCTTAAAGCAGGCTGGCTGGGGAATTCTGGGAGTAGAAGTCCCCCCATCTTAAAGCAGGCTGGCTGGGGAATTCTGGGAGTTGAAGTCCACATACCGTCAACTTGCCAAGGTTGAGAAACACTGTTGTAGACTGTTTGCCTCTGGGCACAGCCTGACTGGAAATTTGTCAATAATGCTCTATGCGCACAAAGAGGACTGACCTCACGAAAGCCCATCCATGTGGTCTTCTGAAAATATCAGATCTGGTCATTTTTGGAAAAGAGGTATCTTTTCTGACTCACAAAGCTTGGCAGAAATGGAGGGAATTGAACCCAGGACTTCAGACAAGCAAAACAGGCCAATCAGAGTTACTCACGGTGGCTCGTATGTGAGTCTTTGCTTCCCTTAGTTCCTGCCGAAGCCCTTCGGTTAAAGCCGTCACAGCATACTTTGTGGCACTGTAGAAGTGTACAACCGACTCTGGGATGACTCTGTGACCACTCATGCTGGGGATCACGCAGGGGAAAAGGGATGAAAGGCAAAAGAGGGGGAAAATATTCAGTGTAGGTAGTCCTCAACTTACGATCACAACTGAACCCACAATTTCCGTTGCTAAGCAAGGCAGTTAAGTGAGCTGTGTCCTGTTTTACGATCTGTTTTGCCACCAGTTATTAAGTGAAATATATATACTCACACGCTGTATGTATATACACACACATACATACTTGTTTTCTGAGGTTTTCGCGGGTGTTTGTATGTAGGTCTTTGGTTATTCGGGTTTTCTCCCGCGTAAAATTGGAAGTGTCTTGGCGACTTTCGACGAAGTCCCATTTGTCATCTTCAGGCTGGTGTTTTCGGCTTCGTGCTTCTAGGAGCAAAGGGTTGCTCCTAGAAGCACAAAGCCGAAAACACCAGCCTGAAGATGACGAATGGGACTTTGTCGAAACGTCGCCAAGACACTTCCAATTTTACGCGGGAGAAAACCCAACTAACCAAAGACCTACACATACATACGTATATACACATACATACACATTGACTCACAACAGCCACAGCCTCATTCAGAGTGGCTGATAGTGAGGAATGCTGGAAGATGTAGTTGATGCTTGTTTTCCACAGCTTGCCCACCCCAGAAGAAAGAGTCAGCATATGTACCATCACAGTTTGAGACGGATATGATAAGCCAACTGTGAACATTCTGTTTTCCATATTCATTCATTCATTTGTTCATTGATTCATTCACCAAGTTATAAAGCTACCCATCTCGCATCAGTGAATCTGTAGGGCTCACAAAATTAAAAACGAGCAAAAAATATAATAAACAAAATATAAACATACACCATAAAGATGTATTGCAATTAAATTAAGAAACATCAAAAAGATAATATGCAGAATTTGGGATGTTTAATTTAGCGAACCTTAGAGGTGTGTTGGAAAAGCTGGCTGGGGATGGTGGAAAGTATAGTCCAGCACATATACAGGATGCTGTGGGGGAAAGTTCCTTAAAAAACCAGGAGACAGGGAGTTCTAGTTACGCCTTAGGCATGAAAGCCTGCTGGGTGGGCCAATCACCAGAAGATGATGAATTTTGGGCCAATCACCAGGAGACTGCAAGTTCTAATCCCGCCTTAGGCATGAAAGCCAGCTGGGTGATTTTGGGCCAATCACAGAAGATGATGAGTTCTAGTCCCACCTTAGGCATGAAAGCCAGCTGGGTGACTTTGGGCCAGTCCCTCTCTCTCAGTCCAACCTACCTTGTAGGGTTGTTGTGGGGAAAATAGGAGGGAAGAATATTAGGCATGTTAGCCTCCTAAGTTATTTATCCAAACAATTTATTGTTATCAAAACAAATATAATGAATAAAATTTCATTTGTGCAACTTTCCCACCTGTTAATGTTAATTATGTGGCCGTCATCAATGTTTCTTTCTTTCATGGACTGGTAAGCCTCTCGTGTACAGATGCTAACTGCCAGAATATTGACCTGGAAGAGCAAGGAAGAGAGTAATCCAAATCAATCAGAAGCTTTGAGTTTAAGTAAATTAGCGATTACCAGCACTGTAACTAACTGTTCATGCTGCCTGCAACAACCCCCGTTGGCCTCTATGAGATCTCCCAAATATATCGTCCCATCAAATTTTCTTTTAATTAAAATGTTTATCTGCTTTCATTGATTTCATCACTTTTCTTTTCATCCTAGGTCCATGATTGTGTTTGCTTTCTGCTGGTTAATGACTGTAATAAAAGGTTAGATTTTATTGGATTACAATAAATACGGCGCTTAAATAAAGGAGCAAAAATGTGTGAGAAGGACTAATCTTACAAGATTCTGATGTCCCCCTCTGGATACTCAAAAGATCTTGGTGCAAAAAATAAAAAATGCAAAAATCATGCCTGATTTTGAAACAAGATCAAAATGTCATTCCACCTGGTGATGGGGGGAGGGGGGCAGTTGAATGCTTGTGCCATTGCTTACATGAGTAGACACCGGAACAGGTCACTGACCCCGAGGTAAATAATTTGAACAATACACTAAGCCTCAAATAAACAGACCATACTTTACTATGGCTTCCTTCCAGGAAGAAGGAGAAAGAGAGAGCACAAAAAAAAGGTTGAGCTTGAGCTGGTGGGGATGATGATGGAGGAGGAGGAGGAGGAGGAGGAGGAGCACAAAAAGGATGTTGAGGTGTTGGTGGTGGTGGAGGAGGAGGCATAAAAAGGAGGTTGAGGTTGAGATGGAAGAGAAGCATAAGGTGGAGATGAAGGAGAAGAAAAACAACGAGAAAGAAGATGAAAATTATATGGAAAAAGAGAAGCGGTGGTTGGGGTAGAGCAGAAGGAGAAGAATGAGGAGGAAGAGAAGGAAGAAATGATATGGAAGAAGAGGAGAGGTGGTGGTTGAGGTGGGACAGAAGGAGAAGGGACAGAAGAGTGAGGAGGAAGAGAAAACAGAAAGAAGAGGAAAATGATAGGAAAGAGAAAGAGAAAGAGCTGGAGGCTGAGGTAGAACAGGAGCAGGAAATAACTCAGTTGTGTTGGCGCTTTCTACATCACTTGGGTGAGCTGTGAAATTCAGAATTACAGAGCCTTGCAAGTACAAATTTGATTGTAGAAGATGCCAAGGAGCGCACACACCAGCCAATGCTGAGGAACATACGTTTCTTGGCCTGCTGAACATTTTGGCAGCAAATTGACCCTCGGCAGGTGGGTTGAGAAAGTCCCTTGGAGATTCCTTCCTCCCCTACTCACATCTATCATGGTTCTCCAGCCCTCGGTCTTGCCAGACAGGAGTGGTTCAGGCCGCGCCAAGCCAGCATTGTTGATGCAGACATCAACGCCTTGGTGGAGAGTCTTGATGGCAGAGAACATGGAGAGAATCTCCTCTTCCACCGAGAGGTCACACTTATACGGGATAAGGACGCCCGGATAACCAGCACTCTCGCACTCGGCTGCCAACTTCTGAAAAGGGAAGAGGAAAGACAGAGACTGAGAGGGGACAACTGGAATTTATTGCTATTTTAGGTACACTTTCACGTTCCATGAAAATATATATATATTCCAAAGTGGAGCGCAGGTGAAGCTGTGGTTACGGGGATATCTGTTGGGATAGCTATTATGAAGCCAGTAATGGATCTGTATCGGAATATGTGAGCATCAGGATTAAATCTACGCCACCCACTTTAGACGACTCAAACCCCAAATTAGTATAAATTCAAGGCCACAAGTTCTTACCTAACTAAAAAAACATAAAAAAATAAGATGATGAGATGAGATAACCTTTATTGTCATTTTTTACTGTGAGCACATTGGCACACATACAAAATGAAATTGTGTTGCTTGCTCTCAAAATTGTACATCAAGGGTCTTCAAACGTGGCCCTTTTATGACTTGTGGACTTCAACTCCCAGAATTCCTCAGCCAGGCACGCTGGCTGAGGAATTCTGGGAGTTGAAGTCCACAAGTCATAAAAGGGCCAAGTTTGAAGACCCCTGGTTTACACATCCATAACACACATATAAGCATGCTATATACAACATATGTATATACCTATACCAGGGGTAGGCAACCTTGGCTCTTTTATGACTCGTGGACTTCAACTCCCTGAATTCCTGAGCCAGCATGGAAACCTCTCCCTTTCCCGTCAGCATGGCTGGCTCAGGAATTCTGGGAGTTGAAGTCCACGAGTCATAAAAGAGCCAAGGTTGCCTACCCATGACCTATAACCTCAAGGAACCAACACAATTGCTATCCTTGCTTCAATGATAGAATAACAGAAGAGTTGGAAGAGACTTTGGAGATCTTCTAGTCCAACCCTCTGTTCAAGCAAGACACCCTATACCACTAAAGACAAATGGTTGTTCAATCTTTTCTTTAAAATCTTCAGTCTTGGAGCACCCACAACTTTGTCGTTCCATTGTTTAATTGTTCTAACTATCAGGAAATTACTCCTTAGTTCTACATTGAGATCAAGTGATTCTCCTATATTTTTTAATATTTTGAAATTTTTTATCCTGCTTTTATTAGTTTTACGAACAAGGTGGTGAACATATCCAACACATCTTCCTCCTCCAATTACCTCCACCACACCATGTGAGGTGGATTGGGCTGAGAAGGAGGGATTGGCTCAAAATCACCCAGCTGGCTTTCATGCCTAAGGTAAGACTAGAACTCTCCATCTCCTGGTGATTGGCCTCAAATCCCCCAGCTGGCTTTCATGGCTGAGGCAGGACTAGAATTCACCATCTCCTGGTGATTGGCCCAAGGTCAACCAGTTAGTTTTCATGCCTAAAGTGAGACTAGAACTCTCCATCTCCTGGTGATTGGCCCAAAATCCCCCAGCTGGCTTTCATGGCTGAGGCAGAACTAGAATTCACCATCTCCTGGTGGTTAGCCCAAAGTCAACCAGTTAGTTTTCATGCCTAAGGTGAGACTAGAATTCTCCATCTCCTGGTGATTGGCCCCAAATCCCCCAGCTGGCTTTCATGGCTGAGGCAGGACTAGAATTCACCATCTCCTGGTGATTGGCCCAAGGTCAACCAGTTAGTTTTCATGCCTAAGGTGAAACTAGAACTCTCCATCTCCTGGTGATTGGCCTCAAATCCCCCAGCTGGCTTTCATGGCTGAGGCAGAACTGGAATTCGCCATCTCCTGGTGATTGGTCCAAAGTCAACCAGTTAGTTTTCATGCCTAAGGTGAAACTAGAACTCTCCATCTCCTGGTGATTGGCCCCAAATCCCCCAGCTGGCTTTCATGGCTGAGGCAGGACTGGAATTCACCATCTCCTGGTGGTTAGCCCAAAGTCAACCAGTCAGTTTTCATGCCTAAGGTGAAACTAGAACTCTCCATCTCCTGGTGATTGGCCCCAAATCCCTCAGCTGGCTTTCATGACTAAAGTTTACTGTCTCCTGGGTATGTCAAGTGAGGGTCTTGTGATGGGACAGGTGTGAGTCACCAATGTAAGGCTTGTGATGGGTCTTGTGATGGGGAGATTATATCAGGTGAGAGTCATTGGGAGGTGAACTGCTGGTGGGGGGGCTGCGTGGGATGGTTGAGTGTCGGTGCCGTCTCTGGTTGACTGTGCTGTTGATTTGGATTCTGAGGGCTTCGTAGGCTGGTTGTGGGTCAGTGGGTCTGTTGATGGAACTGCTTGTGGGGGGCTAGGCTTCATGATTTTGCATGGCCGATGATTTTTGTGTTGCTCCCATTGAACATGTTGTCAGTGTGGGTGGAGACAAAGGATTTGGGATTGTGGCGTTTGATTGTTTATAAGTGATAGCAGAGGTGCGTTGGCAGAACACTCAAATGTACATGTGCTGTTTAACAGATAATGCCATGTCACTGGGCTGGCCAAAGGATCTACGATAAATGATTGACAGTGTGATGCAATGAAGAGGAAGGATCGTAAAACGGACGTATCAAAGTCCAAGGCAGTTGGTGTTTCGCAGGAAGAATGGTGTGAATGACTGCAAGTTATACACAAATTGCAAAATGAAAAAGAAAAAAAAACCCACCTAAGATAAAGTAAGTAAGTAAATAAGTAAGTAAATAAGTGCAAGGATCGGTTGTCATAACTTTGAGTGGCCACTAAACAAACAGTAATAAATTAAGGACTACGTGTGAAAGGAATTCTTTGATGGTAGAGCAGACAGATTCAGAAAAGGGATTTAAGCAGAAGGTAGAGGACCATCCCTCAGACATGGGATGGTTGCAAAAGTCTTGGGCTAAGGAGGGGTTGGACTAAATGACCTCTAGAACCCACCAGCATTTTGCTACAGATACACAGACCCAAGCAGAGATGATTTTGACAACTCTACCGAAATCCAAATATTTTTTTTCCCACTAATAGATCACAGAATAGGCTGTAATGCAAAACTAGAGTACAGGCAGTCCTCAACTTACAACCATTCATTTAGTGACCATTCAAAGTTAAAACAGCCCTACGTGATTTATAATCTTTTTCACATGACCGTGGCAGCATCCCCACAATCACATGATCAAAATTCGGACGCTTGACAACTGGCATGTATTTATGACAGTTGCAGTCTCCCCGGGTCACGTGATCCCCCTTTTGCGACCTTCTGATAAGCAAAATCAATGGGGAAGCCAGGTTCACTTAACAATCGTGTTACTAGCTTAACAACTGCAGTGGGTTCACTTAACGACTGTGGCAAGAAAGGATGTAGAATGAGGCAAAACTCTCTTAACAACTGTCTTGCTGAAAAATTTTGGCCTCAGTTGTGTTCGTAAGTCAAGGACTACCTCAGGCGTAGGCAACCTGGGCTCTTTTAGGACTCGTGGACTTCAACTCCCAGAATTCCTGAGCCAGCCATGCTGAGGGGAAAGGGAGAGGTTTCCATGCTGAGCCATGCTGGCTCAGGAATTCTGGGAGTTGAAGTCCACGAGTCATAAAAGAGCCAAGGTTGCCTAGCCCTGGACTACCTAAATCTCTTCCTCAGCTGTACTTACACCCTACAATTTCCAAGTACAAGGATCAACCCCCCTTTAATCCTTCAGGATCCTTGTTTATATCCTCCTAGTTCTCTGCGAAAGAATTAGCAGGATGGATCCTCGCTCATCCTCCTGTCAGGTCTTCCCTCTGCATCAAACTCTTACCGGAACAACCACAATTATTCACACTGCACCTTCCTTGTATGCTGTAAATGGCACCTTTGATCCATCCATATCACTGATACACCCATCGCTTGTCGTGCTTTTAACAGAGATTGCTTTTTTGACTACAGATAGTCCTTGACGTACGACCGCAATGGAGGCCAAAATTTCTGTTACTAAGTGAGACAGCTATTACGTGAGTTTGGCCCCGTTTTACCACCTTTCTTGCCACAATGGTTAAGTGAATCACTGCAGTTGTTAAGTTAGTCACACGGTTGTTAAGTGAATCTGGCTTCCCCCATTGACTTTGCTTGTCGGAAGGTCACAAAAGGGGATCATGTGACCCCAGGACACGGCAACCGTCATAACTACGAGTGTCTGAATTTTGATCATGTGACCACAGGGATGCTGCAACGGTTGTAAATCGATAAATGGTCATAAAGCACTTTTTTTAGAACGGTCACTATATGAGTTGCTGAAAGTTGAGGACTACCTGTATAAACCCAAGATGGAGTTTTGTGTGAGGCAACACAAGTATCTCAGGGCATTCTTGAAGAGCAGTTGAAGGCCAAAATTCTTGTGTGATGTTTGGCTACACTAAGGGTCTTCAAACGTGGCCCTTTTATGACTTGTGGACTTCAACTCCCAGAATTCCTCAGCCAGCATGTCTGGCTGAGGAATTCTGGGGGTTGTAGTCCATAAGTCATAAAAGGGCCACGTTTGAAGACCCCTGGGCTACACTTTTCCTTCCTTCCCAGCCATCCTGTTTTCCTTTCGCCAGGAAGCCATGAATCACTGTTTGTATTTTTAAGCCACCATTCTTATCCCACATCGCCAAGGTTCCCATAAATTCATTCATTCATGCTTCTTATTCTAAGAATCCAGGCTGACCATGAAGATCTTAAAGGGACAGATAAGTTCTCCCTTTTAGAATTCACCGTCAACCCTAAAGGCATTTATAAATAATTTTATGAAGCTATAAAGAAACCACTAGACCAGTGATGGCGAACCTTTTAGAGACCGAGTGCCCAAACCGCAATCCAAAACCCACTTATTTACCACAAAGTGCCAGGGGTGCAACAGCATTGTGGTGCCCTCAGGGGGGGTGAGGGTTGTGGCCCACTGGGTGGGTGTGGCTGTGGTGGTCACGGCAGACTGGATGGGCGTGGCCGGGGTGCGCATGGCCACCTTGATGTTGCTTGTGGGGGGGATGCCTGTGGGAGCTGGGCAGGATTGGGGAGATCCAGGGGGTCTCTGGTGGGTGGGGCGGTGGGCAGGAGGCTCGTCCAGCGGGGTGAGGCAGGGGGTAGGGCGGGGGTGCCATTGCTGCGGGGCAAGGCGAGGCAGGGGCGGCTTCTGCCTGACACCATCAGCCCCCGTGCACAGAGGCCAGCAAGCGCATGGGGGGGTGCTCTACCGCCTCTATTTGAGCTTGCTAGCCAGCTGCTTCACCTCCTTTGTGCTGGGTGGGGCTGCCGCTCCGAGCACCAGCGGCGGCCTAATGGACCTGCGCGAGCTGGCGGTGGCGGCCGCAGGTGTGCCCACAGAGAGGGCTCTATGTACCGCCTCTGGCACGCATGCCATAGGTTCGTCATCATTGCACTAGACCCTTTGTCCAAAAAGTGCTTTTTCCCCCCCAAAAGACAACTGGACTTTCTTGTTTTTTTTCCCCTTGGAAAACATTTCGCTCCTCATCCAAGAAGCTTCTTTGGTTCTAACTGACTGGTGGGGAATGCCCAGTTAGAACTGAAGAGGCTTCTTGAGTGAGAAGTGAAACCTTTTCAAAGAAAAAAAAAAAACCAAGAAAGCTCACGTGTCTTTTGGATAACTGAAAAGCTCCATAGACACTAGACCAGGGGTCTGCAACCTTGGCAGCTTTAAGACTTGTGGACTTCAGCTCCCAGAATTCCACAGCCAGCTATGCTGGCTGTGGAATTCTGGGAGCTGAAGTCCACAAGTCTTAAAGCTGTCAAGGTTGCAGACCCCTGCACTAGATCATTTGGTTAGGGAACCAGGATGGAAAGTCTATGAAGATTCTCAGTCATCCAGGTCACGTTTGTCCCAAAAGTGCTTTTTGAAAAGGCAACTGGACTTTGTTTTTCCTTGAAGACCTTTCAGAACTGAAGAAGCTTCTTGGATGAGAAGCGAAACATCTACGAGGAAAAACAAAGTCCAGTTGCCTTTTCAAAAAGCACCTTTGGGCACTAGGCCAGTGGTGGCGAAGCTATGGCACGCGTGCCAGAGGCGGCACTCAGAGCCCTCTCTGTGGGCACTTCTCTGAACTGCTGGCGGTGGTCTGCGGAGCCCCAGAGTGTGCTGGTCAAGGGGCCAGCAGGCTGTGGCTCCTGACGGACACTGTTGGCCCCCATGCGCTCACTGGCCTCTGTGTGCGGGGGCCGATGGTGTCAGGCAGCAGCTGCCCCGGACCCTGCCTTGCCTTGCCCTGCGATAATGACACCATCGCCCTGCCTCGCCTCACCCTGCAGGACGAGCCTCCTGCCCACCGTCCCACCTGCCAGAGACCCCCTGGATCTCCCCCAACCCTGCCCGGCCCCCACAGGTGTCCCTCTCCACGAGCAACATTGAGGTGACCATGCCCACCTTGGCCACACCCACTCAGTCTGCCATGACCACCACAGCCACGCCCACCCAGTGGGCCACACCCACCTGGCACCCGGCGATAAATAAGTGGGTTTTGGGTTGCAGTTTGGGCACTCGCTCTCTAAAAGGTTCGCCGTCACTGCACTAGGCTATAAAGTGGGAGACTGGGAGTTGAAGTCCACAGGTCGTAAAGTTTCCATAGAAAAAAGCCTCTCCTGGGGCATTGCAACTCAACCTTTCAATGGTTACAACCCCTGAGAGTCAATATGATTGTTTTTCTACCCTTTTTCTACAAACTGGCAGAGCCATTGGGGCCCTGGGCTAATCCAATCAATCGTAAATACTTTCCGTATCTTGCAAAATCAATGGAACTTCCAGCTTCAGCTAAGCAGTGTTTCTCAACCTTGACAATTTTAAGGCATGTGGGAATTCTGGGAGTTGAAGTCCACATGCCTTAAAATTGTCAAGGTTGAGAAACACTGAGCTAAAGTATACCTTTTAATCCCAGATGCTGAGAAGCACCACCTCCTTGCTTCCTTTGTAACACTGGAAAACACCTGACTTCCTACTGTTTCCTCTCAAGGGATCTCACAGCAGAATGCATGATTCTTTCAGCTGACTTCCTTTCCACTTCACAACCACCCTGTGCGGTAGGACATGTAGACATAGGGTAAGGGAGCCCAAGGACAGTCAGAGAGCTTTGCAACATTAAGAAACTTCACGTGAATCTCCTTGATCCTCCTGTGCTGCCCAATCCCGTATCACATGATCCCAAATGAAAAGGGGTTTTGCTGATCGATACACCTTTGGCCTGCTTACTTGGGACAGGGTGCACGGAAAACAGAACTCTGTGCTAGGAATTCTCTGGGTTCCCTTGGTAACCTATGGGGAATCTTACCACCCGGCAGGAGAGGTTATTAATAAATGACTTAATGTTGACAATTTCTCCTTAACAGCCTGGCTAAATTAACAGCAACATAAACACTTAACACTTCGATGTCAGTAGCAAAATGGTACCTGTTATTTCCAAACCCAGAGAGAAAATTAATGTTCTCTTGGATCTGCAAGCTTTATTGGGGAGGAGGGGGAGGAGGAAGAAGAAACTGGAAGAGGAAGGGGAAAGAATGGAGAAGGGAAGGAAAGGGAAAAGGGAAAAAGAAAGAAGATGATCCTTTAGCCTGATCATCTTCGTTACTCTTCTCTGCACTCTTTCTAGAGCAGCGATTCTCAACCTATGGGTCGCGACCCCATTTGGGGTCGAACGACCATTTCACGGGGGTCGCCAAACACCGCAGTCCGCCATTTTCCCCCCTTTTCCCCTCGGCCGGCACAGGGGGCAGCACCGCGCATGGAGGCTAAAGCATATAAGGAACGGTTGCTGGAATTGGGTATGTCCAGTTTAACGAAAAGAAGGAGGAGGGGGTACATGATAGCAATGTTCCAGTACCTCAGGCACTGCTCCAAAGAAGAGGGAGTCAAGCCATTCTCCAAGGCGCCTGAAGGCAGGACAAGAAGCAATGGATGGAAACTAATCAAAGAGAGAAGCAACCTAGAACTAAGGAGAAACTTCCTGACAGTGAGGACAATTAACCAGTGGAACAACCTGCCTCCAGAAGCGGTGAATGCTCCAACACTGGAAGTTTTTAAGAAGAGACTGGACAGCCAATTCTCTGAAATGGTGTAGGGCTTCCTGCCTGAGCAGGGGGTTGGACTTGATGACCTCCAAGGTCCCTTCCAATTTATTATTATTATTATTATTATTATTATTATTATTATTATTATTATTATTAATGGATAAGGAAGAAGAGAAAGAGAAGAGAGAAAAAGAGAAGGAAAAAGAAGAAGGGATGGAGAAGGAAGAAAAGGAGGAGGAGAAGGGAAAGGAGGGTTGGTGAAGGAAGAAAATAAAGAGAAACAGGAAAAGAAGGAGAAATCTAAGGGGATAGGGAGGAAAGGAGAAAGACAGGAGAAAAGAATAGACACATTTTTGCCTGCCTTCTACCGGTAATAAGGGAGCCTTCTCGCCTTATTGAGTTCTTCCTACAGTTCAGCTGGATAAAGCAAAAAGCTTTTGGAACACCCCCCCCTTGCTTCTCATCCACCAAATTCCCCTTTGCCAATCTGAACTGAAACGTCCTTCACCAGTTGTGCTAGAGCTGTACAGGTAGTCCTCGACTTACAACTACAATTGAGCCCAGAATTTACGTTGCTTAGCGAGACATTTGTAAAGTGAGGTTTAGCTCCATTTTATAACCTTTCTTGCCACAGTTAAGCAAATCACTGCACTTTTTAAGTTAGTAGCCTGGTTGTTAAATGAATCTACCTTCCCCATTCATTACCTTTGCTTGTCAGAACGTCGCAAAAGGGGATCACACGGCCCCGGGACACCGCAACCGTCCTAAATATGAGTCAGTTCCAAGGGTCTGAATTTTGATCACGTGACCATGGGGAGGCTGCGATGGTCGTAAGTGGGAAAACCGGTCATAAGTCACTATTTTCAGTGCTGTCGTGACTTCCAACGGTCACTAAACAAATGGCTATATGTTGAGGACTAACTGTAACTGGTCCAGAGTGGTGAGACCCCACAAAAGCTAACACAATCCTGGGCTGTATAAACAGAGACATAGAATCAAGATCATGCAAAGTATTAGTACAACTTTATAAAGCCCTAGTGAGACCACACCCGGAATACTGCAGCCAATTTTGGTCACCATATCACAAAAAAGACATTGAGAGTTTGGAAAAAGTTCAGAGAAGAGCAACTAAGAGGATCCAAGGCCTGGAGACTAAAACATACAAAGAATGGCTGCGGGACTTGGGCTTGGCTAATCTAAAGAAAAGAAGAAATAGGGGAGACATGATAGAATCATAGAATCGTAGAGTTGGAGGGGACCTCCCGGGTCATCGAGTCCAACCCCCTGCTCGAGGCAGGATACCCTAAACCATCCCAGACAGATGGCCGTCCAGTCTCTGCTTGAAGACCTCCATCGAAGAGGAGCTCACCACCTCCTGTGGCAACCTGTTCCACTGGTCGATCACCCTTACTGTTAGAAATTTTTTTCTAACATCTAATCTGAATCTTTTCCCCTGCAGTTTCATCCCATTGTTTCTAGTCCTTCCTTGGGCAAGTGAGAACAGGGCTGATCCCTCTGCACTGTGACAGCCCTTCAGGTATTTGTAGACAGCTACGGTATCATGTCTCCTCTCAGTCTTCTTTTCTGTAGACTAAACATTCCTAATTCCTTTAACCGTTCCAGTATCTGAGGGGCTGCCACAAGGCAGAGGGGGGTCAAATTATTCTCCAAAGCACCAGAGGGCAGGACAAGAAGCAATGGTTGAAAACTGATCAAAGAGAGAAGCAACCTGGAATTAAAGAGAAACTTCCTGACAGTGAGGACAATTAACCAGTGGAACAGCTTGCCACCAGAAATCGTGGGCGCTCCATCACTGGATATTTTTAAGAAGAGACTGGACAATCACTTGTCTGAGATGGTATAGGTTCTCCTGCTTGAGCAGATGGCTGGACTAGAAGACCTCCAAGTTCCCTTCCAGTTCTATTCTATTCTATTCTATTCTATTCTATTCTATTCTATTCTATTCTATTCTATTCTATTCTATTCTATTCTATTCTATTCTATTCTATTCTAAATATAAAGTTCCTAATCAGCCTCCAGGTCCTGGAAAACCAGATAGGAACAAGGTGCATGAAAACAGCCGCTGCATTTCTGAGAACAGCTCCATCAAAATTGTGAATATACAGATATTCCTTGAGTTACAATCATTCATTTAGTAGCCATTTGAAGTTACAACACGACTGAAAAAAAGTGACTTATGGCGGTTTTTCACACTTACAACTGTTGCAGCATCCCGGCGGTCATGTGATCAACATTCAGACACTTGGCCACTGGAATGTATTTATGACGCTTGCAGTGTCCCGGGGTCACGTGGTTCCTTTTTGTGACCCCCTGACAATCAAATTCAATGGGGAAGCCAGATTCACTTTACAACTGTGTTACTTAAACTGCCGTGATTCACTTTACAGCTGTGGCGAGAAAGGTCATACAGTGGGGCAAAATTCACTTAACAAATGACCCACTTAAAAACTGAAAATTTGGGCTCAATTGTGGCCGTACGTCAAGGACTACCTGTAAAACTTTTGGGGTGCCAAGAGATACCCTTCTCCTCAGAGAGGGATGTCTAGAGCTGCATCCCCCCCCCAAAAGGAGATCCATCAAGGATGAAGAAACAAAGGGTGCCAAGAGGAAAACAAAACCCGATTTAATTTACATCTGACATGGAAAGGAAGTGAACCAAAGGGAGCTAATTACCCATACATCTAATACTTCACTGGTATTAAAATGAGAATACAGTGGCAGCTGGTTGTGAGTTATGGCCTTTGGCTCTCTGAACTGCCTCTGGCGCAGTATGTTTCATTATAGTGTAGATTTCATTTTCTGCAGCTTTTGTTTTTTAATTGCATTCATAGGTTCCGAGGGAATGACTACATAAATTGAATAAAGAAACAAGCAAATATCCAAGCAACCCCTCAGGCTGAAGCCAAGATTTCTGAGGAATCACGTTAAGGCCCAAATAAGAGAGCCTCCTACATTTGGTAGGATTTCTTCCTTACTCAAAATAGTATTATCTAAATGGGGGTGGGAGGGGAACAATCCACAAATCTGGAGAAACTCCGATATTTGAAGATTTCTTTTAAAAAAAATCCCAACATTTTAAGAAGAAATACCCTTATATGGTGGGAACGCAGAAAGGTAATAAATCTGGAATAAGGATATATCAAAATGTAATTTTTGTGGATAGCCACACTAATCAAGATAATTAGGTTAATGTGCTAGAAATGTATTTCATCAATCTGGCTTATAAGTAGTCCTCAATTTACAACTGGTTTAGTGACCGTTCGAAGTTACAACGGCACGGAAAAAAGCACCATATGACCATTTTTCACACTTATGACCATTGCAGCATCCCCATGGTCACATGATCAAAATTCAGAGGCTTAGCAACGGGCTCATATTTATGAGGGTTGCAGTGTCCCTGGGGGTCGTGTGATCACCTCTTGCGGCATTCTGACAAGCAAAGTCAATGGGGAAGCCGGATTCACTTAACAACCGTGTTACTAACTTAACATCTGCAGTGATTCATTGAACCACTGTGGCAAGAAGGTCATAAAATGGGGGGAAAATTCACGGAACATCTGCCTCACTGAGGAACAGAAATTTTGGGCTCAATTCTGGTCGCAGTTCGAGGATTACCTGTATTTAAATAAATCAACTGGCATCCAATTCAAATTTTCAATTTCAGCTCACAGAATCATTCTGATCCATTTCATTTATTGGTAGTCCTCCACCTCCTACCGTTCATTTAGTGACCGGTCAAAGTTACAATGGCACGGAAATGAGTAATTTATGACTGATCCTTGCACTTATGACCACCATAACATCCCCACGGTCACGGGATCAAAATTTGAGCACTTGGCCTCTGGCATGTATTGACAACGGATGCAGTGTCCTGTCGTCAAGTGATTGTCATTTGTGATCTTCCCAGCTGGCTTCCACCAAAGTCAACTGGGGAAGATGGATTAACTTAATGACCACATAATTCACTTAATAACTGCCAAGAATTGCTACTGTTCCTACTACTTCTGTGTGGGAAGCACCAAAGTGCAAAGAAGAGCAGCTAGGATGATTAAAGGCCTGAAGAAAAAAAACATGAAGAACGGTTGAAGGAATTGGGTATGGCCAGTCTAGAGGAAAAAAAGGACTGGGGGGGGGGACATGATAGCAGTCTTTCAGTATCTGAGGGGCTGCCACAAGGAGGAGGGGGTCAACTTATTTTCCAAAGCACCACAGGGCAGGACAAGAAAAAGTGGTTGGAAACTGATCAAAGAGAGAAGCAACCTGGAATTAAGGAGAAACTTCCTAACAGTGAGAACGATTAACCAGTGGAACAGCTTGCCACCAGAAGTTGTAGGTCAGTGATGGCAAACCTTTTAGAGACCGAGTGCCCCAAAACCGTACCGCCCCCACTCCGCCTCCCACCCTGCCTGCTCCGCCCCTGCCCACCTGCCCCTTGCCCTGCCCGCCCGCAGGGCTACGCACCGCCTCCATGGCCCATCGCAGATCACCCAGGCAGCCCTGCAGTGCCATGGCAGCCACACCCTCCGCCCACAGCCCGCAGCATCATCTGCACGCTATAGGGCGCGAGGGCGGAGTCTTGTCCCTGCTGCCCGGCTATATCCTTGGCTGTGCTGCTCTGTGCAGGCTGCACCCAGGGGCAACTCTCCTCCAGGGGGGCTGCTGGTGAGGAGGGGGCCGCTGGGGGAGGCAGGGGGAGGGCAACGGCGCATGTGCCCACAGAGAGGGCTCCGCGTGCCGCCTCTGGCACGCGTGCCACAGGTTTGTCACCACTGTTGTAGGTGCTTCATATCTGGAGGTTTTTCAGAAGAGACTGGACAGCCAGTTGTCTGAAATGATATAGTCCCAAAGATGCTTTTTCACGAGGCAACTGGACTTTCTTGTTTTTCTTTGAAGACGTTTTGCTTTTCATCCAAGAAGCTTCTTCAGCTCTGACTGGATGGTGGGGGATGGAAGGATTTATACTCCTTGCAGACAGCTGGTCATTTGCCTTCTTTTAGAGAGTCACTGAGACCAACTGGAGGTTTACCTGTGTCCTCAGGGTCACCTGAGTGGTAGAAATGAGTGTGGAGCCTTCTTGGAACCACTGAAAGGACCGTTGTTGACTAGAGATAGATGATGTTTTATTCTTCCCCCTCTGTTGAGGGAGGGATGTTCAGTTTTGACCTAGATGGCCTCTTTGACGTCTCTTTCAAACCAGCTGGCCTCTCTGTCCAAAATGTGGACTTTGCAGACTTTGAAAGTGTGGCCTTTTAAATGCAGATGGACTGCTGAATCTTGTCCTAATGGATTTGTTCTCCCGTGTTGTGCCATGTGTTTGTAAAGCGGTTGTTTTGTTTCACCGATGTACAGATCTGCACATGGCTCACTGCATCGTACTGCATATACCACGTTGCTCAGTTTGTGTCTGCGTGTTTTATCCTTGGGGTGGACAAGCTTCTGCCTTAGTGCATTCATGGGTTTGAAGTATGCACGTATGTTGTGTTGGCTGAAGATCCTCCTAAGCTTTTCCAATATTCCTGCAAAGTATGGAATGACTACATTGCTTCATTTATTGTTTTCTTCTTTGTCTGTTATGGTTTTGTGGGGGGATTTGATGAAGGCCCACTTGGGATAGCCACACGTTCTGAGGGCTTCCTTGATGTGTTTTAGTTCTTTTTCTTTCTTATCTTTGCTGATAGGCAGGCCTTCAGCATGGTGGTGTAGGGTTCTGATAACCCCCATTTTGTGTTCCAATGGTATAGCGCAGAGGTCTTCAAACTTGGCCCTTTTATGACTTGTGGACTTCAACTCCCAGAATTCCTCAGCCAGCGTGCCTGGCTGAGGAATTCTGGGAGTTGAAGTCCACAAGTCATAAAAGGGCTAAGTTTGAAGACCCCTGATATAGGGTCTCCTGCTTGAGCAGAAGGTTGGACTAGACCAGGGGTAGGCAACCTCGGCTCTTTTATGACTCGTGGCCTTTCCAGAAATACAGGCCTGGCTGCAGAAGACGTCGCAGAAGAAGAAATGGGCCAGTGAGGAGAGGCCTGGCTGCCAGGTAAGTGGGTGCGGGGTGCATGGGGCAGATCCACCACCCCATCCCTGCCCTAGTTTGATTTTTAAGTGTGTGCCTCATCCCAAAACTAGGGTTTATTTTGGGGGGTAAGGCTTATATTAGGCCCACCCCCAAAAATCAAGGTAGGGCTTATTTTCAGGGTAGGTCTTACTTTCAGGGAAACAGGGTAAATGGATACCACTTCGGTGGGCAACTTTACCGGGACACAAAAGGAGCCCCCAACTGGGCATCCTTTTGTCACCGGCAAATCCTTTCACCATAGAAGCAATCAGAATACGGCAGGAAGGGACCTTCTTGGAGGTCTAGTCCAGGGGTAGGCAACCTCGGCTCTTTTATGACTCATGGACTTCAACTCCCAGAATTCGTCAGCCACAATTCTGGGAATTGAAGTCCACATTTCTAAAAGTTGTCAAGCTAGAAAAACAACGGCTTCAAAGTCCTCACTGTTGCCACTTTTTATAGCCTCCATTTAAAAGGACAATCAGCACAAGACAATCAGCACAACCAGCTACTCCACCATCAAAACATTTTAACTCCACCTTGTTAAAGTTTAAAAGCACGCAAACACGTAGCTGCACAAACATATACAGAGAGAAAAATCTTATATTAACTTCTGGCTCAAATGCTCCTTAAACAGGAAGCATTTCACCAAATGACAACCGCTCAGCTACGGAAAGCCCACCGATCTTTTTAACGGTTTGTAAATTTGTTCAAGTCGTACCTGATTTTCCAAATATATTTTTAACAAAACAAAACAAAAATCTACAGTCCCCTCATTTTGACACCATTTTGACACCAGAGCAACGCTCTCTACATGGGGCTACCCTTGAAGAGTGTTCGGGGAGTACAATTAGTGCAAAATGCGGCTGCGCGAGCAATTGTGGGCCTTCCATGCTGTGCCCACATTTCGCCAACTCTCCGCATGCTGCATTGGCTGCCTATTGGTCTCCGAGCGCAATTCAAAGTGTTGGTCATTACCTATAAAGCCCTTCATGGCATTGGACCAGGATACTTACGGGACCGTCTGCTGCCACATACTTCCCTTCGACCAGTGAGAGCGCACAGGGTCGGCCTCCTCCGGGTCCCGTCAGCGAAACAATGTCGTCTGGCGGGCCCTAGGGGGAGGGCCTTCTCTGTTGTGGCGCCCGCCCTCTGGAACCAACTACCTCCTGAAGTCCGCGTTTCCCCCACTCTCCCGGCCTTCCGAAAGAACCTTAAAACCTATCTTTGCCGGCAGGCCTGGGGATGATTGTGGACTGTTGTGTGAATGTTGAATGTGTGTGGGGTTTCTCATTTTTAAATATTTTTGGTTGGATTCAGATTATGATCTGTTGTTTTATATAGATGTTGTAAGCCGCTCCGAGTCTTTGGAGAGGAGCGGCATATAAATCCAACAAATCAAATAAATAAATAAATAAATAAATAAATAAATAAAATAAATCCCGGCTAGGCCACAAAAAGCTGTGGAGAATTCTTCTTAACCTGTACACTCTGTTGATCAGCCTAACTATCATTTATGACAGATTCAGCTCTTCCAATTTTAAAGAGTGGGGGACCGGATTTAGGACTGTCTGTGTGGAAAATAAGGGTCTGAGTTATTCATAAATAGCATTTATACAGGTAGTCCTCGACTTACAACAGTTTGTTTAGTGAACTTTCAAAGTTACAGTGGCACTGAAAGAAGGACTTAAGACCGTTTTTCACACTTATTACCATTGCAGCATCCCCACGGCCATGTAATCAAAAGTCAAGTGCTCGGCAACTGACTCATATTTATGACGGCTGCAGCTGTCAGAGGGTCCCGTGATCTCCTTTTGCGACCTTATTCTGACAAGCAAAGTTAATGAATGGGGAAGCCGGGTTCATTTAACAACTGTGTTACCGGCTTGACAACTGCAGTGATTTGCTTAACAACTGTGGCAAGAAAGATCGTAAAATGGAACAAAGCTCACTTAACAAATATCTCACTTAGCAACAGCAGTTTTGGGTTCAATTGTGGTCGTAAGTCCAGGACTACCTGTCTATTTTAGGATAGGATAGGATAGGATAGGATAGGGTAGGGTAGGGTAGGATAGGATAGAGCTGGAAGGGACCTTGGAGGTCTTCTAGTCCAGCCCCCTGCCCAAGCAGGAGAACCTATACCAGTGTTTCTCAACCTTGAGAATTTTAAGGCATGTGGACTTCAACTCCCAGAATTCCACAGCCAGCGTTGCTGGCTGTGGAATTCTGGGAGTTGAAGTCCACATGCCTTAAAATTCTCAAGGTTGAGAAACACTGACCTATACCATTTCAGATAACTGACTGTCTAGTTAAGTATAAAACATTAAAAACAATATGATGACACTGCAGCTCGTTTTTATAGCTTTCCAGAGCCCGACATTCTCTAGACAGCATCATAATATCATAGAGTTGGAAGGGAACCCATAGAGGTCATCTAGTCCAGTCTCCTATTTGAGGCAGGATCCACTGAAGAGCCTTTTGGATGTAGTGGGTTAAGAAGCTGGGTTAAAAACTGGGACACTGTAAATTTTTAAGGCCCCATAAGGCATGAAAGCTGGCTGGGTGACTTGAAACCTGTCCTTCCCTTTCAACCCAACCTGACTGACAAGATTGTTGTGGTGTGGAAAACAGGCTGCGGGAACATTATATATACCACTTGGAAATGCGAAATATGTAAGGCCCTATAATAAATCTAATAATAAATGAGAAAACTTTGGACAGCCTCCAAAGAAAGGGGACATATTACGAACTGTGGAGTCCTTGGTGTTCTCTGAGCTGGATTGCTTTTCTGGCAGACCTTTCATTACCCAACAAAATAACGTCATCAGTGTTACTAGGGAGTGGAGTTTGTTCTCGTTTGATATAAACGGAGACCAAAGCCCACGCCCGTCTAGCACTGATGATGTTACCTAGTTTGGGTATTGAAATGTCTGCAAGACAACAAGCAAGCACAGAGAGCACCATTGGCTCCATAGTTCAATACTGAGCTACAAATAGTCTCTGCCACTGTACATATCATGAAACATGGATTTGATTTGCGATAGAAACTGCCATCAGGAAATTACCCCTAAAGTCATACCTGGGGATGTATACAGGTAGTCCTTGACGTATGAGCACAATTGAGCCCCAAATGTCTGTTGTTAAACAAGACAGTTGTGAAGTGAATTTTGTCCCATTTTGATCTGTCTTGCCACAATGGTTAAATGAATCATTGCAGTTGTTAAGTCAGCGATATGATTGTTAAGTGAATCTGGCTTTCCAACTGACAGAATTTCACAAAAGACCCCAGGACGCTGCAACCGTCATCAGTATGAGTCAGTTGCCAAGTGTCTGAATCTTGATCACATGATCACAGGTATAACGGTGATAAGGCACGTTTTTCAGTGCCATTATAACTTTGATAATGAACTAGCTGTAACTGAATAAAATTTATAGAAGGAGAATTGGGAGCGCCCAAGACAGATATAACCAACCAATCCACCACATGGTTTCTTCAAGATCCTAGGTTGATATCCCTGACTGCTTTATTTTTGCATTGCTTTTCTTTGAAAAGTATTGGATGGCGGGTTTAGAAGATAAGATGGGATGCAAAAAGAAAACAGATGTATTAACAGCAAAGGATACCCCATCCCTTTTATGCAGTATTCATGCTGTAAGCTCATAGCTCCAGGCTGGGTTTCAGATGTTACTGTGTCTCCTAGAAACATTTTACGGGTGAGGAGAAACTCTCTTGTGCCCAACTGAGAATAGTCAAGAATTCAAAGGCAGCAGGTAAGGGGAACACCACGGCACTTGGTGAAACTGTGGAACTTACCCCCACAAGACAAAAGGACAGCTTGAAAGACTCTAGAATAGAATAGAATAGAATAGAATAGAATAGAATAGAATAGAATAGAATAGAATAGAATAGAATAGAATAGAATAGAATAGAATAGAATAGAATAGAATAGAATAGAATAGAGAATGGAATGGAATGGAATGGAATGGAATAGAATAGAATAGAATAGAATAGAATAGAATAGAATAGAATAGAATAGAATAGAATAGAATAGAATAGAATAGAATAGAATAGAATAGAGAATGGAATGGAATGGAATAGAATAGAATAGAATAGAATAGAATAGAATAGAATAGAATAGAATAGAATATGGAATGGAATGGAATGGAATAGAATAGAATAGAATAAAATAGAACAGAACAGAACAGAACAGAATTACAAGATAGACTAGACTAGACTAGACTAGACTAGACTAAACTAGACTAGAATAGAGCTGGAAGGGACCTTGAGGTCTTCTAGTCCAGCCCCTTGCTCAAGTATGAGAACCTAAACCGTCTCAGACAGGTGACTGTCTAGTCTCTTCTTAAAAACCTCCAGTGATGGAGCATCCACAATTTCTGGTGGCCAGCTGTTCCACTGGTTGATTGTCCTCACTGTCAGGAAGTTTCTCCTTAATTCCAGGTTGCTTCTCTCCTTGATCAGTTCCCAACCACTGTTTCTCGTCCTTCCCCCTGGTGCTGTGGTGAACAACCTGGCCCCCTCTGCCTTGCGGCAGCCCCTCAGATACTGGAACACTGCTATCATGTCTCCCCTGTTTCTTCTTTTCTTTAGACAAATTCATGGAAGAAATGATGATCAACAAGCAGTCGTCACAATTTTACAGGTAGTCCTTCACTTACTGACCATTCATTTACTGACCATTCAAAGTTACAATGGAACTGGAAAAAGTGACTTGTGACCAGTGGTGGGATTCAAATAGGTGAATAACCGGGTCTCTGTGTGGATGCCGCTTCCGGAAGTCCATTCTGGGCCTGGGCCACAAAAAATTAGCTACCGGTTCTGCCGAAGTGGCGCGAACCAGGACAAGGACAAGGGGGCACTCCCTAAAGCTCATAGCTAAGAAAGTGAGGACAAATAAAGGGAAATATTTCTTCACCCAGAGGGTCGTTGATTTATGGAATTCACTTCCTGAAGGGGTCGTGATAGCTGTCAGCCTTGACAGCTTCAAGGCAGGGCTAGATAGATTCATGGAGGCCAAGTGTATCGGTGGTTATTAAAACGGATGTCCATGTGCCACCTCTATGTTGGTTAAGGCAGGCAGGATTCCCTTGAGTACCATTTGTTGGGGGTCAAGGGAAAGGGAGGGTTTTGCCTTCTCTTTCTGCTCAAGATCCCCATGGGCCACTGGGCCACTGTGTGACACAGAAGGCTGGACTCGATGGGCTTTGGCCTGATTCAGCATGGCTCTTCTTATGTTCTTATGAACCGGCTGAATCACACCACTGCTTATAATCATAATATCATATAGAGTTGGAAAGGACTTTAGATGGCTATGGAGATTCTCAAGTCATCCAGGTCATGGTTCACCCAAAGGCGCTTTATCAGGAGGCAACTGGACTTTCTTGTTTTTCCTTTGAAGACGTTTCGCTTCCATTCCTTCCTTCCATTCCCCACCATCCAGTCAGAGCTGAGGAAGCTTATAATAATAATAATAACGTTGGAAGGGACCTTGGAGGTCATCTAGTCCAACTCCCTGCTCAGGCAGGAAACCCTATACTATTTCAGACAAATGGCTGTCCAGTCTCTTCCAGTGTTGGAGCATTCACTGCTTCTGGAGGCAGGTTGTTCCCCTGGTTAATTGTTCTCACTGTCAGAAAATTTCTCCTTAGTTCTAGGTTGCTTCTCTCCTTGATGAGTTTCCATCAGTTACTTCTTGTCCTGCCTTCAGGTGCTTTGGAGAATAGCTTGACTCCCTCTTCTTTGGGGCAGCCCCTGAGATATTCACAGACTGCTATCAGGCCCCCCCCCTCGTCCTTCTCTTCATTAAATGAGACATAGCCAATTCCAGCAACCGTTCCTTATATGTTTTAGCCTCCAGTCGCCTGATCATCTTTGTTGCTCTTCTCTGTACTCTTTCTAGAGTCTCAGCTTCTTGGATGAGAAGCAAAACCTCTTCAAAGATAAACAAGAAAGTCCAGTTGCCTCCTGGAAAAGCACCTTTGGGACAACCATGCCCTGGATGACTGAGAATCTCCATGGACATTTAGCCGTGCACTTTGGGATGGACACCCTCCGAATGGCGAGGGAGTAGAAATGGATTTCCAGAAAACACTGCAGACTCCAGGAACCATTTACGCTTCAGGTTGAGATTCAGACAACGCAGACTCATCCCCAACAGCCTGTGTGCCTGTTTTCGACAAGGAAGGGACCCAAGGCAGAAACCATCCTGCAGCCAAGAAGGCGCCACAAACATTTGCACTACTCAGGCAGCCCCGAGGACACAGATAAACCTCCAAGTGGCCTCAATGACTCTCTGAAAGGAATGCAAAGGACCGGCTGTCTGCAAGGAGTATAAATCCTTCCATTCCCCACCATCCCAGTCAGAGCTGAAGAAGCTTCTGGGATGAGAAGCGAAACGCCTTCAAGGAAAAACAAAGAAAGTCCAGTTGCCTCCTGAAATAGCACTTTTGGGAAGAGACCTTAGAGGTCATCTAATCCAACCCCCTATCTGGGACAGGATCCACTGAAGCATCCTTTTGAGCCTTTTGGAGGCAGTGGTTAAGAAGATGGGTTAAAACTGGGGCATTGTGAATTTTAAGGCTCCCTAATCAGTCCTCACCCTTATGACTGTTGCAGGATCCCTACGGTCACGTGATCAAAATCCAGATGTTTGTCAACCGGCATGTATTTACAATAGTTGCAGCATCCTGGGGTCATGTGGTCACCATTTGTGATCTTCTCAACTGGCTCCCAACAAGCACAGTCACAGGGAGAAGCTGGATTCACTTAACAAGCCCATGATTCACTGAATAACTGCAGTGTTTGATTCAACAACCGTGGTAAAAAAAAGTTGTAAAATCAGAGGCGATTCCCTTAACAACTGCTTTGCTTAGCAACAGAATGTATGTATGTATATGAATCAAAAGTTGGAATTAAGATTGCCGGGAGAAATATCAACAACCTAAGATTTGCAGATGATACCACTCTAATGGCAGAAAGTGAGGAGGAACTAAAGAGCCTCTTGATGTGGGTGAAGAAGGAGAGTGCAAAAGTTGGCTTGAAACTCAACATTAAGAAAACCAAGATCATGGCATCCGGCCCTCTCAATTCCTGGCAAATAGATGGGGAAGAAATGGAGGTAGTGACAGATTTTATCTTCCTGGGCTCCAAGATCACCACAGATGGGGACTGCAGCCAAGAAATTAAAAGATGCTTGCTCCTGGGGAGGAAAGCTATGGCAAATCTAGACAGCATACTAAAAAGCAGAGAAGTCACCCTGCCAACAAAAGTGCGTAGAGTCAAGGCCATGGTTTTCCCAGTTGCAATGGATGGCTGTGAAAGTCGGACCATAAGAAAGGCTGAGCGCCAAAGAATGGAGGCCTTTGAACTCTGGTGCTGGAGAAGACTCCTGCGAGTCCCCAGGACTGCAAGGCGATCCAACCGGTCAGTCCTAGAGGAGATCAACCCTGACTGCTCTTTAGAAGGCCAGATCCTGGAGTTGAAACTCAAATACTAATGAGAAGGAAGGACTCCCTGGAGAAGAGCCTAATGGTGAGATAGATTGAGGGCAATAGAAGAAGGGGACGTCGGAGAATGAGGCGGCTGGATGGAGTCACTGAAGCAGCAGGCGTGAGCTTAAATGGACTCTAGAAGATGGTAGAGGACAGGAAGACCTGGAGGAACGTTGTCCATGAGGTTGCAATGGGTCGCAACTAATAACAATAAATATATGTATGTTATTTATTTCTTTGCTGCCCATCCTGCTGCAAGATTCTCCTCTGTAAATGGCACTTGAAAGGACCGTGCCCCCCCCATTTCATTACCCATGGCTTTTGCTTGGGGGGGGGTTATAGAGCTCTTGCCTAAAAACTGTGGCAAGGGGTATCTCCTAAATATTATTGGTGCCTTAAATGAAGAAGTCTAGATAATATGTTAAAAAATACTGTACAGATAGTCCTTGATTTATGATCACAATTTCTGTTGCTAAGTGAAACATTTGTTAAGTGAGTTTTGCCCCCTTTCTTGCCACAGTGAATCATTACAGTTGTTAAGTTAATAACATGATTGTTAAATGAATCTGGACTACCTGTACAATAATATTAGCCACTACACAGTGGCTAATATTAACCCCAATGGCCCGAAACAAGCCATATTCACACCCCAGGGCTGCAAACTGGATCGGTTCATTTTAACCAAAGTTAAACCGGAGGGGAACACAAGCTTTAAGCCAGGGGTCTTCAAACCTGGCCCTTTTATGACTTGTGGACTTCAACTCCCAGAATTCCTCAGCCAGCCTCCATTTTGTTTGTTAGATTTAAGACAGGGGTCGTCAAACCTGGCCCTTTTATGACTTGTGGACTTCAGCTCCCAGAATTTCTCAGCCAGCCTCCATTTTGTTTGTTAGATTTAAGCCAGGGGTTGTCAAACCTGGCCCTTTTATGACTTGTGGACTTCAGCTCCCAGAATTCCTCAGCCAGCCTCCATTTTGTTTGTTAGATTTAAGCCAGGGGTCTTCAAACCTGGCCCTTTTATGACTTGTGGACTTCAACTCCCAGAATTCCTCAGCCAGGAACGCTTGGCAAGTTTGAAGACCCCTGCTTTAAGGCAAAGCAACTTCGGTTCTTTCCTGTGGAATTTGCTGCCTTAAGAGTCAGTTGATTGCAGTAACACAGAGGTTGCAGGAAATAATTAAATAGATACAAATCAAAATTGGGTTGGGATGTGTCGAGAAGTTGCAATTGGAAAAGGAGCCAGATCTAATCTTGTTCAATGCCCAAGACGGCACCAGAAGACAAACAGGATACAAGCCACAAGATTACTGAGGCTGATTCATAACTTAGATCAATGTTTCTCAACCCTGGCCTCTTGAAAGTGTGTGGACTTCAACTCCTAGAATCCTGGGAGTTGGTCCACACACCTTCAAGCGGCCCGGAGTTGAGAAACACTGGCTTAGGCAAATAAAAAAACCCGATCTAAATCAAGAAGAGATCACTCAAAAAACGGCGATGATGATGATGATGATGGTGAAGTAAAAGAGAAGGAGGGATCGAATTGAAAGGTAAGAAGCCAACAGTCCTCCAGACGGCTCAAGAGACAACGCAGGACTTAAGTCAACTAAAGAAATCCAAGACGATTCTACTTCCTCTGTTCTGTTTGCAAAAGAAATTGGAAACCACTTTCTCTTATTCATCAGATGGAATTATCAGTTATTCAAGAAATAGGCAGATTATCATCATCATCATCATATCATGCATTGCAGTTGTCTCTGCCATCCACACTGTATGTTCAGGTTGCTTCTTGATTGGAAAGCTAAACCTACTGTGCCAATGGGGGGCAGGGAGGTCATTGTTCCCCAAATTTCTAAATTCACCCTCCCTCCAACAAAGGAAAAAAGAGGGGTGGGCTCTTGCAAACAATGCTGCTATTTCCTTC
Source organism: Bothrops alternatus (assembly GCA_034064705.1). Lineage (NCBI taxonomy): Eukaryota > Metazoa > Chordata > Lepidosauria > Squamata > Viperidae > Bothrops > Bothrops alternatus. The sequence continues at coordinate 265,675 of JARGCV010000082.1, read as the reverse complement.
TATTTACCCCACCCACCCCTATTGACATGCTCCAAAGCCCTCCAGTTTCCCCTCACCCTTTAAAAAAAAAACCAAAAAAAAAACCCAGGCCACAGTGCCTGCTGTCTCCTGCCCTTGCCCACTCACCCATGGGGGGGGGGCACCTAGATTTCTCTAGTCAGTAGTATCCTCCATTCCTCCCCCCTCTCTATACCCCCCCTTCCTCCTCAAACCTTCCCCTACCCCAAGTATCTGTCCTCAGGAGCTTTGTCTATCCAAGGCAGGGCTGGCCTGTTCAGAGAAAGGGAGCCCTAGGCTTGGGGGGGGGGATGTTGTTAAGGGGAGGGGGGAGGGAAGGCAGAAGTCTCCTTTGAAGCCTTACCACCTTCTCCTAGCAGAAAAGAGGAAGACACCCCCCCCAAAAAGAAGGATCCACCCTCTTTTTCCAGGGTGTGTGTGTGTGTGTGTGTGTGTGTGTGTGTGTTCTTTCTCTCTATGTCCCTTTTGCCTGCGGTCCTCCCTCCCTCCATGGCTCCGTTCATTCATTCCTTCGCTCATTCGTTCTCTACATTCCTTTCTTCGTAAATGCTCCCGTCTCTTTCCTCCCCGCACATTTCCTTCCTTCCTTGTTTCCTTCCTTCCTTCTCTCTCCCCTTCCTTCCTTCCTTCCTTCCTTCCTTCTCTCCCTCCCTCCGTCTTAGTCCCTCCCTGTCCTGCTTCCTTCTTTCTCTTCTTCTTTACCCCCTTCCTTCTTCCTTCCTTCCTTCCTTCCTTCTCTCCCCCGTCTTCCTATCTTTTTTCTTTCCTTCCTCTCCTCCGTCTTCCTATCTTTTTTCTTTCCTTCCTTCCTTCTCTCCCTCTCTCCCTCCCTCACTGCCCTACTGCCTTATCTTTCTCTTCTTCTTTACCCTCCTTTCCTGCCTTCTCTCCCCCTCCCCATCTTCCTTTTTTCTTTCTTTCTTTCTTTCCTTCCTTCCTTCTCTCCCTCCCTCCGTCTCCCTCCTTCCCTCCCTTCCAGCCTACCTCGATCTTGTCCACGCTCCGGGCGCAGCCCACCACTTTCAGCCCGTGCTGCACCAGCGCCCGAGCCACGGCCGCTCCGATGCCTACCGACGCGCCCGTGACCAACGCCACCCGGTTCTTCCAGCGCTCCATGATCCCCGAGCCGCGGCGCGCCGGCTGCGGGCGTCTGCCTGCCTGCCTGCCTGCCTCCAACCGCGACCGGTTCCTCCCTCCCTCCCTCCCCGAAGCGCTGGAGCCCGTCCGGCGAACCTTCTCCCGGGAGGAGGAGAGAGGAGAGGAGGAGGAGGAACCGACCGGCGCACTCGCCTCCTTCTCCAAGGGCAGCCTCGCCCTTCGGCTGGCGAGAGAAGCCGGCAGGAGGCGGGGAAGCGACGCCGCCCCCTCCCCGGGCAGGGTTGAAAGTTCCCCTTGCATTTTTCCAGCGGGTGGGGCCTCCGGCCGCCCCCGGGAGCAGCGCCAGGCAGCCTCGGAGGAGTCTACTCGCGGGAAGGGGCGAGCATCGGGGCAGCCCTGGCTCCTAGCCGAGGCCCCGACCTACCCGGCCAGCTGGCTTTCTGGTGACTTTGCCTTCTCTGCAGCCCGGGAGTGAGCCAGGCTTAAGATATTTTAGGGGACTGGAGGCTAAAACATATCAGGAACGGCTGCTGGAACTGGGTATGTCTAGTTCAGGGGTCGGCAACCTTGGCTCTTTTATGACTTGTGGACTTCAATACCCAGAATTCCTGAACCAGCCATGCTGACTCAGGAATTCTGGGAGTTGAAGTCCACAAGTCATAAAAGAGCCAAGGTTGCCGACCCCTGGTCTAGTTTAATGAAGAGAAGGACGAGGGGAGACATGATAGCAGTCTTCCAATATCTCAGGGGCTGCCCCAAAGAAGAGGGAGTCAAGCTATCCTCCAAAGCGCCTGAAGACAGGACAAGAAGCAACGGATGGAAACTCACCAAAGAGAGAAGCAACCTAGAACTAAAGAGAAACTTCCTGACAGTGAGAACAATTGACCAGTGGAACAACCTGCCTCCAGAAGTGGTGAATGCTCCAACACTGGAAGTTATTAAGAAGAGATTGGACAACCATTTCTCTGAAATGGTATAGGGTTTCCTGACTGAACAGGGGGTTGGACTAGAAGATCTCCAAGGTCCCTTCCAACTGTTATTCTGTATTCTGTATATCCTTATGGTCTGGTCATAAAACAGTCTTTTCCTCTTATTTGGATCCAGCCGGATGGGTGGATAGGGGTTCTTTGATCTCCCCAGCCTTGGCACCCCTGGCAGAGTCTCACAATAGAGGTAGAAATGGTTGGCCAAGCCACGCCAAATGTGCCAATCTAGATGTCTGCTGACTCAAAGGTGGTGGTGAAGCCTTCGTCATGGGAAGGTCCTCGAAGAAGGAACATGGACCTCCAAGCCATCTTCAGCCATGGAACTCTGCTGGTTAACTTAATCCGTCCTTTCTGCACCTGGCCTACCCCGCAGGATTGTTGTGAGGAAAAAATGAGGTGCTGGAGGAAATCGAAGCTGTGGTTATAAACCTTAAATCTAGTGAAATATGAATCGTAAGATAATCACAAGTCTTTTGAATAATAAGTAGGGGGAGCTAGGCAAGTAGGTAATTGAGAAGAGGCAGTTTCTCTTCTGCTATTCCTGGCTAGGAAGCATTTACAAAATGGTGGCTCACTGGACCATCTAAAATGCAGATGGGGCTTTGATCACATGACCGCAGCCTCCATTTTGATTTTTTGGGACACCCTCTTGAATCTTCAGTTGTGGTTGTAATAATTTATAGTCCTAGGAGAAAAGCCCTGAATCTAACTTTGTGACACAAGGAGAGAAAACAGCTGACACAACAAACCAGACTTTCTCCAAGCACCTGCTGGCCATCATCTGGGGTGGGGGGGGAAGAGAGAATTCATGTTCTCTATTGAAGGGTCTTCTTCACTGCAAGTTTTCAATCTCTTTGTCCCTATTCAAGGCTGTGTCAAACCTGCCACCTATAGCATTTTTCGTGGCTTCTCCCTAACTTCCCTTCTTCAGTTGAACATTTGACTGACAGCAATTTGATCCTGACAGGGCTCAAGGTTGCCTGAGCCTTCCATCCTTCTTTTAAAAAGCGGTGTTAAAGCATCACACCTTTTCCTTTGTGCTTTCTTTATGCAAGCTTCTATTGGAGTATTTTTCAGCCTCAGCTACTTTTAGAGCTGTAGACTTCTATTCCCCAAATTCCTTAGCTGGCTGGGGACTTCTGGGAGTTGAAGTCCACACCTCTTATAGTCTGCAAAATGAGGGCCCAGATTGTTGGTGGGCAAATATGCTGACTCTGTAAACCGGTTAGAAAGGGCTGTAAAAAGCCCAGTGAAGCGGTATATAAGTCTAAGTCAGCATGCTTGGCTGAGGAATTCTGGGAGTTGAAGCCCACAAGTCATAAAAGGACCAAGTTTGAAGACCCCTGGCCTAAGTGCTATTGCTGTCTTCAAGAAAGCTTCTGAAGGATTGGTGGGGCTGGTGCAAAGGCGCAGCTTGGGATGCACCAAGGGTGCCTACACCAATTGGTGTGCACCAGTACTTCCATTTTGAATGTATTTTTCCTGCAGTTTTATCACTTTCGTTGAGTGCGTGCCTACCCCCACTGTTTTTATAAAAAAAAAGGCCTGGAAAGGACTCAGAGGAGAGCAACAAAGATGATAAAGGGTCTGGAAGCTAAATGGTATAATGAATGGCTAAGGGAACTAGGTATGAATAGCCTAACGAAGAGAAGGATTGGGGGGGGGGAACATGATAGCCATCTTCCAACTCTTGAAGGTCATCGCGATGAGGAGGTTGACTTATTCGCCACAGCACCTGAGGGCAGGATAAGAAGCAGTGGGTGGAAGCTCCTCAGAAGGAAATCCAACCTGGAACTAAGGAGAATTTTCCTGTCAGTGAGAACAATTAACCAGTGGACCGACTTGCCTCCAGAAGTTGTGGGTGCTCCATCACTGAAGGTTTTCAAGAAAAGATTGGATCACCATCTTTCCAGGATGGTATCAGGACTCCTGTCTTGGGCAGGGGGTTGGACTAGAAGACCTCCAAGGTCCCTTCCGTCCTATGATTCTATAATGGGGTTTGCAATATATGGGGTGCAAATAAACAAGTATTATTTCAGCCTAATGTAGAGTGCAAAGTGGATAGTTTATGAGGCATCTCTCATGTGAAACCACAAACCAGTCTGGCTAATTTTGAACATGATGGTTAAGATAATCATAAATGATGTACTGCATAAAGTGCCAACATGGGCCTTAGCAAATAGTTTCCAATAAAGGTATATAGATTATCTCTTCTTTTTTTTTCCAAGTTCCCCACCCCCTTCCCTTCCTCCATTCAGCCTTCTTTTTTAGGAGTTGGCAGATTAAAAACCACAGAACTTAAGAAGCTTAAGAAAATCTCATTTGAAACACGAATATAACACAACATGGAGGCTGTGTTTGCACAACACCCTGAATGGTAAAAGTAGCAAAGTGTAAACATCTGAGCTGAATGCACTGCATGAACTATGCCAGCTTGCTTAGTTTATGGTTGACCGGATCACGAGAACTCAGGTTTATTGGAAAATCCATGGTTATGGACCAAGGCTTATGTTTTATGCAACAGGGCACAGTATCAGTTTTAAAAAGCGATGTTAAAGCATCACACCTTTTCCTTTGTGCTTTCTTTATGCAAGCCTCTATTGGAGTATTTTTCAGCCTCAGCTATTTTTAGAGCTGTAGACTTCTATTCCCCAAATTCCTTAGCTGGCTGGGGACTTCTGGGAGTTGAAGTCCACACCTCTTATAGTTGCTGAGGTTAAGAAATGTTGCTCTATTGGATCTAAGCATTTGGCGGTTCTCCTGTAAACATACAATCTAAGCAGGGATGGGAGACCACCAGGAAATTAAAAAAATTGAACAGGTGACCATAGCAGGACACTTCTTTACCAGTGCCAAGAAAAGTACATTATAGTACCTGCAGAGTCTCCTAGGAGTTCATTTTTATCACGATTACTGGATCCATAAGCCATAAACTCTGGGATGTAACCAGGCTCTTTAAATTGATCACTTTGAACCCTCACTTCCCACCCCCCATTATGAAAGACGCGGCCTAACAAGCACATTGCTATAAACTGTGTTCTCACTCTAGGTGATAAAATATTCTATCATTAAAAAAAAAAAGTTTCAACTGCTAAAAATTAGACCTAACTCCAGCAAGCTATCAGCATCTTCTGTTTTCACAAACAACAGCAGAAACGAACACACTTTGTCTTTTCTTATTTTTTTTACTATGCATCTTAATAAATATTCTTTATTTTTAAATTTTGCACATCGCGCTTCCAACATATTACATCCAGAACATCTTTTTTAATTTTATTTTTTGCAAATGGATGTCTACTTTGTAAAATCTTTATATTGAGCTCATTGTCATTTCTGTACAGAATTATAAGTACAACATTACTTTTTGCCACTAAGCTTTTTTTTTTGTCCTGTTTGATAAGTGTCACAGTTAAGAGAAACATTGAATAAAAAAAGAGGTGGCTTTAAATTATGATGGTTTGGGGCTGGTCTTAGTTTTAGTCAAAAACTAGAGACCCGGAAACTGGAAATAGGGTTGGGGGTGCGGGGAACCAAATTAAAAGGATTAAATTCCACCAGCCTCCTGGAGAGTAGAGGAGAGGAAAGACAAAGAGAAAGAAAGAAAGAAAGAAAGAAAGAAAGAAAGAAAGAAAGAAAGAAAGAAAGAAAGAAAGAGAGAGAGAAAGAGAGAAAGAAAGAAAGAAAGAAAAAGAGAGAAAGAGAGAGAAAGAGAGAGAAAGAGGGAGAGAAAAAAAGAAAGAAAGAAAGAAAGAAAGAAAGAAAGAAAGAAAGAAAGAAAGAAAGAAAGAAAGAAAGAAAGAAAAAGGAGAGGAAGAATAAAGAAAAAGGAAAAAGAAAGAAAGAAAGAGAGAGAGAGAGAGAGAGAGGGAGGGAGAAAGTAAACCACCATCTTTTTTTTTTCTTTTTAAAAAAGTACGATTTTGTTTAGTTGCTAGAGAGACTGTTTTCCGAAGAGAGAAAACGCACAGTAGTCATTTTCGACAGTTTGACTGAAAGACAGAGCTAATTTTATTCGGTTTAGTTTGCTCCGGCTGTTGTCAACCAACCGCTGCACACGGGCCTCTTGTGATCGTTCAAGTGGCAGTATCTGTTGAACTTCTCCTTCAGATGCTGTCGGTACCGTTCTCTATTGCTGTAAAAGGACTTGTTGTTGGCCATGAAGGACTGGATCTCATCTTGTGAGATGAATATTTCTTCATCGGAAGTGCATTCGGACTCATCCTGGAGAGCACAGGGAGAGAGGAGAAATGCAGGTCGTCCTTGACTTAACAACCATTCGTTTGGTGCAGCGGTTCTCAACCTGTGGGTCGCGACCCCATTTGGGGTCGAACGACCATTTCACGGGGGTCGCCAAGCACCGCAGTCCGCCATTTTTTTAAATTTTTTTTTTGGTCGGCCATTTTTTTTTTGGTCGGCCATTTTTGTCCCTATCGCGATGCGGGCCGTCGCACCACGCATGCGCGATGCGCCCCGTCACGCATGCGCGGTGCGGGCCCGTCATTTTTTTGGGGGGGTCGGCCTTTTTTTTTTTGGTCGGCCAATTTTTTTCCCTATCGCGATGCGGGCCGTCGCGCCGCACATGCACGATGCGCCCCGTTGCGCATGCACGATGCGGGCCAGGGTCGAGCCCCAGAAAAGGTTGAGAACCGCTGGTTTAGTGACTGTTCGAAGTTACAATGGCCCCGAGCAGGGTAATTTATGACTATTTTTGACACAAACATTGCAGCATATCTAGGGTCACCTGATCAAAGCCGAGTTTTAATTTTTTGTGGTGGTGGTTCAGTGAATGCAATCATTGTTAAATGAACTCTTTTTTAACCAGTAGGTTACTTGTAGGATAGCCAGAGCATGTAGACTTATAGACTGCTTCACAGTGCTTTACAGCCCTCGCTAAGAGGTTTGCAGTCGGCGTATGCCCCCCCCCACAACAATTGGGGTCATTTTACCTCCGACCTCAGAACAAGAGAAAGCTGAGTCAACCTTCAGACGGGCAGTATCGAATTCCCGACAGTGGGCCGAATTAGCCTGCAATAGCAGTGGCACTTAGACTTATGTACCACTTCACAGTGCTTTACAGTGCTCGCTAAGAGGTTTACAGAGTCAGCATCTTGCCCCCCCAAAATCTGGGTCCTCATTTTACCGATTTCAGAGGGATGGAAATCTGAGCCAACCTCGAAATGGCCAGGATCGAACTGCTGGAAGTGGGCAGAGTTAGCCTGCAATAGCAATAGCGCTTAGATTTATATACCACTTCATGGTGCTTTTATAGCACTCTCTAAGCGGTTTACAGAATTGGCATCTTGCCCCCAACAATCTGGGTCCTCATTTTACCGATTGCAGAAGGATGGAAGGCTGAGTCAACCTCGAGATGGTCAGGATCGAACTGCTGGCAGTGGGCAGAGTTAGCCTGCAATACTGCATTCTAACCACTGCGCCGTCAGGGCTCTTAGCAGAAGTAAATTCTGGTTTCTGGCCAAATAAAAAATTCTGGAAATTGTGGTCACACAATTGTGGTCACACGACAGCGGGACATGGCAAACAGCCTTAAGCACCCAAATAGGATCAAATAGGATCACAAACTGCGAGGGATGTAGAAAGAGAGCCGTGTGAGTTTACGATGTCAAAAAAAATTATCGGGAGCCTGGTAACATCTTTTCTGTATTAAAAGCCAGAAGATTGTGTGACCTGCAGCTTATATTATCAGATGCCCTAAGCCAGACATGTCAAACTCACAACGCCACATGATGTCGCACAAGGTATCCGTCCGGTTTTGCCATTGCCAGCAATGGGGTGGGCATGGCTTCCGGATGATGCGTCCGGCCCATGTGCTAGCAGTTTGACACCCCCACCCTAAGCGGTTAGACTGATAGAGCATTTGAATTGGGTGGCTGAATAAATAAATGAATTAAAATAACAAACAAACAAATAAATGTTGAAATAAATAAATGACAAAGATGATTAGGAGACTGGAGACTAAAACATATGAAGAACAGTTGCAGGAATTGGGTATATGTCTAGTCTAGTGAAAAAGGAGGACTAGGGATGACATGATGGCAGTGTCCCAGTATCTCAGGGGCTGCCCCAAAGAAGAGGGAGTCAAGCTATTCTCCAAAGAGCCTGAAGGCAGGACAAGAAGCAACGGATAAAAACCAATCAAAGAAAGAAGCAACCTAGAATTAAGGAGAAATTTCCTGACCGTCAGAACAATTAACCAGTGGAACCACCTGCCTCCAGAAGCGGTGAATGCTCCAACACTGGAAGTTTTTAAGAAGAGACTGGACAGCCATTTGTCTGGAATGGTATAGGGTTTCCTGCCTGAGCAGGGGGGGTTGGACTAGAAGACCTCCAAGGTCCCTTCCAACTCTGCTATTCTATGTTCTATATTCTATGAGTAAGTGAATGAATACATGAATAAGTGAATAAATAGGTAAATAAATGGGTAAGTGAATAATTGAATAAGCGAATCAATGAGTAAGTAAATAAATGACTGGATGGATGAATGGGTAAGTGAATGAATAAATGACTGAACAGATAAGCAAATAAATGAATGACAAAACGGGTAATGCGAATGCCTGACTGAATGACTGAAGAAGTGAATAAGTAAATAAAAGAATGAACCAATGGGTAAGTGAATGAATGAATAAATGAATGAATGAATATGTGAATGAATGAATCTCTCACTTTGCCCAATCTTATCTGAGTTAATTATCAATTAATTCTCCCAATCACTAGCTCCAACATTTCTTGAAAGACAAGAAACTTAACCACCAGGGTCCATATTAACCAACGTTGCCTTCCCCTCTCCTAACAAAAGCAGACTACAAGGCCAACTCATCCTTGGAAGTCCCAAAGGTGCTTTTTCAAAAGGCAACTGGACTTTCTTTGTCCTTCCTTGAAGACATTTCGCTTCTCATCCAAGAAGCTTCTTCAGCTCTGACTGGATGGTGGGGGAATGGGAGGATTTATACTCCTTGCAGAGAGCTGGTCATTTGCATTCCTTTTAGAGAGTCGTTGAGGCCACCTGGAGGTTTGTCTCTGTCCTCAGGGTCACCTAAGTGGTGCAAATGGGTGTAGAGCCTTCTTGAGACTGCTGAAAGGACCGTGTTTAGACTGGAGATGGATGATGTCCTATCCCTCCCCCTCTGTTGAGGGAGGGCTGTTCAATTTGGACACAGACGGCCTCTTTGCTCCCCTCTTTCAAAACAGCGGTTGTCTCTGTTCAGAGTGTGAACACAGACAAACTTCCAAGTGGCCTCAACGACTCTCCAAAACAGGGGTCTTCAAACTTGGCCCTTTTACGACTTCTGGACTTCAACTCCCAGAATTCCTCAGTCAGCAGGCACGCTGTGGAATTCTGGGAGTTGAAGTCCACAAGTCGTAAAAGGGCCAAGTTTGAAGATCCCCTGCTCTAAAAGGAATGCAAATGACCAGCTGTCTGCAAGGAGTATAAATCTTTCCATTCCCGGCCATTCAGTCAGAACGGAAGAAGCTTCTTGGACGAGAAGCGAAACGTCTTCAAGGAAAAACAAAGGAACCCCCAGTTGCCTCTCGAAAAAGCGCCTTTGGGACAACTGTGACCCGGATGACTGAGAATCTCCACGGATGCTCCTCCTTGTAACTTACCAGGAGTTCCACCAAGCTCTTTGTGCCCTTCCCTGATTCGGGAGCCGGAGCTGCCTCTGAAGATTCCTCACACAACAAGGCTGCTTTCCTGTGCTCCAGCCAAGGTACCGTAGGCGGCCCAGCTTTTTCTGTGCGACAACAGATCTCGGCATGGGGGGTTTTGGTCTTCTCTCGGTGGAAGTCTGTGTGCGTGGCAGTCCCTGGACCCTCTCGGTTACTTGTCTCCACCATGCAGCTGCTCAGCTTTTGGATCTGGAGAAGAGAATCAGCACATCAGTGGAAGGGGGAAAGTGCAGCCACCTGCCGAATAGTCCCTAACTTAACAACAGTTCGTTTAGTGCAGGGGTCTTCAAACATGGCCCTTTTGTGATTTGTGGACTTCAACTCCCAGAATTCCCAGTCAGCATGTCCGCTGCTGAACTTTCTGGGAGTTGAAATCTACAGATCTCGGTATTACTGCTCCATGTTACAGTGTATGACCATAACTCAGCCTGGAACATAAGAAGAGCCATGCTGAATCAGGCCAAAGCCCATCGAGTCCAGCCTTCTGTGTCACACAGGGGCCCACCAAATGTACATGGGGATCTTGAGCAGAAAGAGAAGGCAAAACCCTCCCTATCCCTTGACCCCCAACAAATGGCACTCAAGGGAATCCTGCCTGCCTCAACCAACATAGAGGCGGCACGTGGACATCCGTTTTAATAGCCACCGATTCACTTGGCATCCATGAATCTGTCTGACCCTGCCTTGAAGCTATCAAGGCTGACAGCTGTCACGACCCCTTCTGGAAGTGAATTCCATAAATCAACGACCCTCTGGGTGAAGAAATATTTCCCTTTATTTGTCCTCACTTTCTCAGCTATGAGCTTTAGGGAGTGCCCCCTTGTCCTGGTATTGTGTGATAGAGAAAAGAATTTTTCTCTATCCACCTTTTCCATCCCATGCATGATTTTATACACTTCGATCAAGTCACCCCTTAAACGCCGTCTTTCAAGGCTGAAGAGACCAAGGCGTTGCAATCTGGTTTCATAAGGGAGGCGCTCCATTTCCTTGATCGTTCTTGTCGCCCTTTTTTGCACCTTTTCCAGTTCCATTATATCCTTCTTGAGGTGCGGTGACCAGAACTGTACACAGTACTCCAAGTGTGGTCTCACCATCGATTTGTACAGAGGCAATACAACACTTGCTGACTTATTTTCGATTCCCTTCCTAATCATGCCAAGCATGGAATTTGCTTTTTTTACTGCTGCTGCGCATTGGGTTGACATCTTCATCGAGCTGTCCACCAAAACCCCAAGATCCCTTTCTTGGGTTGTCTCAGAAAGTTTGGTCCCCATCAGTTGGTAAGTATAATTGGGGTTCTTTGCCCCAATGTGCATAACTTTGCACTTGTTTAGGTTAAAATGCATTTGCCACTTTGTTGCCCACTCACACAATTTCGAGAGATCCTTCTGGAGCTCCCGACAATCAGTTTCACTTTTCACAACCCGGAACAATTTAGTGTCATCAGCAAACTTGGCTACCTCACTATTAACTTCTACATCCAGATCATTGATGAATAAATTAAAAAGTAAAGGTCCCAAAACTGAACCTTGGGGTACACCACTTCTCACTTCTTTCCATCCAGAGAATTGTCCATTTATTGCCACCCTTTGCTTCCTACAATTTAGCCAGTTACCAATCCAGGACAAGACCTGTCCTCTAATTTCGTGGCTGGAGAGCTTTTTTAGGAGCCTTTGGTGAGGGACTTTGTCAAAAGCCTTTTGAAAGTCAAGATATACAATATCAACTGGGGCCCCTTTATCTATGTATTTATTTACACCCTCAAAGAATTCTAACAAGTTAGTAAGACATGATTTGCCTTTGCAGAAACCATGTTGATTTTCTTTCAACAATGCCTGTTTTTCTATGTGCCCTGTAATTTTATCTTTAATAATGGTTTCCATCAGTTTGCCTGGAACTGAGGTTAAACTGACTGGTCTATAGTTTCCTGGATCACCTCTGGATCCTTTCTTGAAGATCGGGGTTATATTTGCTTCCCTCCAATCCTCCGGTACAGTGCCTCATCTTAGGGAAAGATTATATATTTTAGCTAGAAGTTCAGCAATTTCACACTTGAGTTCCTTGAGAACTCTAGGGTGGATGCCATCTGGACCCGGCGATTTGTTGACGTTTAGTTTAGAAAGGCATGCAAGAACATCTTCCTTGTTTATCTGGGAGTGACTGGGATGCGTAGGCCCTAGCAATGCAAGCCCTGATCCATCTGCCAATGGTGGAAGAAGAGACCTTCCTACCCATGGCGGAGGGCTGAAAGGACACAAACAAGGCCTCCGACTTACAAAAGGTCGAAGTACGCTTGATGTAAAATCACAGAGCCCTGCGCACATCTAGCTTGTGCCACTGACGTTCCAGACAGTGAGAAGGATTTGGATAGAAGCTAGGCAAAATTAGGTCCAATGACCTGTGAAACCCGGTGTTTACCTTGGGAATAAAGGAGGGGTCTAATCTAAGGACCACCCTGTCCTCATGGAAGGTACAGAGATCCTCTCTGACTGAGAGGGCGGCCAATTCCGAAATCCTTCTGGCCGAAGTAATTGCAACTAAAAATGCAACCTTCAAGGAGAGAAAATGCAGAGAGCAAGACTTGAGAGGTTCGAAAGGAGCAGTGGTTAAGGCCTGCAACACAGTAGGTAAATCCCAAGATGGGTATCTATGTACTGTGGGAGGACCAGAATTGGCCGCCCCCTTAAGAAAAGCGGAGATAGCTGGATGGTGTGAGAGCGGACCCAAATTGTCACAGGTAAGAACCGTGGACAAGGCCGCAACCTGCCTATGGATGCTGTTAGTGGAGAGGCCCTTAGAAATGCCCTCCAGCAGATAATCTAAAATATTAGGGACTGTAACCGAAAGAGGGTCCAATTTGTGTGAGACGCACCACTGGCAGAAGTTTCTCCACGTGGTGTCATAGATCCAGCCCCCGGGCCTTGTGTTTGACATGTCTGATTGATATGGTCACCCAATTCAAAATGTGACTTTAGTTGGGAATAAAAAAGAATCATCAAATCAAATGAAAAAAAAATAGCAAACAAATACATAACATTCAAACCAACAGACAATAATCAGAACTCAAACTCCTAATCAAATCAGAATAATCGATTAAAAATCAGAACTAACCAGAATTAAACAAAATCAAGTCAGAACTAACCAAATCAGAATAATCAGAAATCCCAATGGATCAAATTAGAATAATCAGGAATCAGAACTAATCAAATCAGAATAATCAATCAGAGATCACATCAGTCAGAAATCAGAATAATCAGCCAGAAATCACAACTAATCAATCAGAATTAAAATGTTCTGCAACTCATCAACTGGGTATTCACTCATCCTGATGTAAGCATTGGGGGAACATCCAAGTCTTGTTTGCCTTTCTTGGGGGCGGGGGAAAGCATTGTCTTTACAAAGGGAGAGGTCCATCCCTCCTGAGTCTCACCCAATGGCAGAGTTTTGGGGAAAGGACCCAGAGTCCTCCCTCCCTATGGGGGGGTTGTGTGAGATGCATGTCCCCCCCCATGAGGGTTTCCCTCGGAACTGAATTCCCTTAGAGCTGCATCTGAGCTCTGCCTCTTTAGGAAAGCTTTTAAAACTTGGCTCTTCCAGCTGGGCCAGGGCCAGGGCAATTAGCAAACAGATAACTGTTTGATCATTTCATTTTTATATTCTCCAAGGCCTTATTATTACATTTATCCCTTCCCATTGCATTTGGGCTTTACGAGACATTTTAAAACCCTCAGCTGCTTTGACACGAGGCGGCCTTCTAAAATGAATTGAACCAACCAATCGACCAATAAAATTGCAAAGGGGATGATGATGATGATGATAACAACAACAACAATAAAGTTGGAAGGGACCTTGGAGGTCGTCTAGTCCAACCCCCTGCTCAGGCAAGAAACCTTATACCAGGGGTAGGCAACCTTGGCTCTTTTATGACTCGTGGACTTCAACTCCCAGAATTCCTGAGCCAGCGTATAAAAAAGATGTTGAGACTCTAGAAAGAGTACAGAGAAGAGCAACAAAGATGATCAGGGGACTGGAGGCTAAAACATATAAGGAACAGCTGCAGGAATTGGGTATGTCTAGTTTAACGAAGAGAAGGACTAGGGTAGTGGTGGTGAACCTATGGCACGGGTGCCAGAGGCGGCACTCGGAGCCCTGTCTGTGGGCACACATGCTATTGCCCCAGCCTTGCCTCCCCCCGCGACCCCCTCCTCACCAGCAGCCCCCCCTGGAGGAGAGTCGCCCCCCGAGCATGGCCCCCGCAGAGCAGCGCAGCCAAGGACATGGCAGTCAGGCAGCGTAGACAAGACTCTGCACTCACACCAATCGCACACAGTTGATACTGTGGGGCACGGGCAGAGGGCGTGGCCGCCATGGCGCTACCGGGCTGCCTGGGCGATCTGCAGTGGGCCCTGGAGGCGATGAGTGGCCCTGTGGGCAGGCGGGGTGGTGGCGGGGCAGGGGGTGGAGCAGGGGCGGGGCCAGTTTTTGGCCACTCAGTCTCTAAAAGGTTCGCCATCACTGGACTAGGGGTAGGTAATATGATCGCAGTGTTCCAATATCTCAGGGGCTGCCCCAAAGAAGAGGGAGTCAAACTATTCTCCAAAGCGCCTGAAGGCAGGACAAGAAGCAACGGGTGGAAACTCATCAAGGAGAGAAGCAGCCTAGAACTAAGGAGAAACTTCCTGACAGTGAGAACAATTTAACCAGTGGAACAACCTGCCTCCAGAAGCGGTGAATGCTCCAACACTGGAGGTTTTTAAGAAGAGAATGGACAGCCACTTGTCCGAAATGGTATAGGGTTTTCTGCCTGAGCATGGGGTCGGACTAGATGACCTCCAAGGTCCCTTCCAACTTTATGATGATGATGATTATAATGTGCCAAGACTGAGAAACATTGTCTTGTTTGGTTTGGTTTTATTAAAAACTGCTTCCATTCATTTCCCCCGAGATCTAAACACAAAGGAGACATTCCTCTCATCCATTTATCCACACCTCTAACCAACTGCCACTTTATTCATAAACGCCGAGTATTAATTTATGGCTAATCCGGTTCCTCATTAACCGGCTTCATTGTCTCCTTTTTAAAAATAAAAAAAAAATCAAAAAAAAATCACACTAACAAAGTTGGACAGCTTTTCTCCAACAATGATGCTGAACTCCCAGCTGTGTCACCTACTGCCCTCGCCCTGGTTAAGGGGCTGTGGGAACGACACGTGAGGGGAGGAAAGAGGTCGGGGAGGGGGGGAAGCTGGCCGACAAAAACCCTGACCCCGAAATGCCCCCGCTTACGTGCTCAGCTTCGCACTTCTTGTTTTTCTTTTTCTTCTTCTTGTTTTTGCCTTTCGTGGTGGCGTCTTCCGAATTGGCCCAGCATTCCACGCAGCTGTCCCCATCCTCTTCCTTGTCTTCGCAACGGTGAATGCACGAATCTTCCCCTGCAAGAAAGGAAGAGAGGCTGGAGTGGAGTGGGGAGAAGACAGCCCCCACCCCCAGAAGCTATGCCTTCCATCCAAATCGTGCAGTCGGGATCAAACAGGGAATTAGCCTGGACTCATTATGTAGACACAAGAGGGCAAAAGGCTTGACCTCCCCTGAGTGGTCTTTGAGCCTTATCTACTTGTCTATGGAGATTCTCGGTTCTTCCAGGTCATGGCTGTCTCAAAGGTGCTTTTTCTGGAGGCAACTGGACTTTTTTTTGTCATGGCTGAGGCAGACCAGAACTCACAGTCTCCTAGTGATTGGCCCAAAGGCACCCAGCTGGCTTTCACGCTAGGGCAGGATTCGAATTTGCCACCTCCTGGTGATTGGCCCAAAGCCACTCACCTGCCTTTCATGCTAAAGCGGGACTAGAAATTACTGTCTCCTGATGATTGGCCCAAAGTCACTGAACTGTCTTTCATGCTAAACCAGACTAGAACTCACCGTCTCCTGGTGATTGGTCCAAAGTTTCCCAGCCGGCTTTCTTGCTAAGACAGAACTACAACTCACCGTCTCCTGGTGACTGGCAGTTGGCTTTCATGGCTAAGACAGGACTAGAATTCACAGTCTCCTAGTGATTGGCCCAAGGTCACCCAGCTGGCTTTCATGACTAAGGCAGGACTAAAACTCAGCATCTCTTGGTGACTGGCCCAAAGTCACCCAGCTGGCTTTCATGCTAAGTCAGGATTCGAATTCACCACCTCCTGGTGATTGGCCCAAAGTCACCCACCCATCTCTCATGTTAAACGGGTCTAAAACTCACCGTCTCCTTGTGATTGGCCCTTTCAAGCTAAGCTAGACTAGAACTCAATTCTGGCGATTCCACTGAAACACACAATGTGCCAGACTAAATAGGTCAAGAATGGGGAGTAAGGACGGATCAATCCACTAGATTAATACCCCATCTGCATCACAGCCACCTTTAGGGGTTAGCACTTCCTCAAAACTTTCCTTTTTCTTTTTCTGATGTGCCTTTAAGTCGGTCTTGATTTTTGGAAGAGACTCCCAAAGGGGGGTGGGGGGTGGAGACCGGAAAAAGGAGAAGCCCCACAAACCCTTTTAAGGGTATTCCTACCATTTTCATCGTGGTTGCAAATCCCTTCGGTGCAAGCGATGTCCGAACCCTCCCGTGAACCAGTTTCGCTGCCTTCCATGCTGGAAGAATAGCCACAATCGCTGCCATTACAGTGAGCAGATAAACCTGGAAGAGATGTAGGCACTGTTCGCACGAATGGCCAAAGACACAGGCCAGCCTTTAAGATACCCCACCAAATGGGAATCCACTCATCTCTCTAACATGGAGTTCCCCAACGTTTCCAGCTTTCTGGTAAGCGGGCTCGCACAGTTCCATTTGCGTGAGCGGCGTATACACACGCCTGCTGCTCACTTACATGGAATGCACACGTTCACCCACTGCTCTTGCAAGAGAAGATTTGTGTGTGCGCACTCTCCAGCCATTTCTGTGGCCCGCTTGCAAACCCCTCACGGCCCGCTAGCGGTCCAGGATCCTGGGGCCCCCTGCTCTAAAATTTTAAATTTTATAATAATTAAAGTGGCAAGAAAATGTCAAAAGGTAGCCTTGTTGTTGAAAGATCTATTTTGGCCACTACTTTGTCTGTGTATTGTATGGCTGTACATTTATTTTGAGTTCTTTTATTTGTATCGTGCCTTGTATTATTTTTAGAATTAACTCAAGGTGGCAAAGTCACGCAGCCATCTTTCATGACTAAGGTGGGACTAGAACTCACTCTCTTCTGGTGATTGGCCCAAAATCACCCTACCAGCTTTCATGTCTAAGATGGGACTAGAACTCAGTTTTGTGATTGGCCCAAAGTTACCCAGCTGACTTCCATGGCAGGACTAGAACTCTTAGTTTCCTGGTTTCTAGCCATAACCACTAGACCAAACTGGTGTGTGTGTTTGTGTGTGTGTGTGTGTTTGTGTTTGTGTATGTGTCCAGTAGTGGCCAAAATTGTAGAAACCTTTTGGGAAAAGTGTACAGTCAGTAGAAATGCCACCTTTGGTTAAGTTTCCACCACTTTTTCTTCTAATTTCTTTATAACTGTAGCCTTGTTCACTTAATAATATTATTTTACATCGCTTTCTGGGCAACCGGTCAGCTCTTTGCACTGTTACTTTAATTTTATTACGTTTTACAAACTCACTCAATGAAAGAACACAAAAAACCCCAACCAACTGGATAGCCATCACATAACACACTGACAAATGTCCTCCTCTCAGCTTCAATGCAGGACATCAATAACTGAATCCTGCCGTGATCTGATTGGCTCACTGCCAAAACAAGATGACACCCGATTGGCTCTCTAAACACTCGTGCTCATTGGCTACAATCAGATGAAGGGAAGTTGCTTGATATCAACCTAAGCAAGTTGTGCTTCTTTTTTCTGGTTATTTGGCCATAACTTTTCACAGAATACAGCACAGATAATTGAACAAACTTTGTTGCGTTACATTCTTGATTAAATTATCTTTTCATGGATATATAACTTTATGGTACTACTCCAAAACAAAAGTGGCGTTATTAGCCATCAAACCTCAAAAATACACTTTTCCCAAAAGGTTTCCACAATTTTGGCCACGATTGTAGAAGGATATGTCAAGTGTACAAGAGTACCCACTGGCAGAAAAGCCTGCTGGATTTGGTTTGAATCTATTGCATGTTCAGTTAAACACACAAGTAAAATACTCATGGCCCAAAAAGTCTGTACTGGCTTGAATTCAACAGAATGTGAAGGACCACAGGTTCCATAATCCTGCTTTATCATAATAGCAGCATGGCTAGATTATACCATCCCCGTAAGTTCAGAGATTTTGTTCTCCTCTGGCAGAGCCACAAGGAACAAAAAAGGCTTTCTTTTCCATTTCTGATTCACTGCAGCTTGCATCAGCCAAGCACAACGCTTGGACAATCCAAGTTTTTTATTACCAAACAAGAAAAATAAAAAAAACCCAAAAACGACGACAATAACAACTCACACCAAAAATACCCAAGCTTAAGACTTCCAAACAACCACAGTCAGCTTGAACCACAGCTGAGAATTTGGCCACAAAACTGACTTGCGGTGAACTGAAATTAAGAACAAAACCTCACCCTCCCGGCAGCTGTGAAATGGGAACGAGTAAAAAGCCACAAGTGTTATTATTTCCTTTGCCTTTTATTTATTGTTCTTGACTGCCAGAGGTACTTCTTTCTTGAGAACACTTCAGATCAGGGGTCTTCAGACTTGTGGACTTCAATTCTCAGATTCCTTAGCCAGGCACGCGTGCCTGGCTGAGGAATTCTAGGAGTTGAAGTCCTCAAGTCATAAAAGGGCCAAGTTTGAAGACCCCTGCTTAAGACATAAAAATGCACAAACATGAAATATAATGTTATGCAGGAGGTCCTTGCTTAATGACCAGTTGCTTCCCTTGTCAGTGTTGATGGGAGTGGTCGGTGATTCCTTAATTAGGCTGTTGTTTACCACTTCATTCTTTGTCTGAGTTGGTAGTTCCTCTGTATATAAACAGAGTGCAACCCCCACTTCCTTCTAGCACTGATGATGTTACCTAGTTGGGTCCCGAAACGTCTGCAAGAAAACCACCAAGCTCAGAGAGCCCCAAGGATCCCACAGTCCTTTCTGCTCCTTCTGTCTGCAACCCCCACTCCCTTCTAGCACTGATGATGTTACCTAGTTGGGAAATGAAATGTCTGCAAGAAAGCAACCAGGTTAAGAGACCACCAAAGACCCCATAGTAAACGATACCCAAATCAAGGAACGACCAACTCAAACTATCATTAAACAACAGCCTCATCTAGGAAGCAGCAAGGACACACCCACCAACATTGACCGGGCAGGCCATTTTATACATAAACAGTGCAAACCCCTCTCCCTTCTAGCACGGATGATGTTGCCTAGTTGGGTCATGAAACATTTGCACACACACACACACACACAACAACAACAACAAAAATCAAGCTCAGAAGCACCAAGGACCCCACATCAACCAATCAATTTGGTTATTTAACCAGAACTTGATCCCCTGCCATCAGCCCCCCCACCCCCCAAGAGCTGGCTTGACCTCAGCACAGTCCAGGATTTTTCTTATCACTTCTTCCTCTGATGGTATATTCTCATTTTTCCAGCACTGTGCACATGCTGTTCTTGCCACCGTTATTATATGTAAAATTAAGTACCATATTTCTTTACTATATTTTCTGTTTAAAATACCCAGCAAAAAGATCTCTGGAAAAAATGAGAATATACTATTAGAGGAAGAAGTGATAAGAAAAATCCTGGACTGTGTTGAGATGGACAAATTAACAAAAGAGATAAAAGAAAAGGAAGACACAAGAGTACTATCTAACATGGAACAAGTGGTATGACTGGTTGGAGACTAGAAATAATAGAGGAGAATAAATGTGGAAAGGTCAAAAGTGGAAAATGTGTGTCTAATAACGTATAATAATAATAACATGAATTATTCTTAGTACGAAGTAGAGCATGAAGGAAGGAAAATGTAAAGAAGAAACAACGGGGCAATAAGGACAAATATTCTAAAGAAGAATAAGGGGGGAGAAATGTAAATAATAGAAGATTACTGTTACGTAATCGCTGTTAAAAAAAGAGTAGGAGTATATACTGTGTATGTATGTGTGTTTTGTTTTGTTTTGTTGGTTTAAAAATAAAAAATATAAATTAAAAAAAAAATTGGCTTGACCTACCTTTCTTTATTTTAGGTGAACCCGGTAAAGCGCCACCAGTGGGACAAGTGCAAGAAGCATTGGCGTTGGTCACGATGACCTCAACGCAGCTGCTCTGCTCTTCCGTGTTGCCGCAGGCTGTGCAGCCACTTTCCAAGAAATTTTCCTTCAAAGAGACAGGAAGGAATGTCAACGCCACACCCGGCTCGTGTGTGCAAGCAGGCAGCGATTTGCGTGCCCAGAGATCCGGCTGCTGCAATTGAGGGATCACGTCACTTGGGGATGTTCCTTAGAGCAGGGGGTCTTCAAACTTGGCCCTTTTATGACTTGTGGACTTCAACTCCCAGCGTGCCTGGCTGAGGAATTCTGGGAGTTGAAGTCCACAAGTCTTACAGTTGCAGAGGTTGAGAACCCCTGCCTTAGAGCATCCTTGGGGAAACCGGGAAATGCTGGAACTATGTAGAAGAGCTGCCAACAGCTACTGGTGGTCCCCAACTTATGGCCGGTCCTTTAACGACCATCCAGAGTGACAACGGACCCAGCAAAATACGTGCGACCCATTTTCAAAGTTATGATGGCTGCGCACACAAACCAGCCGTCACATGATTACATTTGGGGCACCTGGCAGCTGATTGGCTATGGAGATTCAGGTCAGGGTTGTCCCAAAGATGCTTTTCCAGGAGGCAAGTGGGCTTTCTGGTTTTATCTTTGAAGACGTTTCGCTTCTCATCCCAGAAGCTTCTTCCACTCTGACTGGAGGGTGGGGAAGGGAAGGATTTATACTCCTTATAGACAGCTGGTCATTTGCATTCCTTTCAGAGAGTCATTGAGGCCACTTGAAGGTTTGCCTGTGTCCTTATATGAGTAGGGCCAATGGGTGGGGAGCCTTCCTGGAACTGCTGAAAGGACTGTGTTGTAGACTGGAGATAGATGTTGTCATATCTCTCCCCCTCTGTTGACATAGATGGCCTTTTGACCCTTTCTTTCAAACCAGTGGTCCTCTCTGTCCAGAATGTGGACACAGACAAACCTCCAAGTGGCCTCAAGGACTCTCTAAATCAGAGGTCCTCAACCTGTGGGTCGCGACCCCATTTGGGGTCGAACGACCATTTCACGGGGATCGCCAAACACCGCAGTCCATTTTTGGAGGGGGGGTCGGCCATTTTTTTTCTTTGGGTCGGCCATTTTTTTTCCCCTTTGCGATGCGGGCCGTTGCACCGCGCATGCGCGATGTGGGCCCGCCATTTTGGGGGGGGTCGGCCATTTTTTCCCCTTTGCGATGCAGGCCGTCGCGCTACGCATGCACGGTGCGGGCCGTCGCGCATGCGCGATGCGGGCCGTCGCGCATGCGCGATGCGGGCCGGGGTCGAGCCCCGGAAAAGGTTGAGAACCGCTGCTCTAAATGAATGCAAATGACCAGCTGTCTGAAAAGAATATAAATCCTTCCACTCCCCACCATCCAGTCAGAGCTGAAGAAGCTTCTTGGATGAGAAGAGAAACGTCTTTAATTTTTGGCTAATCTAAAGAAAAGAAGAAATAGGGGAGACGTGATAGCAGTATTCCAGTATCTGAGGGGCTGCCACAAGGCAGAGGGGGCCAGGTTGTTCACCACAGCACCAGGGGGAAGGATGAGAAACAGTGGTTGGAAGCTGATCAAAGAGGGAAGCAACCTGGAATTAAGGAGACACTTCCTGACAGTGAGGACAATCAACCAGTGGAACAGCTTGCCACCAGACGTTATAGGTGCTCCATCACTGGAGGTTTTTAAGAAGAGACTAGACAGTCACTTGTCTTAGATGGTATGGGTTCTCCTGCTTGGGCAGGGGGCTGGACTAGAAGACCTCCAAGGTCCCTTCCAGCTCTATTCTATTCAATTCAGGAGAAAACAAGCTGAGGAAGTCCGCCTCTCCCAGAACTTCAAAACCAGGCAGGAGAGACTGGACTAGATGACCTCCAAGGTCCCTTCCAGCTCTATTCTGATTCTGGATCCATGGAGCAGGAGCTCAGCACCCCTCACCTTTTCTTGGCTCCTCATGTCCTTCTCCTCCATCACTTGCAAAGGAGCAGGGATCTCGCAGACGCATTTATTTTTCCTCCGATTCTTCCGTTTCTGGCGCTTCTTCTCCTGCTTGAGTTCCCGCACCCTCTCCTCTTCGGAAAACTCTTCACACAGCTGCTCCAGCCGGCTGATGCCTTGCACCCGCTCCACTGCCATCTGCGGAGAAAGATAGCGATCAGCGGGGCAGCATAAAGGTAGCCTTTTGCTCCTCCCCCCCCAAATTTTTAACATTTTATTGGCTCATAGAATAAAACACAAAAGCAAATAGTAGGATATAGTGGGGAGGGAAAAGGGAAAGGAAAGTGAGGGGGAGAAGGAAAAAAGAAAAGGCATTGATTTCCAACTTCCTCTGTTGCAGTAGAATAGAGCAGGAGTCAACCGGGCCACATAAACAAGCAAAGCCCCATCCACGGGATGCAGGCAGCACACAAAACCACACTCCCTCCACTCCAGGGGTAGGCAACCTTGGCTCTTTTATGACTCGTGGACTTCAACTCCCAGAATTCCTGAGCCAAGAGCCAAGGTTGCCTACCCCTGGTCTAGTCTAACAAAGAAAAGCTTAGGGGGTGACATGATAGCAGCCTTCCAATATCTCAGGGGCTGCCCCAAAGAAGAGGGAGTCAAGCTATTCTCCAAAGCGCCTGAAGGCAGGACAAGAAGCCACAGATGGAAACTCGTCAAGGAGAGAAGCAACCTAGAACTCAGGAGAAATTTCCCGACAGTGAGAACAATTAACCAGTGGAACAGCTTGCCACCAGAAGCTGTAGGTGCTCCAACCCAGGAGGATATGAAGAACAGATTGGGCAACCATTTGTTTGCAATGCTATAGTGTAGTGTTTCAAGAAAAAAAACAGGAGGAGTCTGGTAGCATCATTTCTGATTTAACACATTTTATTAAAAGGCTACAGCTCATAAAAGCTGATGCCTTTGAACAGTGGTTCTCAACCTTGGGGTCGCGACCCCATTTGGGGTCGCGAGACCATTTCGCGGGGGTCGCCGGGCACTGCCGGCCGCCATTTTGTTTTTTTTATTTTTATTTTTTTATTTTTTTTATTTTTTTTAATTTTTTAAAATTTTTTTAAATTTTTTTTGGCACGTGCGTGCCGTGCACGCTCAGATCCGCCCGTCGCGCCGGAAAAAAAAATTTAAAAAAATTAAAAAAAATAAATAATAATAATAAAAAAAATGGTGGCCACGACGGGCAGATCTGTGCATGCGCGGATCGGCCCATCACACGCGCCACGCATGCACGCGTCCGCCTGTCACGGCCGCCATTTTGTTTTTTTAAATTTTTTTAGAAAATTTTTTAAATAAAATAAAAACAAAATGGCGGCCCGCGACGGGCGGATGTGCGCATGTGTGGCGCGTGCGACGGGCCGATCCGTGCATGCGCAGATCCGCCCGTCGCGGGCCGCCATTTTTTTTTGATTTTTTAAAAAAATTAAAAAAATTTTTTTTTGCGCGCGCGCACACGCGCACACCCCCGGGTCGGGGTCGCGGCGCGCATAGGCAGGGCAAGTGGGGTCTCAACCTCAGAAAGGTTGAGAACCACTGCCTTTGAATAACAATTGTGAGGTTGGTGGAAAAAGTGCTACCAGAACCCTGATTTTTGGAACTATAATGTGGGGTCCTGGATTATCTCTGAGCTTGGCTGTTTTCTGGCAGGTGTTTCATTATCCAGCTAGGCAGCATCATCAGTACTAGAAGTTAGTGGGGTTTGCTCTCTTCCCACTCCCTTCTAACACTGATGATGTTACCTACCTGGGTAATGAAACACCTGCAAGAAAACGACCAAGCTCAGAGAGCACCAAGGGCTCCATAATTCATCCTTGAGCCGCAAATATTCTCTTCTATTGATAACAAGATTCTTTAAGAGAGAAAGCAGGGATTTTGCAGCCCAGAGAAGCCAATTTCTATTCCCGGGGATCACCAAGAAAGGTCATGATCACCTGTTTCTTTCCCTCCAGGTAAGCAAGGAAAAAGAGAGGCTACCTCAAAGCTTTTGCGTAAAGCATCGACTCCCAGATAGAAAAGCATCTGCCACGTCTGTTCCTCGGCCCGCAGCTTCTGCCAGATGCGGTGCAGGCGTTCATAAAGGTGGATGCCCAAGCAGGTCAGGACCTCTTCCTGGGCAATGTCTATTGTCTTCGCATGTCTTTCTCGTCTCCTGGGGGAAACACAAAAAAAGAAACGTGGAAACGTGGCAAGGGGGTCCTAAGGCAGGCAATTCTCCTTTTGTAACTCAAACTTATTTTTTAGGAGTTCTCAGCATTGGCTTTTCGTAATCTGTATGTCCAGGTAGTCCTTGACTCGGGACCATTAGTTTAATGATGGTTTAAACTTACGACAGCCTCAAAAAAAACATCAACTTACGACCCATCCTCAAGGTTATGATCATTGCCCCACCCCTGAAGTCACATGACTGCAATTCGGATGGCAACGGACTCACATTTATGACTGGATGAACTGGGTCATGGTCCCACGATCGCGATGTGCCACCTTCCTGGCCACAAAATCAATTGGGGGAAGCCGGATTTGATTAAGGACCATGTGATTCCCTGAATGACCACAGGATTCGTCTGCTTGCTTGCTTGCTTGTTTGTTTGTTTATTTTATTCGTTTAATGTTTGGGATAAAAACAGTTATAAAATCGGATCCAATCGTGTGATGACTCACTTAATAACTGCATCGCTTAGGGACCAAAATTCCACCTGTCATCCGAGCCCCACCCTTTTCGTGGATCTTTGCAGTGCTGGTGTACGGATATGAGGGACGGGCCGTGGATCGTGATGTTGGGCCTGCCAACTTGTCCCTCTCAATATCCCTTTCTGAATGCCATTGGAGAGACGTGATCCCCAACGGGGCTGTTTAATTTCCGATGAAAATTCATTTCTAATTGGTGAGTTTGTATCCCTTTAGAGCAGGGGTCTTCAAACTTGGCCCTTTGATGACTCGTGGACTTCAACTCCCAGAATTCCTCAGCCAGGCACGCCTGGCTGAAGAATTCTGGGAGTTGAAGTCCACGAGTCATCAAAGGGCCAAGTTTGAAGACCCCTGCTTTACAGCAGTGTTTCCCAACCTTGGCCGTTTCTGTCTTGGCGGACTTCAAGTCCCAGGATTCCACTGACCACATGGCCATTGCGAAGAATTCCGGCACTGGAAATCATAAATGTTAAAAAACAGTCCTAAGCAGTGGTGGAATTCAGCCGGTTTGCACCATTTTGGCAGAACCGGTAGCTAATTTTTTGTTGTCCAGGCCCAGAATGGACTTCCGGAATCGGCATCCACAGAGAGAATCAGTTGTTCACATCTTTGAATCCCACCACTGGTCCTAAGTGACTTTTTCCTAGAGCTGTTGTTAACTCCAATCACTAAACTATTGATTGTAAGTCGAGGACTGCCTGGGTACCACAAGGGAGAGACAGAACAAGCAACCGATCCATGGAGCAGTTGGTGCAAACAGCTTAAGCCAATTTGGAAAGCCCAAATTACTTTTCAAAAGGAATCCATGCAAAAATAAAAAAATCATTTACCCAACTCCTTCAAAACATCTCAAAAACCATGCTGGTAAAGGTGGGGGTTTTTTGGAGGGCGATTGAACTTTCTTTTTCACTTTTAAATGGAAAAAACAGGACAGCAAACTTGCTTTAATAAACACATTAGTGACACCCCTCTGTTGGTTTGCTTATTTAGGAGAGCACATCTTTCTCCTTCTGTCCTGGCCACTTTTTCTTTTTTTTTTTTTTCATTTTTTTTTTTTTTAATAAAAATTCTTTTATTAAAACAATTAACATTGAACATAAGAACATATTGTGCAGCAATCATCATGACACCTGGTATACAATACTAAGTATTAGTCTTTGATAACGTCTGGGTTAGTAAGCCTTTTTCCCCCCACTCCTCGTGTCTAGCCTCAACTATACTCCTGTTACATTTTATTTTGATTGGTGTTTCCCCTATCCGTTTCAATATTAATGTGCTCAACATTAAACATAAGATCCTATTGCTAAGCAATCTTCCTAGAACCTCGCATACAACATTAGGTATTAATCTTTGTAAACATCTGTTTTAGTAAACGTTCTTCCCTCCTCCCTTACATCTTCAAGTATACTCCGAATACATTTTGTTTGATTGGTGTTTCTCTTATATATGGTCTATCTACTGTTTCTAGTCTGTCGCATATTGTGCGTTTGCGCTTCTGAATTGACTTCATCCCATTACTAGTGCAATCTTTTATAGTCCCTAACCAGAGATCCTGAGGTGAAAGTTTCATATCCTGAGGTAGAGATTCAGTCTACTTTAACAATATTAAAGCAAACAGCATTAGTCATAAGGTTATGTTAAGAGGCATTAGTTATAGAACATATACATTCAACATTGGGGGTTAGTTTTTGTAAACATTTGATTTGTTAACCCTTCTTCCCTCCTCCCATCGAGCCCTAGCTAAACGCCAGCTGCATTCTGTTTGATTGGTGTCTCTCTTGGATATAGTCTATCCACTGTTTCCAGTCCGTCACAAATTGTTCATTGGAGCGATTTTTCAAATATGCTGATATTTTTGCCATTTCCGCCAGATTTGTTACTTTCACAGTCCATTCTTCAATAGGCGGTATTTCCGGATTCTTCCAGTACTGTCCCACCAATAATCTTGCTGCTGTAATTAAGTTCAAAAATAAATTTGTCTCTGAGGTAGTGATATCCTTTGTGATCCCTAACAGAAAAGCCTGAGGTAGAAATTCTATACGCTTTTTGAAAATAGTTTGGAGTGTCCACCATATCTTCCTCCAGAATGCTTTGATTTTTCTGCATGCCCACCATATGTGAAAGTAAGTAGCCTCCCCGTCTCCGCACCTCCAGCATTTGGGCTGGGTGCCCGGGTAGATGAGTGATATTTTTTTCGGGTCTAGATGCCATCTATAGAACATCTTGTAGAAGTTTTCCCTTAAGTGTTGCGATTTCGTGAATTCTACATTCCTCACCCAGATTTTCTCCCACGTGTCCATGGCGATAGGGTGTCCGAAGTCTTGTGCCCACCTTATCATACAGTTCTTGACTAGCTCGGTTTCAGAGTCCATTTCTATCAGAATGCTGTACACTCGTTTGATGTGCATAATCCCCTGTTCTCTAATCTGTTTAATTAGGTTCTCGTCGGTCTGGGAGAAGCCCTTCTTCTTGTCTTTACGCCACCTTGACTGTAGTTGTATATATGATAGCCAGTTACTTCCTATTCCTCTGTTTGCTAGCGTTGCTTGAGATTTCAAGAGGAACCCGTTTTCTTCTCCCAGTACAAGTTCACTGTAGGGCACTGCTTCTTGCCCTTGGGATGTGATCATATCCCCTGTTGCGTGTCCAGGGATCGTCCAGATGGGGATCTTGTCGTGTAGGAGGTGCTTATATTTCTTCCAGACCCATAACAGTGGGATTCGTAGTGGGTTCTCCTTGAAGTTCCTATCTGCCTTTTTGTCGTATACTAGGTATGCGTGCCAGCCGAGTCGTAGACCATGCCCCTCAACATTCAGAACTCTATCATTTGTCATGTTGATCCAGTCACTAACCGCCACCAACGTTGCTGCATAGTAATATAGCTTTAGATTAGGCATCTTGAGTCCCCCTCTCTCCCTTGCGTCTTGGATGATTTTTAGTTTCACCCTCGGTCTCTTGTCGTCCCAAATAAATCTGTTGATGCCTTTCTGCCAATTGTCTAAGTCCGCCTCCTTCTTGAGTATGGGTAGCATTTGAAAGAGAAATAAAAATCTGGGTAGTACATTCATCTTTACTGTCGCTATCCTGCCGAGCAGGGATAGACGTAGCGATTTCCACCTTTCCAGGTCTGCTTGTATCTTATTCCACAGGACCTCGTAGTTATTCTTGTATAATTTCGCATTTGTTGATTCTATCTCCACTCCCAAGTATTTGACTTTCTTGACTATTTCACAACCCGTTATTCTTTCCAGGTTCCGTTTTGCTTTGTTGTCTAGGTTTTTGACTAGCATCTTTGTTTTTGATATATTTACTTTGAAGCCTGACACCCTACCATAGTCCTCCATTATCTCCATCAATTTCCTTGCTGATTGTGGTGGTTGCGACATTGTCACCAGCAGGTCGTCCGCAAAGGCACATAGTTTGTATTCTTGCTGTTTAATCTGTATGCCCTGTACATCCTTTGCCGCTCTTATTCTGTTCAGTAAAATTTCCAGTGTTAGGACAAATAGCAGGGGGGACAGCGGGCAGCCCTGTCTCGTGCCTCTCTCTATATTAAATGAGTCCGTTAAGTCTCCATTGACAATGATCTGGCCTGTTTGTTTCTGGTAAATTGCCGTTATGGAGTTGAAGAACTGTGCTCCCATTTTCATCTTCAGGAGCAAGTTCGTCAGGAACGGCCAATTCAGTCTGTCGAAGGCTTTTTCTGCATCCACAAACATTAGAGCGGCGGGTATCTGGTTGTGCCTTTGCAGGTACTCTATTATGTTCAACAGCTGCCTCAAGTTGGTTTTCATCTGGCGTCCTTGTATAAAACCCCTTTGGTCCGGATGTATTGTTTTTTGTAAAACAGTCATTAGCCTATTGGCTAAAATTTTTGTGAAGATTTTGTAGTCTGTGTTTAGTAGTGAGATGGGCCTGTAGTTTGCGGGCTGTGTGTTGTCTTTCCCCTCCTTTGGGATTAATGAGATGTAGGCTGTTTTCCAGGATGGCGGGACCTGGCCTCCTTCTTGGATGCTGGCAAATAGCTTTCTGAGGGGTTCTAGCATCTCTTCCTGTAGATGCTTGTAGTAGGTCGCTGTTATCCCATCCGTCCCGGGCGATTTTCCTGCTTTCAGTTGTGTGATCGCTGAGTGTATTTCCTCCTTTGTGATTAAGGCATTCAGGGCTTCTCTTTGTGTGTCGGTAATCGCCTGTATCTTTTCGTTTTGTAAGAATTCATCTATCTCTTTGTCTTGTATCTTATCCTCGGCATATAGTTTCGAGTAGAATTCTGTGAAGGCTTTCTTGATGGTTTTTTGTCTGAATTCTAGTTTGCCTTTGTATTCTATCTTTTCAATTATGCGGGATTTCTGTTTCTTTCTTATAGTGTAGGCTAGCCAGCGGCCCGGTTTGTTGGCCTTGCAGAATGTCTTATGTTTTGCATATTGTATGTTCCTTGCAACTTGGTCCGCCATCAACATGTCAAATTGCTTTCTTAAGATCTTGAGTCCTTCTTTGGTGACTTTGTCCTCTGGTCTTTTTATCAGTAGCCGCTCCTTGTTGCTTATCTCATTTTCTAACTCTTTTCTTTTTTGTTCTTGTTGGCGACGGTGCCAGCTATTCATGGATATGAGGATCCCTCGCATGTACACCTTGCTGCCGTCCCAGATCTGTTCTATCGGTGTTCCGTTGTTCATATGTGTGCTGAAGTATTCCTTCATAGCTTTTTTGCATTCCGCCACCTTGTCTCCATGTCTAAACAGGTTTTCATTGATTCTCCAGGACCTCCTCTGTGTCTGGCCGTGTTTTAGCTCCATCCTCACAGGGTTGTGGTCCGTCAGAGCTTTGGGTAGGATTTCCACTGCGTTTAGACGAGTTAGCAAGTCGCTAGAAGTTAATATAAAGTCAATTCTGGAGAAGGATTGATGTCTGCCAGAGAAGAAGGTGAATTCTTGTTCTTTGCCGTGCCTTTTCCGCCATACGTCTGTCAGTTCGAGGTCCTCCTTCATGTCGAAGAAGGATTTAGGCAACTTGGAGTGTTTTTGCGGGTTCGGTGCAGTTCTTTTTTTGTCTAGGGCAGTCTCTATGACCCCGTTCCAGTCGCCCATGATGATGTAAGATCTGTAGTTAAGTTGTGTTATTTTCTTGTGTAGCTTTTTGTAGAATTTGCCTTGTTGCTGATGTGGTGCATATACGCCCATTACTAGAATCTTCTTGTCCTCTTGTGTTATTTCAATTGCCAGGTATCTACCTTGGGGGTCGGACTCTATTAGCTTCGCCATTATATGTTTCTTTACGTATATAACAATCCCATTCTTTTTTCTTGGCGCCGCTGCCACAAATTGCGCACCTAGTTTGTAGCTGGTCAGATATTTCTGGTCTGCTTCCCTGATGTGTGTTTCTTGTAGGCAAATTATGTCGTTTCCTCCTTGAAACAGATAATGAAATATCTTCCTCCTTTTCTGTGGGGAATTTAGTCCGTTAACGTTCCAAGTCAAGTATTTAGTCATCATTGTTGGTTTCAGGATACTCTTCCGAGACCGCTTTCATTCTATCTCCTGTGGTATTCTTTGGTCTCGTTCCCATGGTATCCGAGTTTGTGTTCGAGTTGCATATAGGGATCGCGTCTTGCCGATCTGTGCGTTTGGTGGTGGATCTTGTTATCCTGCCCTCTGCAGTCTGTCTTGTTCCCTTGTTGTTGTTGTTGTTGCTTCCTGTTCTCTGTGTCGTCGTGTCTCGAGTTGGTCCTTTCCTTTCTCGTGTTCTTGTATTGGTCTGTCGGTCTGGTGGATTTTCTGCGTCTTCTCTCGTGGTGTATTGGGATCCCTCCGGCATCAGCTCCTTTTCCAGGAATTCTCTGGCTTGTTGGACCGAGTTCAGTTGGCGTCTTTTATTTTTATAGTAGAATGTCATCCCCGTGGGGATTTCCCATCTGAATCGCAAGGCACGTGATCTCAGTTCGTCAACCAGGAACTTATATTCCTTTCTGTCTCTCAGCATCGTCTGGGGGATCTCTTTCAGTACTTTCACTTCTTGCCCCTTTATGTATAAACTCTTGTGGTAAGATGTGGCTGAGATGCGGTTCCGGAATCCCTGTGTCGAAAAGTGGATGACCACGTCCCTTGGTTGGTGCCTGTTCGTTGTCGTCCGTGCGCCCACTCTGTTGATTCTGTCGATTTGCCATTCGATAGTTGAGGTTGGCTTTCCCAGAAATGCTGCCAGGGCCTCTATAAAGGTTCTGGCCAGGCTTCCTTGGGTTTCGTCTGGTGTCTCTTTCAGGCCTCTGAACCTGATTGCAGTCGCCAGCTGCCCGTACTGTACTATGGTGGCTTGGTCTTGGGTCACCCCTCTCATCTCTGCTATCTCTGTTCTCTGGCTTTCTACTTGATTCTCCACTTTCTCCATCCGCTTGTCCACCTTCTCTCTGATTTTCTGGAATTTTTTCTCCATTTCCTCCCTTATTTCCTTGTAGTGTGCTTGTATTGCCTCCTTCATTTGCTCCAAATCTGTAGCCATCGCCTTGCGTTGCTCCTCCCATTTTCTCTCTAGCCCTCTACCTTGTTCTTGCAGCATTTGTTTTATATCGCTGTATCTTTTCTCCATCTTTTGTTCTGCCTCTACGCACCTCCTCTCCATCTCTCTACCTTGTTCTTGCAGCATTTGTTTTGTATCGTTGTATCTTTTTTCCATCTTTTGTTCTGCCTCTACACACCTCCTCTCCATCTTTGTGTCCCTTTCCACCAGCCTTTTATCCATTCCATCCAACCTTTCAACCAGCATTTCTATTCCCTCTTGTGATTTTTGTATCATGTGTGCTGTTGGGCTGGCCTGTGGAGATGTATGGTTCTGGGTGCCTGTATTTGGATGGGAGGGTGTGGGGGTGGGTAGAGTAGTTCCTGGTGGTTTAGTACGCTGGGCTGGGGAGGATACCACTCCCTTCGTTTGTGTCAGTGTGATCTGTTTTGAGGCCATTTTGAGGTTGTCCTCCTGTTGTCCTGGCACTGTTTTGGGTCCCAGTTTGGACCAAATTGGGCGCTAGGTTGTGGTCTGGTGCTGGTCCAGTATTCTAGCCTTTCGAGGGGGGAGGCTTCAGGGTTTAGGCAGTGTAGGGGTAGGGGCCTGTATTCTGGCAGTTTTATTTTCAGAGAGCCAGTGAACAAGTTCAGTGCTTTTGCCTTGGTTTCCTCTTCACTCCCCTCTGCCAATCTATTTCTTGTTCTTATTCCTTTCTGGCTCCTTCTTTCCCCTCTTTCTCTGCCTTCTAGCCCAGGTCACTTCCTCCTGTCAGCCTGTGTTTGCTGCTCCCCTCTACTTTTCCCTTGTTGCTCACCGGGTTGCTTTCCAGCTTTCCTCTTCCTTGCCGCCCGTTGTGGGGGGGGAGGGGGGCTGTGTCTCTGCAGGGTTTTCCCCCTCCCTTCTTTCCCCCTTCGCTTCGTAGCCTCCTCTCTCCCGGGCTGTCCTCTCCTGCTCTGCCCGCCCGGCTTCTTGCCGCCTCCGGTGCTTTGTTTGGGGGCCTGGGGGGGTCTTCTAATGATTCTGTGGGGGCCTCCTCCTCCCTCTGCTGGCCTCTCTCCCCGTTCTGCGTCTCTCGGCTTGTGGTTCCCTTCCCGGTGGCCTCACCGTTTCTCTCCGTCGTCCCTCTGCATTGGCCGGCTCGCTCTCCTAGGCTGCTGTTGCACGGCCTCGCAGCGTGGCGTCTTTGTCCTCTGCCGGCCGGCCGGCCCCTGCCGGCCTCTTCGGCCCCGTCCGTCGGCTTTCTGGATCCCTCAGCGGCGCTTTCGGTCTCGTCTGGGCGGGCTTGGGGTCCTCTTCGGAAGCGCCCTCTTTTCCGGCGCTTCCCTGCTTCGGTGAGTCGATTTTTAAGTAAAAAAAGTAAGCTCCGTTCCAGAGCTGTATTTAGAAGGCTCCGGTCCTCGTGACCGGAAACCGGAAGTCCACTCCTGGCCACTTTTTCATAGAGGCACCATGGAGAGTGTCTTAACAAACTGCATCACTGTCTGGTTTGGTGGCAGCAGAGCCTCAGATGGAAGGTCCATATAGAGTGGTAAGGACAGTGGAGAAGATCATAAGAAGCTCGCTTCCTGGTATTCGGGATGCTGCTTATAAGCACTTTTATGTGCTTAGAGCTCAGAGAATTGTTAAGAGGCCCCCACATACCCACTTCACGGATTGTTCCTGTTGAAACGGGTCATGGCAACACCATCAGAAGCATTTTGAAGTGAAAATGGCTTGCTGCCAAGTTGTAGGATAGTTCACTGGTTGCGTTAGAGCAGGGGTAGGCAACCTTGGCTCTTTTATGACTCGTGGACTTATGGCTGGCTCAGGAATTCTGGGAGTTGAAGTCCACGAGTCATAAAAGAGCCAAGGTTGCCTACCCTTAAGTTAGAGGTTGCAATGTCTTGACCCAAAAGCATTCTGCCCCATTTGTTTACCAGGATCAGAGATAGATTTATTGATTTATATCCTGCCTTTATTTTTTTTATAACTAACTCAAGACGCCAAACATATCCAAACACACCTTCCTCCTCCTACTTTTCCCACAACCCTGTGAGGTGGGCTGGATTGAGAAAGAATGAGTGGCCCAAAGTCACCCAGCCAGCTTTCATGCCTAAGGCGGGATTAGAACTGACTGTCTCCTGGTGATTGGCCCAAAGTCACCAGCTGACTTTCATGCCTAAGGTGGGATTAGAACTCACTGTCTCCTGGTGATTGGCCCAAAGTCACCCAGCCAGCTTTCATGCCTAAGGTGAAACTAGAATTCACTGTCTCCTGGTGATTGGCCCAAAGTCACCCAGCTGGCTTTCATGCCTAAGGCGGGATTAGAACTCACTGTCTCCTGGTGATTGGCCCAAAGTCACCCAGCTGGCTTTCATGCCTAAGGCGGGATTAGAACTCACTGTCTCCTGGTGATTGGCCCAAAGTCACCCAGCTGGCTTTCATGCCTAAGGCGGGATTAGAACTCACTGTGTCCTGGTGATTGGCCCAAAATCACCCAGCTGCTTTTCATGGCTAAGGCTGGATTGAACTCACAGTCTTCTGCTTCCTAGCCTGGTGCCTTAACCACTAGACCAGGGGGTCTTCAAACTTGGCCCTTTTATGACTTGTGGACGTCAACTCCCAGAATTCTTCAGCCAGGCACGCTGGCTGAGGAATTCTGGGAGTTGAAGTCCACAAGTCATAAAAGGGCCAGGTCTGAAGACTCCTGCACTAGACTAAACTGGATTGCAGGCAGATTGAGAAAAGAGATTCCCCAGAGAGCCCCTTATAAAACCACTCCTTGCAAAGGAAATCGTTTCTTTGGCTTGCGTGGCGAACCCAGGTCCCAGCAGCACCGAGCAAAGCCACTCAGAAGGCCCCTTGAGTCAATGAGGGCCAGCAGCACGGCAGGCCGAGAGAGAGGTGCGGCAGACCCGCTCTCACAATGTATATCTTCGAGGCAGAAATATACATTTTCTTTGAGAAATAGAAGCAAAAGCGCTAGAAAGCCCAGTCTAGCCAATTACATACTCGTACCCTCCTGCGAACTCGGGTTCGGCTCGGCCAAGGAGGTGGGCGATGAAGTCGGTCTCGCAGCAGACATGAATGTGGTGCTCGTGGGGGCAGCAGCGCAGACCCTCATAAAGGGTGGCACAATAACCTTTCTCCTTGCTGCAGTCCAGCTCGCCGATCAGGATGGTGTAAGCCCGCAAGACTTTGTTTTTGCAGTCGGTGCAAAACCTAGTTCAGGGAAAAAAAAAAAAGGAATTATAGTACCGGTATGTCTTTTATAGTAGTTCAGAAAAGGGAATTAGACTATGTCTTGTTTAAAAACTAGTTTAGACAAGGGAATTAGAGCATGTCTTTTTAAAAACCTAGTTTAGACAAGGGAATTAGAGTATGTCTTTTTTAAAACCTAGTTTAGACAAGGGAATTAGAGTATGTCTTTTTTAAAACCTAGTTTAGAAAAGGGAACTAGAGTATGTTTTGTTTTAAACCTAGTTCAAAAAAGGGAATTATTAGAGTATGTCTTTTTAAAAAAAAAAAAAAAAAGAGGGAAACTACTTGATAGAAAGACATGTTTTAAGGGCGAAATCCTTGATGGAAAGACATTTGCCAGATGCAGTTTTCATGGTGATCAGTAATTGGATGTACAGGTAGTCCTCGACTTACAACCATTTGTTTAGTGACTGTCCAGAGTTACAACCACGCTGAAAAATAGCAACAGCAATAGCACTTAGACTTATAGACCACTTCATAGTGCTTTACAGCCCTCTCTAAGGCCAGGGGTTCTCAACCTTGGCAACTTTAAGACTTGTGGACTTCAACTCCCAGAATTCCTCAGCCAGCAAAGCTGGCTGAGGAATTCTGGGAACTGAAGTCCACAAGTCTTAAAGTTGGCAAGGTTGAGAACCCCTGCAGCGGTTTACAGAGTCAGCACATTGCTCCCAACAGTCTGGGTCCTCATTTTGAAATATATAGGGAGTCCCGGGAGAAGCAGATTCACTTAATAACTGAACAAGTGCAGTGATGCATTTGACAATTGTGGAAAGAGAGGTCGTGAAATCGGGCAAAACTCACTTAACAACTGCCTCGCTTTGCAACAGAATGTTTTAGCTCAATGCTGGTCGTAAGTCGAGGACAAACCTGTAAAGGAGTTTGTAGGCTGATCAAAATAATCTAAAAAAATAAATAAATTAAAAACTGCCGAGTTGTTATTCAGATGCTGAGTCGTGTCTGATTCTTCACAATCCCACAGACCACAACACGCCAGGCCCAAATTCACATTCCTTGTTGTCCATGACACTATCTAACCACCTCGTGCTCTGCGGTCAGTGGTGGGACTCAGCCGGTTTGCATCACTTTGGCAGAACCGGTAGCTACTTTTTTGTTCCCTAGGCCCAGAATGAACTTCCGGAAGCGGCATCCACACAGAGAACCGGTTGCTCACATATTTCAATCCCACCACAGTCTGCGGTCCCTTCTGCTTTAGCCTTTCATCTTTTCCCAATATCAGGGCCTTCCCCAAGGAGTCCTGCCTTCCCATTTGGTGGCCAAAGTATTTGATCTTCGGGCTCTGTCCTTCCAAAGAACAGGCAGTTGAAGTTGAAGTCCACGAGTCATCAAAGGGCCAAGTTTGAAGACCCCTGCTTTACAGCAGTGTTTCCCAACCTTGGCCATTTCTGTCTTGGTGGACTTCAACTCCCAGGATTCCACTGACTACATGACCATTGCGAAGAATTCCGGCACTGGAAATCATAAATGTTAAAAAACAGTCCTAAGCAGTGGTGGAATTCAGCCGGTTTGCACCACTTTGGCAGAACCGGTAGCTAATTTTTTATTGTCCAGGCCCAGAATGGACTTCCGGAATCGGCATCCACAGAGAGAATCAGTTGTTCACTTCCTTCAAAGTTTCTATAACTGGATTCAGTTCCTTTGAATCCGCCCCCAGACGCTCCTTTACTGACCACGCGGAGTAAAATGCCGAGCAGGGAGAGAAGGAAAAGGCCGTTTCCAATCCCAGCCACTCACCTGTGCTTCCGGAGGTATGTTTCTAATGTTTCTAACAGACAATTAGAATCGATTAAGACTACTTCATCTCGACATTCCTGGGACATGAGTTCCCATATATCCATCCAGCAGCCTCTGAGGAGGGAGCAAAAAAAAAAAAAAAAAAAAAGAGAGAGAGAGAGAGAGAGAGAATATTTATTTAGGGAATTTATATGGCTATCCACCTCACCGGCGTCTGGGTGGCGTTCAATATTACAAAAAATACACAAAAATGTAAAAACCTGTACAAGCTGGAGAAAAGACCACAAAGCCACACAGACCCACATTCAGCACAGCGACGCAACGGGTTGCATCCCATACTCAGGGGGGACCACCGAATATGAAGCTAGGAGAATTAAATAGCCATGGTTCTGCGGCATTCACATGTCAGGGAAACCTAACAGTTTCCAATAGCTTGCAAGAGGTTGGTTTTGATCTGTAGCGGAGCTAGGCAACCTTGGCTCTTTTATGACTTGTGGACTTCAACTCCCAGAATTCCTGAGCCAGCATGGCTCAGCTTGGAAACATTCTCTTTCCCCTCAGCATGGCTGGCTCAGGAATTCTGGGAGTTGAAGTCCACGAGTCATAAAAGGGCCAAGGTTGCCTACCTGATTTATAGAGACCTCTTGACTTATGACTGGTGACTTAACAATCATTTGAAGTTACAGCAGAACTGGAAAAGAGGAGTTATGACTAGAATCCAAAGTTTCAGTGATCACACCCTCCCGGTCACATGTCTATATTTTGGACCCTCAATAACACGGACACATTTAAGGTTGTTCGACGTGTCCCATGGCCACAGGACTGTGTTTTACAATGATTTTGCTGAAAAACAGCACTTCCTTCCAGGTTTTGGCAAAGCCACACAACAGCTAACGGTGTGTTTGCTGAAGAACTGCTGGCAAAAAAGCCATAAAATCAGGTCGGTCACATGACTGACCTCATTTTACGAACATTGACTTATGACCATATAGCTAGTCCTCGGTTTACAACCATTCATTTGGTGACTGTTTGAAGTTAGAACGGCACAGGAAAAAAGTGACTTATGACGGGTAACGTCAAATTTCTCAATTTCTTGCTTATTGTTGTTTTTACAGTGTTGGTTTTTGTTTTTTTTAATCATTATAATTTTGGCCCTTCGAAAATTATGGGCAGCATTTGTGTTCTGTTTTACCGGTTTTTTTGCATGAAATCTACACAACCGGGTGTTTAAGAAACAATCAAAAAGGATAAAGGAGTCCCTGTACATTTTACTCCGCTAATAGTTGCCAACAATCAGGAGTGGTGATCAAGTCTGTTTCAAGGCCACTGAGCCAGCGCTATCCGAAAACATTTCCTCGGCCGTGTGGCGAGTGTGATGCCATGGAAAGCTGTTACATTCCCAACGAAGTGGTACCTATTTCAGGTAGTCCTCGACTTACAACAGTTTGTGTAGTGACCGAAGTTACGACAGTACTGAAAAACCTAACTTACGGCCGTTTTTCACACTTATGACCTTTGCAGCATCCCCATTGGTCACGCGACCAAAATTCAGACGCTTGGCAACTGGCTCATACTTGATTATGGTTCTAGTGTCCCCTTTTGCAACCTTCTGACAAGCAAAGTCAACGGGGGAAGCCAGATTCCCTTAACAACTGTGCTCCTAACTTAACAACTGCAGTGATTCACTTAACAACTGTGTCAAGAAAGATTGTAAAATGAGGCAAACCCGTTTAACCAATGTCTCACTTCGCAACAGACATTTTGACCTCAGTTGTGGTCGTAAGTCAAGGATTACCAGGGACTGCTAGGTTGGCAGGAGCTGAGGTGAGGACAGGAGCTCGCCCCTGTGGTGTGGCGCTTGGGTCTCGAACCTGGGCTGTTGGCTTTCCAGCTGACGAGCCCAGCGTCTTAACCCACTGAGCCACCATTTCAGAAGCAAACAATTCAATATTTTCCAGTATGGTTTACCTGCTGGCTCCCTGGAAAGGTCCGCAGTAGAAAGTGATCCTACACTTGCTCTCCTTCCTGTCTTCTTCGCTAGATCTTTTATCTGCACCTAACTTCTCTGTGCTCGGGGTGCTACCGTTCCCTTCGCTAGGGTATACAGCATTAAAAGAAGAATTCAGAGGTATTACCACTGGGTCAATGGATGCATTTCTTTTGTGGATCCTTAGGCCTCCCTGGCCCTTCACGGACCCACGTTTAAAACCCTCACAGAACAGAAAATTGATTGTGCCACAAGTGTGGAACAACCAGGCCTCCGGCTGCGGTTATTGTACTCTACTCAACTAATCAACAAAAATAAAAGGACAAGGCCCCATAACGGCATCAAAAGAGCCACGCAGGCTTAGAAGGGACAAGCAGAGCAATTAACAGAAGAAGAAAAAAGCCAAACAGGCCTGGAAATTTGGTAACCACTGAGCAGCCCCATAAGTGTGAATCATAACGCTTAAAAACGTGCCTCCCTGCCACCGAAGAGGAGTTAAAATTGAATTTCCACTAAAAGAGACTGGCGGGAAAAGTCAGAGCTTGCTGTATAGAGGCAGTCTTCGACTTACGATGCTACATTTAGTGACCGTTCAAAGTTACAACGGCACTGAAAAAAGTGGCATGACCATTTTTCACACTTACGACTGTTAGAGCATCCCCATGGGGTCATGTGATCAAAATTCAACCGCTTGGCGACTGGTTCATATTTATGATGGTTCCAGTGTCCCGGGGGGGTCACATGATTTATTTATTTATTGGATTTATATGATCCCCTTTTGCAACCTTCTGCCAAGCAAAGTCAGTGGGGAAGCCAGATTCACTTAACAACCGTGTGACTAACTCAACAACCGCAGCAATTCACTTACCAACTGTGGCAAGACAGGTCGTGAAACAACGGGGCAAAACCCACTTAACAGCTGTCTCACTTAGCAACAGCAATGTTGGGCTCAGTTGTGATCGTAAGTCGAGAACTCCCTGTATACTCTTGAAACCACGGAGTTGATTTCTATGACAAAAATTGACTGTAATTTTTATTATGGGAAGTCTGAGATGTTTTGTAGAAAATGTTTTGTAGAAAGGGGAGGGGGGAATTCAATTTTACATTCCCGATGCTGCCACTTCCAACTGCACGCACACCCCAAAAATAAACACAATGCTTGCCCTGATACAACATTTTTGGGGGGTAAAAATATCACTAAAATGGGTTACATTCCTTGTTTTCACCCACGATGTTGGCTGGCTAGGGAAGATTTCCATTAAGACAGTGCTACCAAGGGGCAATTACTGGTGCCAACCTTCACCAGAGGTTTCTATACTCCTAATTTTTCATTGGTAGAGAAAGTCTGTTTTTAACTCTGCTTTTTTAATATTACGGTCTGAGGCCAGCCGGCACAAAAGCACCATTATTTTGTCCATTTCTTCTTCTTTTCTACGTCCAGCTGTTTACCAACTAAGCCACTTCCTGCCAAGGTGTGCCCCCAAAAAACGACAGACTGGCACCCGTTTCGTGGGCGTGCTTTTTATTAACACTTACCCCAAGGGTTTCGGTTTGTGTGTGTCCAACGAATGCAATTGGCACCGCTTGTTCTTCTTACTTTTCGGAATTGCATCAATCATTTCATTTAATTTGGACCTTTTGGGAGGGGGGGACGGGGAAAAAAAAACACTTTAAAAAAAAACCCCAGAGAAGCACTTTCAAACATTATATTTCCCACCCAACATGATTTTGTACAAAGTCCCACTACAGATGCTCTTTTATAAACTCTGACTCTACAGGTAGTCCTCAACTTACAACAGTTCATTTAGTGACCGTTCGAAGTTAGAATGGCACTGAAAAAAGTGACTTATGACCGTTTTTCAGACTTATGACCGTTGCAGCATCCCCGTGGTCAGGTGACCCAGAATTCAGACTCTTGGCAACTGACTTTTATTTATGAGAGTTGCAGTGCCCCGGGGTCATGTGATCCCTTCTTGTGACCTACTGACAAGCAAAGTCAACGGGGGAAGCCAGATTCGCTTAACAACCGAACAACTGTAGTGATTCCCTTTAACAACTATGGCAAGGGAGGTCGTAAGATGGGGCAAAACTCACTTAATAGCTGTCTTGCATAGCAGCAGAAAGTTTGGACTCAATTGTGGTTCTTAAGCCTACCTACATTTGCAGGATGTCGACAGCTATCTTGGGATTGCAGCTAGTGTGAGGGTTAGGTGTGGACTATGCAATAATCTGTGGGTAAAGGAATGACATAATCCCCATAGGAAACCATAGCTTGTCATTGGCTGACTTGCCTAAATCAAGACCCACCAGGGTGCAGTCGGAGGCTCATCTATGGCAGCGGTGGCGAACCTATGGCACGCGTGCCAGAGGCGGCACTCGGAGCCCCCTCTGTGGGCACGCGTGCCATCGCCCCAGCCCCGCCTCCCCCGTGGCCCCCTCCTCACCAGCAGCCTCCCTGGAGGAGAATCGTCCCCGGGTGCGGCCCACACAGAGCAGCGCAACCAAGGACATAGCCAGGTAGCAGGGACACGACTCCGCCGTCACACCCCATAGCGTGTAGATGCTGCTGCGGGGTGTGGGCGGAGGGCGTGGCTGCCATAGTGCTGCATTGCTGCCTGGGTGAGCTGCTGCGGGCCATGGAGGCAGTGCGTGTCCCTACAGGTGGGCGGGGCAGGGGGCGGGTGGGGGCTGAGCAGGCAGAATGGGAGGCGGAGCGGGGGGCAGGTTTTGGGCACTCAGTCTCTAAAAGGTTTGCCATCACTGATCTATGGTTATTTCTCTATTTCAGCCTCCAGCCAATCCTGGAGTGGCCACAAATGAGGCCACTCTACCCCAATGTATCTATGGTTCTTTTCCCACTCTGCACAGAAGGTGAATTGGGCAATCACTAAATTTGACAGAACAGGGATGGGCAGCTATGGCCCCTTTACATCCTGTGGACCAACTCCCAGAATTCCCGAGCCAGTCCACAAGTTGTAAAGGATCCATTGTTGCTCACTTTTGTGATAGAATGAGCACATAGGTAGAGAGATGGATAGATGGATGGATGGACGGATAGATGGAGGGATGGATGAACAGACAAGAGGGAAGGATGAATAGATAAAAAGTGAATGGGAGACAAAAGGGTCTTCAAATGGGTCAGATCAGAAAAGGTTAAATGTTTTTTAAATGAAACTATAAAAAAATAAATTAAAAACCTGGTGGAGTTTGCTGGTGACAACCCTTCAAGGTAGGCCAATTCAAAGAACAGGTGAGATAAATTTTCCAGGACTGCAACTACTTTATTAACAGAATCTTGAAGACCTGTCCAGGTTTCTCTCCATCTCATTTTACATTAAACAAAAACCAAGATAGGGTGATCTTGATTTCCCCCCCCCACACACACACACACACTTCCCTCTATCTCAGGACTATACAATTTAGGCAATTTTTTGCAAGTCCCCTCTTTAAGGACTTACGCCTGCCTCAAATTTGCTTTAAATGTTATTTACTACTTTATTCATTTGTTAAAATTATATGCTATCCGTCTCATGGGTCATGGCAACTATGAGCAGCTAATAGCCAGAAAGCCAAGAAAATGGAGGATAAAAACAAATGAATAGAATAGAATAGAGTAGAGTAGAATAGAATAGAATAGAATAGAATAGAATAGAATAGAATAGAATAGAATAGAATAGAATAGAATAGAATAGAATAGAATAGAATAGAATAGAGCGGAGTAGGAGTAGGAGTAGAGTAGAGTAGAATAGAACTTTATTGTCACTTTAAGTGTACACTAATCAGCATACATTAAAATGTGTTGTGGGTGTTTCTAGACCAGCTGGGGACATATCAGAGGATGACGAAGCAGAACCAGGCCCCTCTGGGTATTTTCCCCTCCCGGCAGCCGAGCTAGACAATGAGGAGCTTTGTATGCATTCTGAGTCAGACTCTCAAAGTGATGAGTCAGATTTGGAACAAGAAGTTAGATGGCTTGATCCGAGATTCAGAAGGTTTGATAAGCGAAGGTGTCAGTTAAGTGGGAAAAGGAAGTAATGGGGGAAATGACGTATCGGAAACTATATTAGAAGGGGAAAGAGAGACTACGTCTTTGTCACGAGCAACGTTAATCAAGGAGTAGCCTGATACCTTGAGCAGCCTGTTTAAACTCAGTTTTCTGGTGTTTTTTGAAATCTACGGAAGAATAATGAGGTCTTGGACAATGTGATTGATAAAGAGTGAGTTAATTGGAAGGTGGGAGGAGAGCATGTTTAATCTAAATGTAAATAAATCAGAATTGGCCGTTCCGGCCAGCAAAATGCCAGCAGCTTGCTTTGAAGTGAATCCTTTTGAAATGTGTTAAATAAAACTCTTAAAGACATATTTATGTGGATTTTACTGAGCTGAGAGGGGCTAGATACAACAAAATGAGATTTTGTTGCATACAGTAGGGTAACTTCCAATATACACCGCATAAAAATGACAAAAATGAATAAATAAGATTATGCATATATCCATATACACATACATATGTGGTCCAGAGAAACAACATAGTCTAGTTCAGATATATACATATATCTGGCGAGAAAAATGAATCTTGTGAGTTTACCAGATGGGGAACATAGGGAACAAATTACCGCTCCCCATAGTTTTGCTATCTTGCCTGGCATCCAACCGATGTGACTTAACCAGTTTAGCACCAAAGTTAGCTTAGTGGGTCATACAAATACAGTAGTCCTCGCCTTACAATCATTCATTTAGTGACTATTCAAAGTTACAATGGCACTGAAAAAAGTGACTTATTACCAGTTTTCACACAACCATTGCAGCCTTCCCGTGGCCATGTGATCAAAAATCGGACACTTGGCAACTGGCTCGTACTTATGACGGTGGCAGTGTCCCGGGGTCTTGCAATCCCCTTTTGCGACTTTCTGACAAGCAAAGTCAATGGGGAAGCCAGATTCACTTAACAACCACGTTACTAACTCAAGAACTGTAGGGATTCAAATAACAAAAACGCAGCAGAAATGGTCGTAAAATGGAGCAAAACTCACTGAACACATGTCTTGCTTAGCAACAGAAAATTTTGGGCTTAACTGCGGTAGTAAGTTGATGGCTACTTGTAAGGAGACAGCTTTACGAAGGCTTTCCTCTTAAAAATAAAAAAATCTTCCCACCCAGTCCTGAGTGATATGGCAAGATGCTGGCCCTCAGTGATCTTACCCATGCACATAGAAAAGCGTGTAAAGCTTCTTGGCATCCCTCATGCAGCTCGGAGTGACAGAAAGGATTCCCTTTGACCCGACCGTGAGGGGCTCAAGGGCGGGGTTGCCAGACTCCACCAGCTGAGAGAAGAGGCGCTCCACGCTACGGCGGCAGCCGACGCAGGGGACAAGCTGAGAAAGGGCGCTCAGGACTTCACGTGATGTCACCATCATGGCGATGCTCAAATCTTGCTGCTTCAGCATGCTATGCCTCTGGAGAGGGGAAAGAGGAAGCGGTTTAAAGCGGTTCAGGGCAGTACAGACCGCTGTAGGTAGGAAAGTATGTTTGTTTGCGTGTTTGTTTGCCAAATTTATACAGCCACGCATCTTAATAGAGTAACAGAGTTGGAAGGGACCTTGGAGGTCTTCTAGTCCAACCCCCTGCACAGGCAGGAAACCCTATACCAGGGGTAGGCAACCTTGGCTCTTTTATGACTCGTGGACTTCAACTCCCAGAATTCCTGAGCCAGCCATGCTGAGGGGAAAGGGAGAGGTTTCCAAGCTGAGTCATTCTGGCTCAGGAATTCTGGGAGTTGAAGTCCACGAGTCATAAAAGAGCCATAAAAGTTGCCTACCCCTGCCCTATATCATTTCAGACAGATGGCTGTCCAGTCTCTTCTTAAAAACCTCCAGTCTTGGAGCAGCCACTTCTGGAGGCAAAATTGTTCCACTGATTGTTCTCACTGTCAGGAAATTTCTCCTCAGTGCTAGGTTGTTTCCCTCTTTGATGAGTTTCCACCCGTTGCTTCTTGTCCTGCCTTCAGGTGCTTTGGAGGATAGCTTGACTCCCTCTTCTTTGGGGCAGCCCCTGAGATATTGGAACACTACTATCATGTCCCTCCTCGTCCTTCTCTTCATTAGACTAGACATACCCAATTCCAGCAACCGTTCCTTATATGTTTTAGCCTCCAGTCCCCTGATCATCTTTGTTGCTCTTCTCTGCACTCTTTCTAGAGTCTCAACATCTTTATATTGTGGTGACAAAACTGGATGCAACATTCCATCTTAAACAAACATCTCTGGGTGGCAACAAATAATATATAAAAATCACAAGCTATATATATAGCGCTTAGACTTATATACCGCTTCACAATGCTTTACAGCCCTCTCTAAGCGGTTTACAAAGTCAGCCTATTGCCCCCAACAATCTGGGTCTTCATTTTGCTGACCTCAGAAAGATGGAAGGCTGAGTCAATCTTGAGCTGCCTTCATATACTTTAGCCTCCAGTCCTCTAATCCAGAATTCCCCAACTTTTCCAGGTTTGGCAGCCCGGGGGGGGGATGATTTTGTGGGTGCAGCAGGCACATGGCGCACACATGCACGGACACTGCTCCTTGCGCAAGTGGGGCCGAGAGTGCCTGTGAAGCTTGCGAGGCCTTGAGTGGTTATTCCGCTCACACAAGTGAGGCCCCGAACGTCTACAATGCTCGCGTAAGTGGGCCCACAAAACTCCCATGAGGCCCAGAACGCCTGTGATGCTCATGAGGTCCCCAAATGCCCGTGACGCTCATGTGAGTGGGCCCACAAAGCTCGCCCAAGGCCCAGAACGCC
Source organism: Bothrops alternatus (assembly GCA_034064705.1). Classification (NCBI taxonomy): domain Eukaryota; kingdom Metazoa; phylum Chordata; class Lepidosauria; order Squamata; family Viperidae; genus Bothrops; species Bothrops alternatus. The sequence goes on along the minus strand of JARGCV010000082.1, from coordinate 220,679 downwards.
TGTGACACTCATATGAGTGAGGCCCCCAAATGCCTGTGATGCTTGCGCAAGTGGCCCCACAAAGCTCGCCCAAGGCCCCAAACGCCTCTGACCATTTGTATGAGGCCCCCGAATGCCCATGACACTCGCGCGAGTGGGCCCACAAAGCTCGCATGAGACCCAGAACGCCTGTGACATTCATATAAGGGCCCCGAATGCCTGTGACGCTCGCGCAAGTGGGCCCACAAAGCTCGCATGAGGCCCAAAACGCCTGTGATGCTCGTATGAGTAAGGCCCCCGAATGCTTGTGACGCTCCCATGAGTGGGCCCACAAAGCTCATACGAGGCTCAGAACGCCTGTAATGCTCCCGTGAGTGGGCTCATAAAGCTTGCACGAGGCCCAGAACACCTGTGATGCTCGTATGAGGCCCCCAAATGCCTGTGATGCTTGTATGAGTGGGCCCCTAAAGCTCGCACAAGGCCCAGAACGCCTGGGATGCTCGTATGAGGCGCCCGAATACCCGTGACACTTGCGTGAGTGGGGCTGTGAGCATTCGTGCACACGCACACACACACCCATCAGCCAGCCACTCACGCAGCCCGGTTGTGAATAGGCCACAGACCAGTAGTGGGATGCAGTGCACAGGTTTGGGATCCCTGCTCTAATCATCTTTGTGATTTTTTTTAAAGCCCCAGCCCTCGGATCTCGCAACATAAGATACTGCCGTACCTGAATGAACTGCTTCAACTGGGCTCCGTTGTGCTGATGTCCATCGAGGCTTAGCATGTTATCAGGAAATTCCATCACCATCTGCACGAAAAGAACGTGGACAGTTGAGTTCTGGCACCAGGTAGAAAAGCAGGAGTGGAGGCCACAGGGATTACTTGTACCGTCTCTGCCACAGCCCTTTTGACCGGGGGGGGGGGGATGTTCATCATTACATAAAACACGGATGTGAGGGTAAGATTTTGGCAGGGTGCCCATGCTGCAAAATGGACATGGCCATTTTAAGACCTTGTCTGAGAGTTACATATAGATAGTCGACTTACATCGGTTCATTTAATGACCGTTAAAAATTACAACAGCACAGAAAAAAGCGACTCAGGACCATTTCTCACACTTCCGACTGTTGCAGCATCCCCCACAGTCACAATTAAAATTCAGACCCTTGCCAACTGGTTCATATTTATGACGGTTTCAGTGTCCCCAGGGCTCATGTGATCCCCTTTAGCAGCCTTCTGACAAGCAAAATCAACGGGGAAGCCAAATTCAACTAACAACCATGTTACTAATTCAACAATTGCAATGATTCACTTAACCAACAGTGGCAAGGGAATTTGTAAAATGGGGCAAAACCAATGTTTCACTTAGCAACATAAATGTTGGGCTCCATTGTGGTCGTAAGTTGAGACCATCTGTAGTCACTCTGTCACTTCCTTCGAGGCAATCTATCCAAAGTCACACATTGGAAGACCCCCTCCCTGCTCAAGTCACTAGATTCATATATCAGTAGAGACAAGGAATGCGGACAGTCCTTGACTTACAACCATTTGTTTAGTGACCGTTTGCGTGAAACTCTGAAGAACAGTCGTAAGTCCCCTTTTTTCAGGGGCGTTGAACGGTCACTAAACAAATGCGCCCAGCTTTAGAAAATTCACAGAAGTAGCAAGAATAGCCCAGGTGTCCCTTTGGCAGCATCTAAGCCAGGCCCCTTTATCCAGGGGTGTCTACAGGGAAGGGCTCCGAAAATTCAAAATGGTGACCAAGGTGGAGCAATGTAAGCCCCGCCCCTTTTCTACACACACACACACACACACACACACACACACACACACACACAGACAGACAGACAGACAGACAGACATACATACATACATACATACATACATACATATATATATATATATATATATATATATATATATATATATATATATATATATATCGCAATGCACACGAAAGCAACACAACTTCAATTTTATGGTTGTGGCCATCGTTTCCTTCCTCCTATCCTTCCCCATTTAGCAAGCCTGGTGCCTGGATTTTTCAGCAATGTCTCCCCTGCGGTTTTACTCCGGCTGCTCTTTGTATCTAGTTCATTTTAGATTTTTTCAGAACATATACAGGTAGTCCTCAGCTTACAACAGTTCCTTTAGTGACCATTCAAAGTTACAATAGCCCTGAAAAAAAATGGCTTATGACTGTTTTTCACATTGACGACCGTTGCAGCATTCCCCCAAGGTCACGTGATCAAAATTCAGATGCTTGACAAGTGCTTCCTATTTATGACGGTCGCCGTGTCCCGGAGTCACACGATCAGCTTTTGCGATCTTCTGACAAGCAAAGTCAATGGGGAAATCAGATTCATTTAACAACCGTGCTACTAACTTCACAATTGCAACGATTCGCTTAACGATGGTGGCAAACCCGTTTAACAAATGTTTCACTTAGCAACATAAATGTTGGGCTACACTGTGGTCGTAACTCAAGGACTACCTGTACTGACAATTTATTTCCGGGTGCAATTCAAGGTGCTGGTCACTACCTTTAAAGCCCTAGATGGCACAGAGCCAGGTTATCTGCAGGACTGCTGCTCCCTATAGACCAGGGGTTCTCAACCTTGGCAACTTCAAGACTTGTGGACTTCAACTCCCAGAATTCCTCAGCCAGCTTTGCTGGCTGAGGAATTCTGGGAGTTGAAGTCCACAAGTCTTGAAGTTGCCAAGGTTGAGAACTCCTGCTATAGACATCTACTCATCCTAGTAGGTCAGATATGGTCCCTTCCCCCTAAATATTGCCACCTGATGGGAGCTAGGAAGCACATATTTTCTATGAGAGCCCCAGCCTTATGGCGCCTTATGTTAGAGGTCCCCAAACCCTGGTCTGTGGACCGGTACCGGGCCGCGACATGCCAGCAACTGGGCCGCACAAACAAGCAAAGCCCTATCCGCGGGATGCAGGCAGCACACAAAACCACATCCCCTCTCATCCGTGGAAAAACTACTCTCCACGGAACCGGTCCCTGGTGCCCAAAAGGTTGGGACCTTTGCCTTATGGTGCATTCTACCCCTTGAAGTTGAGCAGGCTAAATTAGCCTTTAACTTTCCGTTAAGACTTTGAAGATCTGTCTTTTCTCCCAAGGTGTTGGGGAAAAAAATTAGTGGATGCCCCTTTTAGCACAGATTGATGCTAATGGGTGCTAAACTGTTTTTAATGTTTTACGTTTCAACTGGCTTATAGTTTTAATGTGATTTTATACAGGTGCATCATCCTCAACTTACAACCATTCGTTTAATGACTGTTCCAAGTTACAACAGCACTGAAAAAGGTGACTTATGGCCAGTTCTCACACTGATGACTGGAGCAACATCCCCATAGTCACACGGTCAACCTTGGGGTGCTTGGCAACCGGCATGTGTTTACGAGGGGTTGTAACATCCCAGGATCCTGGGACTGTCATTTGCAAGCTTACCATTTTTCACACAATCGTTGCAGCCTTCCCCCCTCCCGTCCCACTGGTCACGTGATCAAAATTCGGGCACTTGGCAACTGACATGTACTTATGATGGTTGTAGTGTCCCGGGATCATGAGACCTACTGACAAGCAAAGTCAACGGAGGAATGCCAGATTCGCTTCGTGACTGCATGGTTCGCTTAATGACTGCATGATTTGCTTAACGACTGCACGATTCGCTGAACAGCGCTGGCAAAAAAGGGTTGTAAAATGAGAAACGACTCGCTCGGCAACACACCTTTTCCGTGCTTGGCAACGGAAATGTGGGGCTCAATTGTGGCCTTTTAATTTGTATGTCTTTTTATTTGGTTGGGGAGTTCACCCAGAGTTGTTGAAAAGTTAAGACGGGTGGATGAATGTTTTAAATAAATAAATATTTAACGGCTAGGCTAAGAAGCACGCTGCTCACAAGGAAGGGCCTGCTCTCAACTTGCCCCCAGAGCCAAATCTTTGAAGTGGATTGCTCAACTTGTTCTTTGATGAGGTCAAGGGTCTTGGAGGAAGGATCTTGTCTGCTTCGGACTGAGTGCAAAGGAAAGACCTTTGATCCAATCCAACATTCCTCTGCCTCACATCGTAAAGAAGGGTGCCCTCTCTATGCAAGCATTCTCTGGGGCGAGAAACAAGGGTTGGAAGCTGATCAAAGAGGGAAGCAACATGGAATTAAGGAGAAACTTCCTGACAGTGAGGACAATCAACCAGTGGAACAGCTTGCCTCCAGAAATTGTGGGCGCACCATCACTGGAGATCTTTAAGAAGAGACTAGACATTCACCTGTCTGAGATGGTATAGGGCCGTGGTGGCGAACCTATGGCATGCGTACCACAGGTGGCACGCAGAGCCCTCTCTGTGGGCACGCACACCGTCACCCCAGTCCTAGGCCTTCAGCTGAGTATTATAAAACCTTTTCACTTTAGGCCTCCGCCGCCATGTGCAAAAAAAAAAAAAAGGTTCAATCAATTTCAACTTTTTGCGGGGAAAAAAAGATCTCGCAAAGTTGGAATAGATTGATTGAACTTTTTAGTCCCACCCAGTCTGCCATTACCACTGCAGCCATGCCCACCCTATGGGCCACGCCCACTCAATGGGCCACGCCCACCCGGCACCCAACAATACATAAGTAGGTTTTGGGTTGCAGTTTGGGCACTCGGTCTCTAAAAGGTTCGCCATCACTGGTATAGGGTTTCCTGCCTGAGCAGGGGGTTGGACTAGATGACCTCCAAGGTCCCTTCCAGCTCTATTCCTATTCCTATCCTATCCTATCTATGGAGATTCTCAGTCATCCAGGTCATGGCTGTCCCAAAGGAGCTTTTCCAGGAGGCAACTGGACTTTCTTGTTTTTCCTATGAAGACCAGTCCGAAAAAAGTCCAGTTGCCTCCTGGAAAAGCTCCCTTGGGACAACCATGACCTGGATGACTGAGAATCTCCATGGACATTTAGCCGTGCACTTTGGGATGGACACCCTTCGAATGGCGAGGGAGTAGAAATGGATTTCCAGAAAACACTGCAGACTCCAGGAACCATTTGCGCTTCAGGTTGAGATTCAGACAACACAGACTCATCCCCAACAGCCTGTGTGCCTGTTTTCAACAAGGAAGGGACCCAAGGCAGAAACCATCCTGCAGCCAAGAAGGCTCCACAAACATTTGCACTACTCAGGCAACCCTGAGGACACAGATACACCTCCAAGTGGTCTCAATGACTCTCTAAAACAGCGGTTCTCAATTTGTGGGTCGCGACCCCATTTGGGGTCGAACGACCATTTCACAGGGGTCGCCAAATACCGCAGTCCACCTTTTAATTTTTTTTTTGGTCGGCCATTTTTTTTTTGGTCGGCCATTTTTTTCCCCTTTGCGATGCGGGCCGTCGTGCCGCGCATGCGCGCCCGCCATTTTTTTTTGGTCGGCCATTTTTTCCCCCTTTGCGATGCAGGCCGTTGCGCCACGCATGCCAATGCGCCCCGCTGCGCATGCGCAATGCGGGCCGGGGTCGAGCCCCGGAAAAGGTTGAGAACCGCTGCTCTAAAAGCATGCAAATAACCGGCTGTCTGCAAGGAGTATAAATCCTTCCATTCCCCACCATCCAGTCAGAGCTGAAGAAGCTTCTTGGATGAGAAGCGAAATGTCTTCAAACAAAAACAAAGAAAGTCCAGTTGCCTCTTGAAAAAAAGCATCTTTGGGACTCTCCAGAAGGAAAGCTGCACCAAAACTGCCTTCTAAAAATACAGTACAGGTAGTCCTTGACTTACAGCAGTTCATTTAGTGACTGAGTTTACAACAACACTGAAAAAAGTAACTTACGTACTGTTTTTCACACTGACAACACATTGCAGCATCCCCCGTGGTCACATGGTCAAAATTCGGACACTTGGCAACTGACTCACATTTATGACGGTTGCCATGTCCCCGGAGTCACATCATCACCTTTTGCAGCCTTCAAGCAAAGTCAATGGGGGAAGCCAAATTCGGTTCCCAACCGTGTTACCAACTTAACAACTGCAGTGATTCATTTAACAACGGTGGCAAAAAAAAGATTGTAAAACGGGGGCAAAAACTCACTGAACAAATGTCTCTGCTCAGTAACCGAAATTTTGGCCTCAGTTGTAGTTGTAGGTCAAGGATTACCTGTACATCTTAAAGCTAGGAATAAATAAATAATAACTCCTAATAAATGTTTATTAATCAAATAAAAATGGCTGTTTTCAAACAGCTGGGAAAAATACTGACTTGCGGAGGGGGGGGGGGACAGCCAAGGTTGACACTGAGTTTAGTCCTTGACTTAACAGCCACAATTGAGATGGGAGTGTTTGTCATAAATTGGTCGTAAAGCGAATCATCATGTGACTGGACCTGATTTTTTAAAGTCCATTTTACTGCGGTTGTTAAGATAATAAGCATGGTCATTAGGTAAATCCAGCTTCCCTAATGAACTTTTTTTTTTTTTGCCAGAAATTGGCATAAAAGATCGCAAATCTCAATCATGTGATCTTGGGACATTGTAACCCAGCGGTTCTCAACCTATGGGTCGCGACCCCATTTGGGGTCGAACGACCGTTTCGTGGGGTCGCCGGACACCGTGGTCCGCCATTTTGTTTTTGTTTTTTTTTCGTCGCATACGCGGTTCGGGCCGTCGCGCGCGCGCCGCGCATGCGCGGATCGGCCCGTCGCGGTCCACCATTTTGTTTTTGGTTTTTGTTTTTTTCCGTCGCGCTGCGCACGGGCGGGGCAAGTGGGGTCTCAACCTGAAAAAGGTTGAGAACCACTGTTGTAACTGATCACAGATATGAACCAGCAGCCATGCTCACCAAGTTGCAGTCATATGACCATGGGGGGTGATGCGACCGTCAAAATTGCAAGAACAGGTTGTAAAGCATCTTTTCCAAGTCTGTTGCAACTTTGAATAGTCCTTAAATGAATAGTTGTAAACCGAAGACTACCTATAATTGAGATTAACTGTCAGTACGGACCCCAGGCTTTTAGCTGATTTGGTTCGTACAACAGGTTAAATCAATTGTTGCTGACTGAGAATCGAATCGAATATAAGCTGGAAGGGATCTTGGAGGTCTTCTAGTCCAGCCCCCTGCTCAAGCAGGAGAACCTATACCGTCTCAGACAGGTGATTAAGAACATCCAGGAACATAGCTGATTTCTCTGGTCATAAGTAGAGTTACGTAGCCGGCCCTTACAGAGATTTATAGAATCTTGATCTGGAAAACTTCCCTTGAGGTCATCTAGCCTAACCCTCTGTACAGTGCCGGAAACCAAATTATATCAACCCTGACGGGCAAGCTTGAACACATCCAGTAAAGCTAAGTCATCCATTCTATTTTCAAACCACATTCCTGTATCTTTTTAGAATTAATCCCAGGTCTACCCTGAGGTAATTTTCAGAAGTTATATTTAAATGTAATCTACCTACAGATCCAACAGTGACCTTAGATTCTTTTAATGCCTTGTGCTCTATCTTTCTGAAGTTATTTTCACATCAGTCCCATTTCCAGAGCACCATGGTGGTGCTTGGCTGAGGACTGGCAGGCAGAGTGAGCAGCCTTGCACAACCAGACCTTCACGCACAACTACAAAGCTCTTCAGAGATCCTCCTGGGGTAAGGCAGGGGCTGGTATTCCAAGGCAGCTGGAGATGCTATGCAATCCGGCATAAGGATGCAAGCATCACCAAACCCCTGAATTTTTCATTAAAGAGCCCAAAATCTCGACCAATCCTGGCAACTCTCACCTCATGCAGGAAGATTTGAGCCATTTTTATGTGGTTTTTTTTTTTTAAAGTTGGGAATGTATTCCTGCCACAATAGCATCCATGAACATTGCGCTCCCATTCCCCATGTATTCAAAGACCAGTGTGACCTCCTTGTTAATACATGTAGTCCTCGAATTATGACAGCAATTGGGACTGGAATTCCCACTGCCCAGTGATGTAGTCAGAAGCGCGATGTCACGGGACTGCATTACAGGTAGTCGAGTTACAACCACGACTGAGCCCAAAATTTATGTTGCTTAGTGAAGCATCTGTCAAATGGGTTTGTCCCATTTTGCGACTTTCCTTGCCGCCACCGTTAAGCGAATCATTGCAATTGTGAAGTTAGTAAGCACGGTTGTTAAGTGAATCTGGCTTCCCCATTGACTTTGCTTGTCAGAAGGTCATAAAAGCTGATCGTGTGACCCCGGGACACGGCGACCGTCATAAATAGGAAGCACTTGTCAAGCATCTGAATTTTGATCACGTGACCGTGGGGGAATGCTGCAACGGTCGTCAACGTGAAAAATGGTCATAAGCCACTTTTTTTCGGTGCTGTTGTAACTTTAGTCACTAAAGGAACTGTTGTAAGCTGAGGACTACCTGTATATATTCTGAAAAAATCTAAAATGAACTAGATACAAAGAGCAGCCGGAGTAAAACAGCAGGGGAGACATTGCTGAAAAATCCAGGCACCAGGCCTGCTAAATGGAGAAGGATACGTAATAGGAGGAAGGAAACGATGGCCACAACCATAAAATTGAAGTTGTGTTGCTTTCGTGTGCATTGCGATATATATATATATGTAGAAAAGGGGTGGGGCTTACATTGCTCCACCTTGGCCACCATTTTGAATTTTCAGAGCCCTTCCCTGTAGACACCCCTGGATAAAGGGGCCTGGCTTAGATGCTGCCAAAGGGACACCTGGGTTATTCTTGCTACTTCTGTGAATTTTCTCAAGTTGGGCGCATTTGTTTAGTGACCGTTCAACGCCCCTGAAAAAAGGGGACTTACGACTGTTCTTCAGAGTTTCACGCAAATGGTCACTAAACAAATGGTTGTAAGTCAAGGACTGTCCGCATTCCTTGTCTCTATTGATATATGAATCTAGTGACTTGAGCGGGGGGGTCTTCCAATGTGTGACTTTGGATAGATTGCCTCAAAGGAAGTGACAGAGTGACTACAGGTGGTCTCAACTTACGACCACAATGGAGCCCAACATTTATGTCGCTAAGTGAAACATTGGTTAAGTGAGTTTTGCTCCATTTTACAAATTCCCTTGCCACTATTGGTTAAGTGAATCATTGCAATTGTTAAATTAGTAACATGGTTGATGTGATTTCAGATTCTTTGAGGCAGTCATTAAGGGAACACTGCAGTCATTAAGAGAGCCAACAGTTGGCTATGGGTGCACTGTTGCTGAAAACCAGGAGTAACTGCTGTACATGTGGACATGTTGACAAACGCCCAAACAACCACAGGGGGTGCGACCATCAAAACGTTGAATCCAGGTCGTAGGTCCCCTTTTTTCAGGTGGATCGTCACTCTGAATGGTCGCAAGCAACTAGTCATAAGTCGGGTAATGAAATGTCTGCAAGAAAACCTGAAGGCAGGACAAGGAGCAATGGATGGAAACTAACCAAGGAGAGAAGCAACCTAGAACTGAGGAGAAATTTCCTGACAGTGAGGACAATTAACTTGTGGAACCCCTTGCCACCAGAGGTTGTGGGTGCTCCATCACTGGAAGTTTTAAAGAAGAGACTGGACAGCCATTTGTCTGAAATGGTATAGGGCAGGGGTCTGAAATCTTGGCAACTTTTAAGATTGGTGGACTTCAGCTCCCAGAATGCCTCAGCCAGCATAGTTGTCAAGGTTGCAGACCCCTGGTATAGGGTTTCCTGCCTGAGCAGAGGGTAATAATAATAATAATAATAATAATAATAATAATAATAATAATAATAATAATAATAATAAAGTTGGAAGGGACCTTGGAGTTCATCTAGTCCAACCCCCTGCTCAGGCAGAAAACCCTATACCATTTCGAACAAATGGCTGTCCAGTCTCTTCTTAAAACTAGAAGACCTCCAAGGTCCCTTCCAACGCTATATTATTATTATTACTACTACTACTACTACTACTACTACTACTACTACTACTACTACTACTACTACTACTACTACTACTATTATTAACAACCACCAAGTGCAGAGAGACCAAGGACCCAAAATTCGATCCTAAGCAGCAAATACTTTACCTTCTACTGGAGATCCAGGTATTTTCTGACCTGCCACTGCTGCAGTCTAAGAATTTTTCCCTGTAACATGTCCCAGTTCAAATGCTCCCTTTTGCAAAACGGCACCCGAGGCGTTACAGCAATTGCCACCCTCATCACAAAATTGCACTCTCAAGAGACACACCCACCACTTTAGAAAGCACCACTGTGGTTATTAAAATAAAAGCACCTTCAGCTGTACAGTAGGCTCATGAAGCGATTCAGGGGAGATCAAGGGTCCTTTCAAGTGGTTGGCATAAAAATAAAATATAATAATAATAATAATAATAATTGTTACTACTATAAACAGAAATAGAAAGACTGTGGCAAAGGCAAGCAAGGATAGTACCAATAGTAATAGGTGCCTTGGGTGCAATCCCAAAACAACTGGAGCACCACCTGAACACCATCATCGGCATTGACAAATTCGCCATTAGTCAATTGCAAAAGGCGGCCTTACTAGGAACTGCTTCCATCCTGCGACGAGATCTGTAATACCATCAAACATCCACATCTGCCTATCCCAGGTCCTGGGTAAGGACTTGATAGGTAGAAAAAAATGCCAAATCCAGTCTGAACATCTGGCTGACTGTGCGATGATCCATAATAATAATAATGATGATGATGATGTAGTAATAATAGCAATAGTAGTAATAATAGTAATAGTAATAATAGTAGTAGTAGCAGTAGTAATAGTAATAATAATAATGATAGAGAACTATTGTTTTCCACGCTTAGGCAGCCCAACTCATTTAATTCCTGTTAATAAGAAGGCTGAGAAATTATAATCCAAAGCATTCAAAGGGCAACCAGATTTCCACCTCGGTTAATAGTGAAGGATCGCAGTTCAACAAGGTTTCAATAAGTAGCTAAATTAGTCTTTGGTGATACAACTTATGACCATTTATTTAGGGACCATTGGAATTTACAAAGGAGGCACCGAAAAAAAGTGACTTATGACCGTTTTTCCCATTTAGGACAGTTGCAGCATCTCTATGGCCACGTGATCAAAATTTGAGTGCTTGGCAACTGGCATGTACTTATGACGGTTACAGTGTCCCTGGGGGGTCACCCGATCCCCTTTTGCGACCTTCTGACAAGCCAAGTCAATGGGGAGGCCAGATTCACCTCACAACCATGTTACTGACTTAACAAGGGCAGTGATTCACTTAATATCTGTGACAAGAAAGGCGGTAAAAACGGGGGCAAAACTCGCTTAACAACTGTCTCACTTAGCAACAGACATTTTGGGCTCTATTGTAGTCTTAAGGTGAGGACTACCTGCATACATTGTGCTGGAGGCACCCAACAATCTGGGCCAGGAATCCAAAAAGGCCTCTCATGGGAAAGTGATCTCCAAGCCAAACAGCCCTCTGTTTAAGATTAAAGTGTCTTAAGGAAGGAAGGAAGGAAGGAAGGAAGGAAGGAAGGAAGGAAGGAAGGAAGGAAGGAAGGAAGGAAGGAAGGAAGGAAGGGGGAGGGAGGGAGGGAGAGAGAGAGAGATAAGGAAGCATGACAGGGAGGGAGGGAGAGAAGGAAGGAAGGAAGAAAAAAAGGAAGAAGATAGGGAGGGGGAGAGAAGGAAGGAGAAAGAGTGAGAAAGAAAAAAGAAAAAGAAAGAAAGAAAGAAAGAAAGAAAGAAAGAAAGAAAGAAAGAAAGAAGGAAGGAAAGAAAGAAAGAAGGAAGGAAATAAATAAAGAAAAGGAGGGTAAAGAAGAGAAAGATAAGGAAGCAGGGCAGGACGGGAGGGAGGAAGATGGAGGGAGGGAGAGAAGAAAGGAAGGAAGGAAGGAAAAAAGGAAGAAGATAGGGAGGGAGAGAGAAGGAAGGAAGGAAGGAGAAAGAAAGAAGAAAGAGAGAAAGAAAGAAAGAAAGAAAGAAAGAAAGGGTAAAGAAGAGAAAGATAAGGAAGCAGGGCAGGGCGGGAGGGAGGGAGGAAGATGGAGGGAGGGAGAGAAGGAAGGAAGGAAAAAAGAAGATAGGGAAGGAGAGAAGGAAGGAAGGAGAAAGAAAGAAGAAAGAGAGAAAAGAAAGAAAGAAAGAAAGAAAGAAAGAAAGAAAGAAAGAAAGAAAGAAAGAAAGAAAGAGGAGGGTAAAGAAGAGAAAGGAAGCAGGGCAGGGAGAGAGAGAGGAAGATGGAGGGAGGGAAAGAAGGAAGGAAGGAAGGAGAAAGGAAGAAGACAGGGAGGGGGGAGAGAAGGAAGGAAGGAGAAAGGAGAGAGAGAGAGAAAGAAAGAAAAAGAAAGAAAGAAAGAAAGGTAAAGGAGAAGAGAAAAATAAAGAAGCAGGGCAGGGAGGGAGGAAGATGGAGGGAGGGAGAGAAGGAAGGAAAGAAAGAAAGAAAGAAAGAAAGAAAAAAGGAAGAAGACAGGGAGGGGGGAGAGAAGGAAGGAAGGAAGGCGAACAGATTGGAAGAGTATTAAATGAGTGGAGAAAGGTTAAAAAAAATCCACAAGTAAACTCTGAAATTTCGGGGGGACGTCGCCTTCAAAGTTAGGAAGAAATTTCTCTACGACAGGTTGGTGTTTTGCTCCGCTGGGAATTGGGATCTTCCCTGCCCAAGCCTGTATCTTGCAAAATCACACCAGCCTGCAAGTGGGTAATATAAGCATCCCGACCCTGCAGCCCTACCCCCTTCCATCCATGTGTGTGGTTTTTTTTTAAAAAAAAAAGAAAGAAAGAAAGAAAAATTAAAATGCACCTCCTCAAAAGAGAAGTGTGCAAAACTGGACACGTGTGCCAAGCCGCTGACGTTCACCCTCCACCATCTGGGGGCGAGGACAACCCGACCCCGTCAGAGAGTTTAAGAGCAAAACCAAACAACCCAGCAATCGTCTCCCCTCCCCACCGCAGTCCCATGTGTGGGTCCTTCGTTTCCCCACCCCTCCCCACCCCACCCCACCAAGCTACACAAGGTTGCCGCCAGGCGATGGACACTCCGGTTCCAAAATGGCTTCGACTCTCTGGCTTAGGCCTCCCGAGTGAGTGCATGTGTGTTGCCCGTCTGTGTGTGTGTGTGTGTGTGTGTGTGTGTATGCGTGCATGCATGTGTCTCCCAGACGTGGATAAGGGGAAAAAAGGCACATTACGGGCGTTGGAAGCAATCCGAGTGTACCAATTACTGCAAGGGGAGGGCTCCGAGGCGGGGCTGGAGGCCTTTCCAGAGTCTGCTGTGAGCTTTGCAAGGAAAGGGGGGGGGGTGGAGAGAGAATTGCTTGCCTAGAGATTGCAAAACAGCCGTTGTGCTATGTTGCAACCGCGCCATGCTCCAGCGCAGAGCAAAATGGCCCACAACTCACTCACCGTCAGGGTGTCATCAATGTAGAGGGGAATCTGCAGCCGCTCGAAAAGGAATTCTTCCTCGCTGTCTCTGCAAACTGCGACCAGCCGCGCCATCTCTGTTGCCGTTGCTGTCTCTTCCTCCCAGCCTGAAAGCAGCCAAACCCAGGGCAAGTAAAAACAAGCTTCAGTTCCTCTGCCACACTTTCACCAGCAGAGGGAAAGTCAGGTTTGTTACCCGGGCCAAAGATTCGACACAAGAAGAAAGAGGGAGGAGAAAAGAGGAAAGAGGGAGGAGGGGGGGAGGAGGAGGAGGAGGAGAAGAAGAGGAGGAGGAGGAGGAGGAAGAGGAGGAGAGGAAGAAGAAGAAGAAGAAGAGGAGGAGGAGGAGGAGGAAGAGGAGAAGGGTAGGAAGAAGAAAAAGAAGAGGAGGAAGAGGAAGAGGAGAGGAGGAGAAGAAAGAAGAAGAAGAGGAGGAGAGGAAGAAGAAGAGGAGGAGGAGGAAGAAGAAGAATAGAGGAGGAGGAGGAGAGAAGGAAGAGAAGAAGAAGTAGAAGAAGAGGAGGAGGAGAGGAGGGGAGAAGGAGAAGAAGGAAGGAAGAAGGAAGAAGAAAAGGAGGAGGAAAAAGAAGAGAGGAGGAGGAGAGGAGGAGAAGAAGAAGAAGAAGAAAGAAGAAGAGGAGGAGGAAGAAGAATAGAGGAGGAGGAGAACGAGAAGGAAGAGAAGAAGAAAAAGAAGAAGAAGAAGGGGAGGAGGAGGAAGAAGAGGAGGAGGAAGAGAGGAGGAGAGGAGAAGGAAGAAGAAGAAGGGGAGGAGGAGGAAGAGGAGGAGGAGGAAGAAGAAGAGAGGAGAAGAAGAAGAGGAGGAGGAGGAAGAGAGGAGGAGGGGAGAAGGAGAAGAAGGAAGGAAGAAGGAAGAAGAAAAGGAGGAGGAAAAAGAAGAGAGGAGGAGGAGAGGAGGAGAAGAAGAAGAAGAAGAAAGAAGAGGAGGAGGAAGAAGAATAGAGGAGGAGGAGAACGAGAAGGAAGAGAAGAAGAAAAAGAAGAAGAAGGGGAGGAGGAGGAAGAAGAGGAGGAAGAGAGGAGGAGAGGAGAAGGAAGAAGAAGAAGAAGGGGAGGAGGAGGAAGAGGAGGAGGAGGAAGAAGAAGAGAGGAGAAGAAGAGGAGGAGGAGGAAGAGAGGAGGAGGGGAGAAGGAGAAGGAAGAAGAGGAGGAGGAGGAGGAAAAAGAAGAGAGGAGAAGGAGAGGAGAAGGAGAAGGAAGAGGAGAAGAAGAAGAAAAAGAAGAAGAGGAGGAAGAAGAGGAGGAGGAGGAAGAAGAGAGGAGAGGAGTACAAGAAGGAAGAGAAGAAGAAGAAGAAGAAGAAGAAGAAGAAGAAGAAGAAGAGAGGAGGAGAATGAGAAGAGAAGAAGAGGAGGAGGAAGAGGAAGAAGAGAGGAGGAGAAAGAAGAGAAGGAGGAGGAAGAGGAAGAAAAGAGGAGAAAGAAGAGAAGAAGAAGGGGGAGTAGGAGGAGGAAGAGGAAGAGGAAGAGGAAGAGGGGAGGAGGGGAGGAGAAGAAGAAGAAGAAGAAGAAGAAGAAGAAGAAGAAGAAGAGAGGAAGAGGAGAAAGAAAAGAAGAGGAGGAGGAGAAAGAAGAGAAGGAGGAAGAGGAGGAGGAGGAGGAGGAGGAGGAGGAGAACCTGATCTAGATGCTCCTTTGATGTTTACCTACGGCTTTTATTTTATTTTTTATATTTATTTTTTTAAGTGGAGCCAGAAGCGGAGTTGCTTTCACCACTTACTACCCTGGTTCGAGAAGACCAAAGCACCAGAAGGCGAGACCAGAAACAACGGATGGAAACTAATCAAGGAGAGAAGCAACCTGGAACTAAGGAGAAATCAGAACAATTAATCAGTGGAACAGAAGTTGCCTCACTGGAAGGTTTCAAAAAGAGACTGGAGAGCCACTTGTCTGAAATGGTCTAGGCTAGGGTCTCCTGCCTGAGCAGGAGGTTGGACTAGAAGACCTCCAAGGTCCCTTCCAACTGTTATTCTGACCTGTGATTCTGTCTCAAGGATGGGAAGCAGAGAACCATCTACGGCTCCCAGAGTTGTGGATGTCCGAAGGCGCGCTTCTTAAAGCTCTTCCAAGGAGGAAGGAATAGAGCCCAGAAAATGTAGGCCGTAAAGACCGGCTGGAACACACCCATGCTAAGTAAAAGCACTTGAGGTTGGACTGCGGGTGTGGGAACTTGCATGGATTCTTTCCCACAGCAAAAGAAAAAAAAAAGTTAGCAGACGTCTGAAATTTCAGCACACATCAACTGTGAATACAGGCAAGTCCTTGACTTACAACCGTAACTGAGCCCAAAATTTCTGTCGCTAAGCGAGACATTTGTTAAGTGAGTTTTGCCCCATTGTACCACTTTCCTTGCCACAGTTGTTAAGCGAATCACTGCAGTCGATAAGTTAGTAGCCAGGTTGTTAAGTGAATCGGGCTTCCCCCCATTGACTTTGCTTGTCACAAGGTCGCAAAAGAAGATCACTCAACCGCGAGACACAGCAAAGGTCATAAATATGAACCAGCATCTGAATTTTGATCGTGTGATCATGGGAATGCTGCAAAAGGTTGTTAACTATGAAAAAATGGTCATAAGTCACATTTTTTTCAATGCCGTCGTAACTTGAACAGTCACTAAATGAACTGTTGTAAGTCAAGGACTACCTGTACATTGTGAGGATAACAGCACGCATTTCAGAATGACGAATGAACTTAAATCCAAAGGAGTCCACTCTCAGCCTGGTCAAATTGAAAAGCAAACTAATTGAGTACAGAGAAGAGCAACAAAGATGATTAGGGGACTGGAGGCTAAAGCATATAAGGAACGGTTGCTGGAATTGGGTATGTGTAGTCTATGTGTAGTGTATGTATGTTTGCATGTCTGTTTTGGGTGATTGGTTTTAATTAACGGGTTTTTTACAATGTATTTTCATTTCTAGATTTCTACATGTTGTATTCATGTTGTGAGCCGCCCTGAGTTCCTGGAATAGGGCGGCATAGAAACCTAATTAAATAAATAAATAACGAAGAGAAGGACGAGGGGGGACAGGATAGCAGCCTTCCAGTATCTCAGGGGCTGCCCCAAAGAAGAGGGAGTCAAGCTATTCTCCAAAGCACCTGAAGGCAGGACAAGAAGCAACGGGTGGAAACTAATCAAGGAGAGAAGCAACCTAGAACTAAGGAGAATGAGAACAATTAACCAGTGGAACAACCTGCCCCCAGAAGCGGTGAATGCTCCAACACTGGAAGTTTTTAAGAAGAGACTGGACAGCCATTTGTCTGAAATGGTATAGGGTTTCCTGCCTGAGCAGGGGGGTTGGACTAGATGACCTCCAAGGTCCCTTCCAACTTTACTATTATTATTATTATTAGTATTATTATTATTATTATTACAATATTGGGGTCTATTGTGAATTAGGCCTGAATTCAGCCACTCAGACAAAACTAGGGGTTAAGAAAGAGGTACCGGCATCGTGTCAACGTTTTCTCTCTGAAAACACAAGTGAGTCAGACGCTGTGGTACTGCTGTTAAAACACCGCAGGACTGAGGATTTTCTACTGAACAACATAGTCAACCAAGCCTATTAACTATGCTTCATATATGACAGCCTGAGCTTTGAAAGGTCCTTGATGTTCTCCGAGCTTGGTTGTTTTCTTGTGTAAGCTGGATTTATGCAACGTGCTAAGTTCAAACGGAACACTAACAAAAGCTTCAGAGAACAGCAACTAAGAGGATCAAAGGTCTGGAGACCGAAACATACGAAGAACGGCTGCAGGACTTGCGTTTGGTCAGTCTAAAGAAAAGGAGAAATAGGGGAGACATGATAGCAGTGTTCCAGTATTTGAGGGGCTGCCACAAAGAAGGGGGGCAGGTTGTTCACCAGAGCACCAGAGGGCAGGACGAGAAACAATGGTTGGAAGCTGATCAAGGAGAGAAGGAACCTGGAATTAAGGAGAAACTTCCTGACAGTGAGGACAATTAACCAGTGGAACAGCTTCCCTCCAGAAATCGTGGGCGCTCCATCCCTGGAGATTTTTAAGAAGAGGCTAGACAGTCACTTGTCTGAGATGGCACTATAGGTTCTCCTGCTTGAGCAGGAGGCTGGACTAGAAGACCTCCAAGGTCCCTTCCAGCTCTATTCTATTCTATTCTATTTCTATTCTAGCTGATAAAGGTAACCTCATGAGTGCGGGTTGATGATGACTAGTTAACTAACACTGATGATGTTAGCTAGTTTAGCTCATGAAAGTTCTGCAAGAAAACAACCACGCTCTGAGATCTCCAAGGACCTCTCATTTCAACCCTAAGCTGCAAATATTCTCCTTTATCAGCCTAAGCTTCGTTAGTGTTCAGCTTGAACTTTGTACGTTGCATAAGCCCATCTTATATTTTGGAAGAGGGTACAGATTCAGAAACTCTAGAAACTAAAATACATCACTGCCTCCACCTTTCCAGCAGACACATACAAACGGTGACATCTTTGTAAGGGGGAGAGGCATCTAAATTTTAAGGCTGCCTTAAATCTCAACGTAATTGTTCATAGCAATGGTCTCACCCCTAGGCTTCCCTTCAAAAGAATAATAAAAAAGCCAAGACTTAAATCACCTCACCTTTCAGGACATCCTAAATAACACATACCCTCGTTATCTTCTTTACACACTCACAAATTACAATTCTCTTTACCAGAGTCCTCAACTTTTAAATTCACTCCAATTCTCCCTTTTCTCATTTCTACCTATCTGAAAGAAATTTATCTCACCACAAACGCAATAGATGCAGTAATGCAGTCTTGCAAAAAAAAAAATCGGTCTGGTAACACCTTTTTAACAGAATAACAGTGTTGGAAGGGACCTTAAAGGTCTTCTAGTCCCACCCCCGGGTTCAGGGACGAAACTTTCTACCATTTCAGACAAATGGTTGTCCAATCTCTTCTTAAAAACCTCCAGTTGTTGGAGTAGCCACGACTTCTGGAGGCAGGTTGATCCACGGATTAATTGTTGTATCAGGAAATTTCTCCTTAGTTCTAGGTTGCATAATAATAATAATAATAATGATGATGATGATGATGATAAAGTTGGAAGGGACCTTGGAGGTCATCTAGTCCAACCCCCTGCTCAGGCAGGAAACCCTATACCATTTCGGACAAATGGCTGTCCAGTTTCTTCTTAAAAACTTCCAGTGTTGGAGCATTTACCACTTCTGGAGGCAGGTTGTTCCACTGGTTAATTGTTCTAACTGTCAGGAAGTTTCTCCTTAGTTCTAGGTTGCTTCTCTCTTTGGTTAGTTTCCCTCCGTTGCTTCTTGTCCTGCCTTCAGGTGCTTTGGAAAATAGCTTGACTCCCTCTTATTTGGGGCAGCCCCTGAGAGATTGGAACACTGCTAACCTAGAACTAAGGATAAATTTTTCGAGTGGCAACCTTACCCATTTATCAGCCGAAAAAGAGACTGGACAATCAACCTGTCTGAGACAGTATAGGTTCTCCTGCTTGAACAAGGGGCTGGACTAGAAGACCTCCAAGGTCCCTTCCAGCTCTATTCTATTCTATTCTATTCTATTCTATTCTATTCTATTCTATTCTATTCTATTCTATTCTATTCTATTCTATTCTATTCTATTTTCTATTCTATTCAATTCTATTCTATTCTATTCCGGAGTCTCACAACAAATGGTAGATCACATTGTGGCGGGCTGTAAGCTGGTGCAGTATCTGATTTTTTTTTTAAATATAAATGATGCTGTGCCTCAATGGTTAGATGACCTAGACATTGTTATTTGAACACAGATTTTTCTAACAATGACATTTTATTGTGTTTTACTAACAGGTGAAATGTTAATATAAATGTTAATATAAATATTCAAAGATAAGCTTTTGTCAACTGCCATTCACTGTGTATCTGATAAAGCAAGACACAGCGCAGAAAAGTTTAATTTATTCATATCTATATAGCCACTTATCTCACAATCAAGTAAATATGTCTTTGAATAAAAAGGATCAGCCAGGACAGGTGCTACCAGACTCCTGCTGAATCTTTGCTACCATAGATTAACGTAACCCTGAAATGCATATTCACAATCATCTCCATAAAATCCTTACCTACACTCAGGGCCTACCACATATTTGTAATGTATGTGCAAATATTTTGGACACCTAGAGCTATATCAGGTGAGCCAGTCTGGTCTAGTGGTTAAGGCAACCAGACGACAAACTGGAAGACTGAGTTCCAGTCCTACCTTAGGCGGAAAACCAGCTGTGTTACCTTGGGCCAGTCACTCTCAGTTCTGAGAAAGTGGTAAACCACTTATGAGAATCCTTGCCAAGAAAATTGCAGTGATTTGCTCAGGAGTCAACTCGGATTCAAGAACACAAAAAACAACTACACTATGTCATATGCAGATGATACCACTCTAATGGCAGAAAGTGAAGAGGAACTAAAGAGCCTCTTGATGCGGGTGAAGGAGAGTGCAAAAGTTGGCTTGAAACTCAACATTAAGAAAACCAAGATCATGGCATCCGTCCCTCTCAATTCCTGGCAAATAGATGGGGAAGAAATGAAGGTAGTGACAGATTTTATCTTCATGGACTCCAAGATCACCACAGATGGGGACTGCAACCAAGAAATTAAAAGACGCTTGCTCCTGGGGAGGAAAGCTATGGTAAATCTAGACAGCATACTAAGAAGCAGAGACGTCACCCTGTCAACAAAAGTGCGTATAGTCAAGGCCATGGTTTTCCCAGTTGCAATGTATGGCTGTGAAAGTTGGACCGTAAGAAAGGCTGAGTGCCAAAGAATGGAGGCCTTTGAACTCTGGTGCTGGAGAAGACTCCTGCGAGTCCCCTGGACTGCAAGGCAATCAAACCGGTCAGTCCTAGAGGAGATCAACCCTGACTGCTCTTTAGAAGGCCAGATCCTGGAGTTGAAACTCAAGTCCTTTGGCCATCTAATGAGAAGGAAGGACTCACTGGAGAAGAGCCTGATGCTGGGAAAGATAGAGGGCAAGAGAAGAAAGGGACGACAGAGAATGAGATGGCTGGATGGAGTCACTGAAGCAGGAGGCGTGAGCTTAAATGGATTCCAGAAGATGGTAGAGGACAGGAAGGCCTGGAGGAACGTTGTCCATGGGGTCGCGATGGGTCGGACACGACTTCGCAACTAACAACATGTCATATGCAACTCCGGGTAGTCCTAGATTTACAACAGTTCATTTACTGGCTGTTTGGAGTTACAACGGCACTGGAAAAAAAGCGACATGACCATTTTTCACACTTATGACCATTGCAGCCTCCCCCGTGGTCATGTGATTTACATTCAGACGCCTGACCACTGGTTCACATTTATGACGGTTGCAGTGCCCCGGGGTCATGTGATCATCTTTTGTGACCTTCCAACAAAGTCAACGGAGGAAGCCAGATTCACGTAATATCTGTGTTACTAAATTTAACAATTGCAATGATTCGCTTAACAAATGTGGCAAGAAAAGTCGCAAAATGGGGCAAAAGTCACTTAAAATTTTCTCACTTAATACAAATTCTGGGTTCAACTGTAGCCGTAAGTCGAGGATTACCTGCATCCCAATTTGTAGCAGAGTTGAGTTTACCTTATTCAAGATCACATCGTTGGTCGGGTTCACACAATAGGCTAAGCCAAAACAACTTCAAACCACAATCCCAATTTACTGTTTACAACAAAGAATACAAAATCATAGGGCTGGAACGGATATCAAAGGTCTTCTAGTCCAACCCCCTGTTCAGAGCATGAGACCTTATACCATTCTGGTCAAATGGTAGTCCAATCTATTTTTGAAACCCTCCCGTGTTGAGGCACCCACAACTCTTTAAGCATGTCTGCCAAGATCAACTAATTGCAAACAAGGTGACGGAGAGGAAGGCCACTTTTTCTAGGAAAAATAACTTTTACTATGCAGATGTCTATGGAGATTCTCAGTCAACTAAGGAGAAATTTTCTTAGAACAATTAATCAGTGGAACAACCTGCCTCCAGAAGCTGTGAATGCTCCAACACTGGAAGTTTTTAAGAAGAGACTGGACAGCCATTTGTCTGAAATGGTATAGGCCTGAGCGGGGGGTTGGACTAGATGACCCCCAAGGTCCCTTCCAACATTACTATTATTATTCAGGTCATGATTGTCCCAAGGTGCATTTTTTTCACCAGGCAACTGGACTTTGTTTTTCTTGAAGAGGTTTCGCTTCTTGGATGAAGTAAAAGAAATCCAGTTGCCTTGTGGAAAAAAAGTGCCTTTGGGTTTTACTAATGCAAGAGATATAAGTAGGACACCAAATAAAAACACAAAACTCCATGCTGCTGAGCTATATAGACTGTGAATAAAGGGCAACACAAAAGCCAGGCCAGAAACAGCTTTAAAGTTACCTTACGAGAAACATGTTCAATTTTCTAGAACTAAGCAACCCGGAATTGCAGGCAGGCCAAGTTGCCACGTATTTTAAGCAACTAAAAATCCAGGGCCTTGCCAGCAATTATGTCTCAGCTTAACCTGTACACCTACGCCACTCAGCCAATACGCCCAAGAGGGCAAAAAAGAAAAAAAAAAAGCAGCTTGTTTCAAAGCACAGAGAAGAAATCCTTGTATACTTAGCAGAATGCCTACTCTTTCCAAAGAGGGAGGGGTTTTTTCTTTAATCAGCAGCTGATTCACTCTCTCTTTCTCTCCTTTTGACTTTTCCGCCTTCTTTTGCCTCCTTGCATTGCATTTTTTTTTTTTTTGGGCAAGGGAAATTTTCCCAGGGAATCCTCAAATAACGGGGGAAAGGGGAAAATTGCTTTCCCCTCCTCTTTTTCCAAGGAAGGGGGGGCATTCTTTTTGCTTTTCGAAAGGAGGCAGGTGAGGAGCAGAAATCCCCCCCCGGACATAAATTCATGTGGAAGAAAATAAAATAAGGCATTGAGTAGGTCAAAGTATAACCTTCGCTTCTCCTCCTCCTCCTCCTCCTCCTCCTTCCCCCCCCCTGCTCCGACAGGCTCCACCTATATTTAAATTTACCTTCCTTTCCCCCCAGCCCGCCTCTCCTATTGGTTGAAGCGACTGAAGTTGCAGGAGAGACTGCCACACCTCGAAGCGCCGAAACGGGCGATTTTTTTGGCCTCTCTCTCTTCCCTTCCCCTCCCACCCCTTTCAGGAGGGCAGCATGGAGCCTCCTCGTCCGGCTTTGGCTCCGCCCCCGCCCCTCCTCCTGCCCCCCTCCTCTCGCGAGAGACGGAGACGGTAGCCCTCCCCGCCTGCCCCACCCACCAGCCCGACCAACCGCTCGCCGGGCTCCGCCCTCCCAAACCCCGCCCTCTTTCGACCCCGGCGACTAACTGCTCTTTCAGGGCGTGCCTCGGCTCAAGCTGTCACCTCTGGCCAAGCTCCGCCCCTTCTCTCTTTTTATGTAAATGATTCTTGTGCGGCCCCGCCCCCTTCCCCGTCCTTCCCCTTCGCTCTTTGCGCCGCGGGCTCAAATCGAAGAAAGGCGTGTGGGAGAGCGTTTCCTTTATATAGGTAGGCCGGAAAGAGGGTCCGGCTTGCGGCTTTCTGCGCATGCGTGAGAAGGAACGCTGTCGTGAAGTGGAACCCGACTGCCCATTCCCCGCCTTTCTTTCTTGGAAACTTGTCACAAATGGCCCCTGCCGCCGGCGGGGCGAATAGGGCGCTGAAGTTGTGCGCATGCTCAGTAAGCCGTTTCTTCCGCCTTGAGAAATAGTTCGAGCGGGAAAAGGCGGAGATGTGGCGACGCCTATCTTGCGCTCGCCCTGAGGCGGGAGTGAATTCGTATTGCTCTAAACGGGCTTATTTCGGAATAAAAAAGGGCAAGACTTCGCTTCTGGAAGCCTTACCGAGGAAATCCACACCTATTTTAAGTAGGAGCTGTTCCTTTCACTTCGTTGGCCTCTTAAGCCGTTTCGATCTCTTACACCAAAAAGTTAAATTCTTCGTGATGTGAGCTTGCCCTCTTCCCTGAAATATACCTTAACCATATTTAAAAGTACGGACAACGTAAACCTTTCTCCCCAAAACTTGCCTTATCAATGTTTAAAAGAAGGCATAAAATATACCTGCTTTCCCCTCAAAATTTACCTCATTAATATTTAAAGCCTATGATGTACATCTGCTCCTCCCCAATATACCTCATCAATATTTAAAAGAAGCGATAATATATGCCTTTCCCCCCAAAAAAAACTATATCTTTTATCAATATTTAAAAGAAGGGATAATAAATATTCTTGCTCCCCCCAATATTATTATGATTATTATTAAATTTATTTCCTGCCTTTCGGTCCTGGGGCTACTCTAGGCAGCTTACAATCATAAAAAAAGAAGAAATAGGAAGTTTAAACGATGTGAAAGTAAAATAGAACAATAAAAATAACCAAGGAGAAAAAACAAAAACAAAAGAGGTCAATAGGATCAGCAAAAAAAAAGATGGACAGGTGGGGAGCACAGAATGGGGTGGGGGAGCTTGTTATCAATCTTACAGCCACCTCCAGAGTTGAATTTCTCCATTGGGTCTCCATGCCAACTTGCAGAGCCAAGTCTCTAGGCTCTTAAGGAATGATAGATAGGTAAGGTAAGGTAAGATAGATTGATAGGTAGGTAGATGATAAGATAGATGATTGATGATAGGTAAGTAGATGATAAGATGATTGATGGTAGGTAGATAGATAAGATAGATTGATGATAGGTAGATGATAAGATAGATGATTGATGGTAGGTAGATAGGTAGGTAGGTAGGTAGATAGATAGATAGATAGATAGATAGATAGATAGATAGATAGATAGATAGATAGATCTTACACTGGAGGGCAGGATGCCTATGGAGATTTTCAGTCATCCAGGTCATGGTTGTCCCAAAAGCCACTTGCCTTTTGAAAAAGCACCTTTGGGATTCCAAAGGAAGGGTGCTCTGGCAGAGAAGGCTCTTCTCAATCCCAGCAGTCATAATAAATATACATTATCAATATTTGAAAGAAGGTGCTACCTGCTTCCTCCCCCCAAAACAGACCTTATCAATATTTAAAAGAAACCTGGAGATGCGCAATGCCAAATCTGGGACTTTTTCTTGTAACTTGGACTGAGAAATGGCACAGCAATAAAGCAGGAAAATATTCCATACAAGGTGTCTCCAGCACTAGATAATAGGCCTGAATCTGAAGTCAAAGATGGAACGCTTCTTTTACAATCCAAGCTCATACCACCAAGGACCTTTCAAACTGAAAACATTAATAGTTTGCATCCCTTTGGAAAGAAAGGTTAACTTATGGACTGTATTTCATGGTTATATTATTGAAATCATAATATGGATCAATCTGGCATTAAGCAACCCAAGCTACAGGGCTGACGGCCTGCTAACAAAATTTGGCTTATACCTGAATTGCCAGTCACTATCTAGCTTCCAGCCTGGCCGGTGTTTTTTGCCATTCTATTTGGCACTCCAGGGATTATGATTCCCTTCAAATTATGATTATGATTCCCCTCAAATCTAGTATTTGAAAGCAATTCAACCGTTTTAGCATTATAAGTGAGAAGTGGCATATAACAATGTGAAGCATAAATTTATTTAGAAAAAAAAGCGAGATGGAGTCCAGAATTTGAAAATATTTCACCTGTCTCAAAAATGTATTTGTGTGTGAGGGAGAGAATTACAAGCAATGGTGAAAGCAGTCTAACAGTGTTGCCATGAAAATTCCTTTGTATGTGCATTGTAACATTGCATGGATGTATGAAAGAGTTTTATCTTATGGTGTGACTTCCATTCTTCATGGCCCTTTCTTTCTAGTGATAATTAGATACCACAGTCATGAATGGTTTTAAATCAAGTACTATCTGTATGCACTACATTTTTTCAGTGTGATTGCCAAGTTTCAGTTGCATAAATACTGGTACTTTTACATAAATTGACGGTGTCTCAGAACAACAGATGGCTTGTTTTATTGCATCGACTTGAAAATGGCACGTTATTGTATAATGACTTTTGTTGGGCATGGCTCCACTGCAAACTACTCATTGCTGAGGTGATGACCTCAGAAACGAGAACTTTACTTTCTAAATCACAGTATTTGTATATTAGTTGATGTTTCTTTCCCTAATCAATGGTAAATTATAACAAAGGTAATGTAGGTAGCATTTGATCCATTTCCACAATCCTAAATAGAATGACTGTCTGTATTGCAATCTACCTTCCCCATACTCTTTTGAGAGTTCAGAGCTTGTTACTTAACAAGCAATGCATCTTTATGATCTTCTAACTCAGGGGTTCCCAACCGGGGGTGCTCGCACCCCCTGGGGGAGCGAGACGATATTCCAGGGAATGCGAAAACTTGGGTTTAGAAGTTTCAAAATTATAGTATATGCATAATTTGTTTTGAACTTTTGTAAGGGGTGCAAGAATATATCAAAAGCATTCTAGGGGTGCGGGGTATAGAAAAGGTTGGGAGCTGCTGTTCTAATAAAAATATTATATGACCTTTAGAAAAATATATATTTTTCTTTGTAAACAAGTGATGTGTTTTATTAGTAATTTGTAAAAAGTTGATTTCAGAACTTTAACTTTGCTTTTTTTTTACATCTAAGGTTACATGCTGTTTGTCTATTGTTACCAATAGATTTGGCTCTTGGCACTGCATGTTTTATTTTGGAAACATGAATTTTGTTACTCCATGGATTTTTAATATATTTTAAATTAAGTCTGTAAGAGCAGCTCTGACATGCGTATATTTATATATGACATAGTATTAGCAAATGCTGCTCACTTATCAGCATAATATATTGTGATAGGGTTCACCCTCTACAGTAACACATAAAATGGCATTTTCATTTTGGGCCAGGCTAAATTTATATATGTCAGTTGGGCTGAGTAGAAACAATAAAACAGATAAAAAAACCTTCAAGCCACACGACTCCCCCGCCCAGCACTCATATTGGGGGTCTCAGATTGCACCATGAAAATATTTTTTCTAAAATCAAAATCAAAACAGGTGCCTTTGTCTTTATAAATTTTATCCTTTAATCCCTTACAAAATAAAAAATTGTCCCAACCCAATGATAATGGCTTTTATATTTCATGATGTCACAAAAATTTGCAAACTATCACATGGCAAAAAGCCTCTGATTAAAAATAATTCTTTTCCATTTCCCATAAGTCGGTTACTAAATATTCCAGCAAAACAAATTACACTATCTCATGCATATAAATCTAACGAAAAACACCAAGGTTCATATTTCATAAAGGAACTGCAGCTTTTATCATTTTTATTTGCAATATTTTGGTGCCTTCAAGTCAAGTGTTCACGCCTGGGGGCTGTCTAGACACATTGCTGCAGTTTTATAAATTACCAACATTTTAAAATTATATTTTTTGCTTGCAATAAATACATAACCAAACAGTTTGTAAACATATATAAATGCATTATTAACATGGCAGAGAGTGTGCTGCTGTGTACTGTATCAACCTGCATATTTACAAGACCAGTTAAAACATTGGCTAGCAAAAAATGCAGAAGCTGGTTTTTGTTCACAGCACTGATCATACACATACTCTGAGATTTGGTCTTTCTGTGCCGGAATTCTGAATTAGATTTTTTATATGTTGATGAGTGCAGAACATTCCAACTACTAGGAATATCAGCTCCACCCACAAGAAGCTTTGTGAATACGAGAATGAGATCAACCACTAAAAAAGAAGTAAAGAGAATCAAGCAGGTAGCAACAATCCATATACAAAAAGAAAGGTTTGCCATTCTTCGGGACACAGTGTCAATGTACAATTGAGCAATGTGGAGACATATAAAAAGGAGAAGACTTGCCAGTAAAAAGTAGCAGATTACTTTAAGCCACTCTTTTGCTGCTGTTCTTTTTCCTAACAAATACAAACCTACTTGCACACTAGACAAGTAGATAGCAAGGTAACC
This sequence comes from Bothrops alternatus, assembly GCA_034064705.1. Lineage (NCBI taxonomy): Eukaryota > Metazoa > Chordata > Lepidosauria > Squamata > Viperidae > Bothrops > Bothrops alternatus. Next base: position 193,415 of record JARGCV010000082.1, on the reverse strand, counting down.
GATGAAAGAAAACATTCCCTCTCTGTTGGCATTTAGAAAACCAGTCCTTGAATCTTGCCCATCACTTCCATGCAAAATAAACATCTTCAGGGGCGTAACGTCAAGAAAGCATTCATAAACTACAGCAAGCATGACTGCGGTGATCCAGGCTTTGTGCACAGGGAATACAGTCAGAAGCAGCGATGCGCCCATTCGTATAGCAGCTAAAGTGAAGAAAAAGTTCCAGTGCACCCCATATTCAGTGACATGCTCATAATAGTCAGCTGCTTTAATACTCATTAGTCGTCCGAAGCCAAGGAGAAGGAGGGGCCATGCGCTCAACAACTGCCTTGAGAGATAAAAGAATTTGTGTTGCGTTGCATCAGGTTTCAGCCGAACCTCTGGACAAACCACACCATTTCCAAAAACAAATATTCCAACTCCCAAATCCATCACTCCTGTCCCATAAGTCTCAGTTTTGGCATATCTCCGGGGATACTGTGGGAAGTCTACAGCCAGGATGCTAATGGATGTCCACAAATTGATGAACACTCGAAGCGAAGTTACAGAGGGAATGTATTCTGGGTCCAATTTGGTTCTCAGGAAATCATCTGAGATTTGCTTACATGACACTTGGGCATAATTTGTCCGTTTAGTGTAAATGACAGAAATCAAGCCTATGCAGAATACCATAATGGAGAGGATCACAAAAGGCAGTACGGAAGCTAAAATTGTATAGGAAAGTATTGGAGGGACGATTAAAACAGTAAAGTCTAGAAAAAAATTGCCATACATTGAGCATAAAGGTCTTCCATAATGGAGAAAATAGAAAATTAGGAGCAACCCTCTGGAAAGAATGCATAATGGTGCAAGAGGTAAGCCAACAGAAATTTCAAGTAAGGTTGTTCCATTCAGGTTACTTAGAAAGACTTCTTTTACCAGTTGCTGTGACATTTTTCAGCTTCTGCAAAGTTACATTTAAAACAAAAATCAGAATGGCAAGCAAGTAAAACAGGAGCCAAAAGCAAGCAACTGAGTTTACTTCAAGATACATTCCCACCCTTCAGAAATTACTTTCCAGTTTCTCAATGTACAATAGAGGATTTATTGGATAAAACAATGGCCATTAGTTTGGGGAACAGTTGAAAAAAAATGTCAGGTAGTAGTAATGTATTATCTCCTCAGGCAGTCCTCGACTTATGATCGTAATGAACCCCAGAATTATGACTGTAAATCATTAAGGGATTCATCATGTGGCTGTGCCCAATTGTATTAGTTTTTTGCTGTGGCTGTTAAGCAAACGTGACAGTCATAAAGTGAACTTTATGGCTGTGGTCATTAAACAAATCCATTGTCTGTAATGGGCATTTATTGCCAGAAACTGGAAGCATACACCAGTTTCCAGCCATAAAGTCATAAATTGCAGTCATGGGTTGCTGCAAATGACCATAAATGCAATCATGCAAGGAGAGTGGCCATTTGAATGTCAAATCTGGATTTTAGGTACTGTATCTTTTGGGGAGGCTGACATAACTGAATGGTTTCAAGTTGATAACTACCTGTACAGCAAGGCTTGTACCCTGTTTATTTTCAACTCAGAATTCCTGGACAAAAAGGTGAAACTGTAAACAGCTGTCCTGAACCATCTTCTCTTTGTTGTACTCTTAATTTCTCTGTTGGTTCAACTATAATAATCCTTAGGTTGGCTTTCTCCACATTAACATATACCAGATACAAAGGAATCCCCAACAAGCAGTCATTCTCAGCATATCTAGAAAATCACAGTTTTGAGAAGCAGTGTAGATAGAATAATAACCATTTGGTAAGAGCTGAGGTAGAGAATAGCTTCTAGTGACGTACCCAAGCCCATTTTTCCACCATATTCAAATGATCCTACATTAATGCATTAATATCCACTAATGGCTTTCAGCAACCCGAACTATGAACATTCAGCTACAGTGTCATCATGCAGAATGTATCATTGCTTGTTGCCTCTGCTCACTCCCTCTACTTTATGCAGACACTTATGCTGGGAATTAAAGTTGGATATGGACATCCCAGCCATCTTATTTCAACATGTCCATAAATGAAAAGATTTATCATCATGCCATAACTTGAAACGCTTAGGAGATGAGAGGTCATGTGGTCTATGGCTAATATCTATGTAGCCCACCACAGATATTATCATTCTCTCAGCTGACATCTATTGGATTGGAATGACAGGCAAGACTTTTGCGCTGTGTAAGACATTTCAAGCACTGGACCATTCTTCAGCAACTCACCAAACCTCAGATGATGGGGCTCATTAATGAGAACAATGAGTCTGGTTACAGGAAGGAGGTACAAGGACTGACATCGTGGTGTAATGAAAATAATCTTACACTTAACACCACAAAAACTAAAGAACTTATAATCGACTTTAGGAGGAAGAGACATGCATATCTACCATTGTACATAAATGGTGTGGAGATGGAGAGGGTGGGTAGTTTTAAATTTTTGGGCACTTATATCTCAGAGGACCTCTCATGGTCTATGAACATTAACATGCTTGTGAAGAAGGTACAGAAGAGGTTGTACTTCAACATCTACTTCTGTCCTACTATGACAGCACCATTGAGAGTATCCTGACATACGGCATTCTTGCATGGTATGGGAGCAGCTCTGTAGCGGACAAAAAAGCTCTACAGAGAATTACTAAAATTGCCCAGAATATTATTGGACTCCAGCTACCAGCCCTGGACAACATCTTCGAATCTCGTTGTTTGAGGAAGTTGTGTAACATTCTCAGAGATTTTCCCCATCCTGCTTACAATCTTTTTGGACTGTTGCCTTCTGGTAGAAGATATAGGACATTTAAAACTCGGACCACCCGTTTTCTGAATAGCTTTTATCCCAGAGCTATAATTGCACTTAATAATGAACTAAAGGGCCACCATCAGTGAACTGTTGGATAGTGCTACTTGGTCTGTTGGGTGGATGCTGGGTGGTTTGGGGGTGGGGAATTGTGGTGGGTGGGAGTGTGTTTGGGGATTATGTGTGGGACCTGGTCTTTGGGTGTCATGTAAATTTCGTTGTGTGTGTATACACAGTACACAATGACAATAAAATGATTATTATTATTATTAAGTGCAATGTGAGCCTGTTTTTTTTCTGGTAGTCCGTTGACCCACTGATGGGGTCACCTTCTAAAGTTGTCTCCAATAGCCTCCAGATTGGTTGGATTTCAATTCTCAGAACTTTTCAGCAGGGCCATTTTTAAAAACAGTGAGGATTAAAGTCCACACATTGTGAGAAAGCTGTTTAGGAGGAGCCAAGGGAACAGCTTTCACTCATCTTACGTTCTGCCCAGGGCTGCTGGGCTGAAGGGTTACTCCAGCCCTAAACAATTTTAGGAAGCAGATGAGAAAAAATTGTGCAAGAAGCTATCTTCTAACCAAAGATATTGTGATCTAGAAATAAAAAAGACGACCAGTACAATTTACACAGAAAAATAATTGCCCCTCAGTTAATAAAGCTATTCCTTTTTTCCTTTTTCATTCATCCCTTGGCCCGTTTCATTCATTATTTCTCCATATAACTAGTGGAAGAGAAAATACTGTGTGAAAAAGGTAGAGTAGAAGTCTAAGAAATAAAGAGATATAAATGTAATAAAAATAAGTACTTCTTTGCATAAGCAGATAATTCAAGGAAGATTCGTCACTGTTCTCAGCATGTTTTTTTCTGGCTTAGCCGAGTCCTTAGAAATTCCTTCTCACTGCTGAAAAACAAAGTTATTCTTTGGAATCTACAAATTCAATTTTTTTTACAATGCATTCTGATTGATAAGGCATGTTGAACTTATAACAAAACATTGTAGTACAAAATGTGAAGAGCTGGGTTATAGTGTTCCAGTAAACACATCCAGTTTTACTCCATTCCATTTCAATTCTGTTTATTCCTAAAACTGGTCTAAAGTGCTGAAATGTTAATCTCTTTTTTAGTCTCATTACTGAATATGAAATTTGGAGTTTAGGTTTTTTTCCCCGTACAGAAGGAAGGGACAGAGAATGAATAAAATGTCAATGCATAGAATAATATTTTTGCTATTTGTAAATCAATCATCATCACATCTCTTTGAACTGCTGACAACAAAAATTAAAAAAAACCAGTAAAATCAAACAAGCAATTAAGTATCCAATCAGGCACCTTCACTGCCCGATTGTGACAAGAATCACAGGAAATTTAAAGTATTTAAAATTAATTTCCTTTTAACAGGAACGGTTACAATAATTAAATTTAGATTTTAAACCAAATCCCCCTGGAAGCTGCTCTCTAGGCAGCGAGCGAGTCTGGGACCTGCCCTTCTGAAGCAATTAACAAATACATGCGAGCTTATCCCCAGGCTATGGATATTAATTCAGACAGGCTAGGAGACGGCAACAGGAAGGCAGAAAAGCAGTTTAAAATCCAGTTGAATTACCCATCTTTTTGCATTTTTCAAATATTCACCCGGAAATGATTTGAAAGAATAACCTATATGAGTCACCAGGGAGACCAACTCCTTAAAAAAGAAAATAAGCGGGGCTTGAGTTGGTTAAATGAGAATATTTCCTCCACAGGATGACGCACTTAAGACAGAAGAATTGCCCTTTCAAAAGAATATTACGTTTGGAAGCCTGGGATACAGTTTCTTCTTTCGCCTTCCGCTGCGGACTATTTTAAACTTCCTGCTGCTACAATACCGTGTACACACACAAAAAAGTAAAGAAGGAATCCGTTTCCTCGCGACATTTTCATCAGCAAATAATATCCTACTAAACCCTATTGCCCGATTCACCACGCTGTTTGAGCAATGCATGCTCGTTTCCTATTAAAAGCCCAGAGGACTAAAACGATAGTAAAAATAGATGCAAAAATTATGTTCCGATCATATGTATGAGAATTGTGTTTCACTTTGAGAGCGGGCAACTAAAATGTCATTTTTGATGTGTGCCGTTGTGCCCACAGTAAAAAAAAGGACAATAAAGGTTATCAGCGAATGTGAGTTGACTGAGCTTGTATGTTGTTATGAATGTGATAATTTTATTGTTATAATTTTATTGCATTGTTTGTAAGCCGCCCTGGGTCTTAGAAGGGCGGCATATAAGTTAGAGAAATAAATAAATAAATATCGCTTATCTCTTAATTCCTTCACGTCCATCTAAACCAGAGCCTTACTGAATCTTAAAGTGAACCCATAGATAAGGTCAAAAGACACCGGAAAGAAGTCCCGTTGACAAGAGGGTTTGTTCTAGGCTTGTTAAAACTTGGACCCAAATCTCTAAGTCCATTATTTTTGCACAGAAGGAAAAAAAAAATCCCACCTGACATTCATCAAATGGGGAGCATCTCTACTCAACAGCAGTCAGAAATGGTGTAGGCTGTCCTGCTTGGGCGGAGGGGGGGTTGGACTAGATGACCTACAAGGTCCCTTCCAACTCTGTAATTCTAATTCTAACACTGCTTGGTTTATAGGCCTACACAGACCACGGTTTCGACACTAATCCCTAACCAGCCATCCCTAACCTCCCTCCTGCCCTTCCTTTTAACTCTGAAACAGCCCAAGGCCAGCAAATCCTGCGCTTGGCGTCTCCGCCCGTTTAGAAGCGCTTCCACCAGATTTCAGACGTTGTGTGTGACACCTTCTTCCCCTTCCGTGAACCGAATGCCTTCGAGTGGAAAATGAGCCCTTTACGACCCTTTTAATCGAGCAGCTGCTTTATTTGAAGTGATCGCGCGTAACATCCTTGCAATGCGAAGAATTTACAGGCAAAAAATAAAATAAAATAAAATAAATAAAATCAATGACACTGAAGTTTGTGCGCCTTTCGCGAAGTTCGCTTGGCGAAAAGGCAGAACCGCGCGCGGCGCCCGCAAAGCCTTCGAGCATGTGGTGCAAACTCCAGGCCGGCTCCTTCCACCGGGCCACGTGTTGCATTTTCCCAGGGGTTGCGTCTTTGGGGAGGGGAGTTTTAAACTTTGCCGAATCCAGGATTCTCCTCCCCCCCCGCCCGCCCTTTCCTCAAGGAAAGAGCCCGCTGCTGCCTTCTTCTCTGCCCTTCCCTCCCCAGACAAGAAGGCTCAGGGCTTTGGGCTCCGCACCCCGCAGGCGGGACGCTCAATCCCTGGAGTGAAGCCTCGCCGATTCAAATTCAGCCGCCCCCGCCTCCTGCCCCTCCTGCCCCGCCTTTGCCTGAACTGGGACTGGTAGGGAGCGACCTCAGCCTCCCTTCCCCGGTTGTTGTTAGAGGACGTTTGCTTCGGCGTCCCAAGGACCACCACGAAACTCCGATTTATAGCTCTCTCTGCTTTCCGTATCTATCTATATGCGGCGGGTGAGTCCGATTGGGCAATACTTCGCTCTGTTTTCTCTCTTCCCCTCGCCCCCCTCCACTCCCCCCCCATCTCCATAGCTAAACCAGAGCACTGATTGCTCGGTCTGCCCCCGTAATATGCCCTCAACTTTTGAGAAATAGGTGTAAACCAGGGGTTCTCAACCTTGGCAACTTCAAGACTTGTGGACTTCAACTCCCAGAATTCCTCAGTCAGCTTTGCTGGCTGAGGAATTCTGGGAGTTGAAGTCCACAAGTCTTGAAGTTGCCAAGGTTGAGAACCCCTGGTGTAAACGGAGCAAGAGTTCGGCTGCGCATGCACGAAGTTCCCTTTCTTCCCATGGCGAAGCTAAGCAATGGGAGGGAAGAAATCTTGGCAAAAGATTGGAAAAAGTAATTATCAGATTGTGTGTAAGAGAAGCGACAGCTAAGAGACCTGGCTTTCTTTTAATCCCTACCTTTGCAAAAAAAAAACAAAAAACCTTGGGATTTTGTAGCAAGTTATCCAGTAGTAACAAAAGCTTATTTTTTTAAAACAAAAAATAACAGGTAATGGCCCTTTTATAGGAAATGTGTATAGGGTCAGTGCAATACATTAAAGTTGATCCTAGCTTTAAAACCATACTGGCTTACTGTAGTTCACATGATACACATAAAAAAAAAAGTCTTTTGGTATAGTGTAATGGTGACCCTGTCTGCATTTGTACACAAACCTTTGCAGTCAAACTAAAAGTGCTGGAATATAAAGGCCAAATTTAAAATTTGCCAATGTCCAAAATAAGCTCCTTCAGTCACCAAATAGTTCCAGGTGGTTTGCATGATAGTTCTTTTGATGAGTACAATGTCATAACTCAATTGAACTTTTTATACATAAGGATAATCTACCTCCAGCATGTGAAAAACGAAGACAGAGGCAAGTGGCTTTTTTAAAAAAATGAAATGTTTATATGAGAAGCTCCATAGATTTCAATAGGACTTTCTTACATTAAAAATTTAGGCTTAATGAAAAGGGTGAAGGAAACTGGAGGATTTTTAAGGCTGTTTGAGGTTGATATCTATTTAAAAGGCTGGCATAACATGTGAAATGTGAAATCTTGACGAAACCTTGGTTTATGGCTACACATGGTGTATGAACCCAATTAAATATATTATTTTGATAAATCATGAGTATAGCCTCATATTTGCTATCTGGAATGCTCCTAACTAAAAATTTGGGACAAAACTCTTGTAACCTCAATCAACTTGTGTTGCCAAGCCTGGACTGGGTTGCTTAACAATGGGACCCCAATATTCTGCTTTAATCCAGACCTTGTTGCCACTTCCCTTTGCAACTGTTGTGGCTTTCTCTACTTAATTTTTTTCTTCCTTGATGAATATGCAGTGGGCAAATTTGGCCTGAGGCTAAGGCTAAAACTGATCTTTAAAAGAATTATTGCTGTGTTTTTGTTTTTAATTGGACCTTGTGCTACAATGCTGTAGTAGCCTTCTGTGTCCATCAGCTTCTCAGTAGATCCATCAAAGTGGAGGTTTTTTTTCAGTCAAAGACCTTCTACCCAATGCTTATAATGCAATTCCACTAAGGCAGTGATGGCGAACCTTTTAGAGAACGAGTGCCCCAAAACAGGCCACGCCCCCCACCCTGCTCGCTCCGCCCCCACCTCACCCCCATCCCGGCCCCGCCTGCCCACAGGACCACCCATCACCTCCACAGCCCAGCAGCGCCATGGCAGTCACGCCCTTTGCCTGCACCCCACAGAATCAACTGCACACGATGGGGCATGAGGGCGGAGTCTTGTCCCCGTTGCCTGGCTGCCATGTTCTTGGCTGTGCTGCTCTGCATGGGCCGCGCTTGGGGGCAGCTCTCTTCTGGGGGGGCTGCTGGTGAGGTGGGGGCCACAGGGAGGCGGGGCTGGGGCAACAGCACGCATGCCCACAGAGAGGGCTCCGAGTGCCACCTCTGGCACGCGTGCCATAGGTTCGCCACCACTGCACTAAGTCTTATTCATGGAGGGGGGGTTATGTGTCCAAGAAATATTGTGACCTCTAAATGAAGCTCGTCTAGTCTAATCCGAGGCAGAAAAAAGAAGACAGGCACTAAGAATTTAATACTTTTTCTGATTCAAGAAGACTGTTTTTATATCCGTAAATCCTGAATTTTGAATGTGTGTTTTGCTTTAAACCAGTTTGGATTGAGGAGAAGAAATCTTGTTTACAACTCTTTATATAGATTGTAGGTTATTTGAAGGACGGCTGTGATTCATAAAAAAAAAAACCTAGTATACAGCAATAGATCTTCAGTGTTAAGGATAGAGTAGCTTTATTGTTATCAAGTATAAACAGGACAGTACTTTGTTCTTGTTGGCTGTTTCACTGTTCTCAGGTTTAGCTTGATTTAAATTAAATTATAAAATCCAAAGTCAGTATGTGTTGATTTGGTTCATTCCCTCCTAGCCAATACTTGTGGCCGATACTAATCCCTTTCTTTGCACTGTCGAGGTTGATAAGAGGCAAAGTGTGACCTCATTTGCATAGAATGGAATGGAATACAGGAATCAGATTCCAATAATAAAAAATTGCCCATGGTAAACCCTAATGCAGGGTATATTAACTGCATTGGGTGGCTTTTCAATACCCAGAAAATAAAAATCAAAGAAGACATCTTGGCTTAATTTGATTAATAAACTCAGCCGTTATGATTTGTACAGTTCTACCCTATATGTTGGCAATTTATTCCACAAATCATGGTATAAACCATGGTTCAATTTAAGGCTGATCCCATAGGCCAGTGATGGCGAACCTGTTAGAGACCGAATGCCCCCAAACCACCCCCTACCCCCATCCCTGCTCTGCCCTGCCCGCTGGGCCACCCACCATCTCCACGGCCCGCCACAGATCACTCATGCAGCCCAGCAGTGCCATGGCGGCCACACCCTCTGCCCGTGCCCCGCAACATCATCTGCGTGCGATGGGGCGCAAGGGCGGAATCCTGTCCCCACTGCCCTGTCCTTGGCTGCGCTGCTTCCCGTGGGCCGCACCCATGGGCAACTCTCCGGGGGGGGGCTACTGGTGAGGAGGGGGCCATGGGAGGAGGTGGGGCTGAGGCAGTGGTGTGTGTGCCCACAGAGGGCTCCGAGTGCTGCCTCTGGCACGCGTGCCATAGGTTTACCACCACTGCCATAGGCTCTGCTTGTAGACTATGCTTGATTAATGGCTAATACTATTAAGGTTTCCAGAATTAGCACTTGGCCAGGATTTGCTCAGCACATGTAACCATAAACATTCTTTCCCATGTTTTACTATATATTATTCTAAGGAATTATATTAACTCAACAAATATTGCTTGGCTCCTGCATAGCTCTAAGACAGAAACTCTGGTATACAAAGTGGAATGTTTAGTTCAGTTATAGTTTATATGCCTTGTTTCTTACCTGCTTAAAAATGGCAATGCAAGTAAGAGCTTTCAGGGCATCAAGATTTTTGTGACAAGACGGTAAACATTTTCTCCTGGCAGATTTGCAGAGAATTTAGTGTTTGCCTAATAATAATAACAACAACACTGACCTTATTTTGGCACAGGAAACTACGGTAACAGTTTAGACCCAGTTAGCTTTTGTAGGGGAGACCTGAAGGACCCTAAGACAGTAAATTAGACTTTTTTTTTCTTCCATTCCGTTGTGTCCAATTCTCAGAGATTGCCTGGATCAGTCTTTCAAGTCTTCTTGTGTCAAAGTTTTTTAGAACTCGTTTGCCATTGTCTTTTTCCTAGGGCTGAGAGAAAGTGACTGGCCAGTTGGCTTTGTGTCCAAAGCAGGACTGGAACTCACATTTTTAGTGTTCTTCCATGCTGAAGAAGGGAAACTGCTTCTTAGCAGATATAAGACTTTTAGGAAAAGAAACAGTTGTTTCTCTACCCCCTTTTCTGCTTAAAACATTGTATATGGTAGTAATAGTGGTTACTCTATAAAAATGTTACAAAGCAGTTAATATAAACTGCATTATTGTACCACATAATTCTTCGTAAAGATTCAATTCAACATTATATAAGAATTCCAATGTGGTTATCCCCAACAGAAGCTCTGAAACACCCAAACCTACTGGATATAAATAAGATAATTAGATACAAGGAATTAGTAAACGAACAGGGAAATCTGAAAACAAAACAAGAATTGGAACAAGATATAGGCAGAGAGATTGACTGGTGGACATTTACACAAATTCAATCTAAATATACAGAGGACAAAAAATTATATGAAATATAAAAAGAGCCGCAAGAATTGAATAAAATTATACATGGAACAGAAATAAAATTAATTAGCAGTTGGTTCCAGAGGGCTGGGGCAGCAACAGAGAAGGCCCTAACCCTAGGTCCCGCCAAACGGCACTGTCTAAAAGACGGGACCCGTAGGAGGCCAACCCTATGTGCCCTAACCGGTCGCTGGGATTTATGGGGCAGAAGACGGTCCCGCAAGTATCCTTGTATTATCATTTATGGTGGACATGCGAAAAAATACTGGACTAAAATAAGAAGATGTATGGAAGAAATATAGACCAACCCATAGACTGGAAACCAGAGATCTTTCTGCTGGGTACTTTAAACCAAAAATATAGTAAAGAAATATGGTTCTTAATTCTACATACAACAATGGCAGCAAGAACAGTATACGCACAGTTCTGGAAAAATGAGAATATACCATCAGAGGAAGAAGTGATAAGAAAAATCCTGGACTGTGCTGAGATGGACAAATTAACAAAAGAGATAAAAGAAAATGAAGATACAGAGTACTATCTAACATGGAACAAGTGGTATGATTGGTTGGAGACTAGAAATAATAAAGGAGAATAAATGTGGAAAGGTCAAAAGTGGAAAATGTGTGTATAGTAATAATAATATGTATTATTTTTAGTATGAGGTATAGTATGAAGGAAGAAAAATGTAAACAAGAAACAACGGGACAAGGACAAATATATCTAAAGAAGAATAAGAAATGTAAATAATAGAAGATTACCATTACGAAATTGCTGTTAAAAAAAAAGGCGGAATATACACTGTGTCTGTATGTATGTTATGTTTTATTGTTTTTAAAAAATAAAAAATAAAATAAAAAAAATTCTTCATAAAGAGAGGGAAGAAAGTTAAGAGAGGAAATAACAGGAGAGGAAATATAAATGTGCTATATGCATGTAATAATAGATAAGCAAGATGTCAACGCTGTTAACATTGGATATTTTTGCATTGACAATAGATGGAAATGTAGCCATTTTTCTCTTTCGCTTTTAGAGTTAGATGATGCTGGGGGGGGATGTGAACGAGAGTCCAGCTAGACATAACAGCACTAAACTTAGTGTGAGAATCAAGGCTATTGACAGAGCTGATAAAGAATTGGCGAGCTGGAGAGGAAGCCCGTGCTCCAAGCTAATTGGGGAATGTGACTTATGACTGTTAATTGGAGGAGGGAGTTGTGCTTTGATACTCTGGGGAGGGGAATTCAGTCTTTGGCTTCGATTATGCAAGTGCCGATATTATGCTACTCGAATAAAAGATCCTTTAAGGTAAACAATGCCTCCAAGTTCTTTTGAAGAGTTTCATCTGTCACAACCATGACACAAGCATTTTGTGTGGCTTTAAGGCTATTATCCGCCAGTTGCTCTGGAGTGGGATGAAGCTACGGTAGCAATCAAAAGGCATGTGTTCAGACTTTTTTTTCCTTGCCCTTCTCATAAAACTTTCCACAGACCACACCCTGCAAATTTGTTCTGCCTCCCTTTTCCCTTCAGGCTTTCTCCTCTTTCTGCTACCGCATGTGTAACAACCTTATGTTGTGAGCCGCCCTGAGTTCCCAGAATAGGGCGGCATAGAAATCCAATAAAATAAATAAATAAATAAATAAACCTGGAAACAGATCTCTTTTACTGGAGAAAAATCACCGGATTATCTTCAACTCTGGCAGTCCACAATAGTAGCAATGTGACGTATATGTTTTAAACAGCTGCTTTACTTAGTTTGCTTCAGGTTAGAATTAACATGCATGCCGGTAGCTGGTTCCTCATTTCATAATGCTTACCAAAATACACTGAAGTTTTGGAAGAAAATTAAAACTAAATAAAGTTTAGCCGCAGGTTTGAAAAAAACCCTGATGGAGTAATTTTGGTTATTCATCCACAATTAAAACAAAAACTATTTGTCATGGTTCCGACAGATGAAACTCTTCAAAAGAACTTTGAGGCATTGTTTACCTTAAAGAATCTTTATTTTGAGTAGCATAGCATTGGCAGTGCATAATCGAAGCCAAAAACTGAATTTCCCCTCCCCTGAGCACATAGTATCAAAGCACAATTCCCTCCGCCAATTAACAGTCATAAATCACATTCTCCAATTAGTTTGAAACTTGGGCCTCCTCTCCAGTTCTCCAGCCCGCCAAGTCCTTATCAGCTCTGGTTACAATAACGCTAGGTCTAATGTTATGTCTAGCTCAGTGGTGGCAAACCTATGGCACGGGTGCCAAAGGCGGCACTCAGCCCTCTCTGTGGGCACGCGAGCTGTCACCCCAGCCCCACCTACTCCCATGTCCCCTTCCTCACCAGCAGCCCCCCTGGAGAGTCGCCTCCAGGCACGGCCCACACAGAGCTGTGCAGCCAAGGACATGGCAGCCGGGCAGCAGAGACAAGACTCCACCCTCGTGCCCCATCGTGCGCAGATGATAATGCGGGTGGAGGGTATGGCCTCCATGGCGCTACTAGGCCGCCTGGGTGATCTGTGGTGGGCTGTGGAAGCAGTGGGTGGCCCTGAGGGTAGGCGGAGCGGAGGCAGTGGGCTGGGGCGGAGCGGAGCAGGGGACGGGGTGGGGCGTGGGCAGGACCGTTTTTGGGCACTCGGTCTCTAAAAGGTTCGCCATCACTGGTCTAGCTGAACTCTTGTTCACATCACCCCTCCCAGCATCATCTAAAAGCAAAAGATAAAAGATGGCTACATTTCCCTTTGTTGTCAATGCAAAAACATTCGATGTTAGCAGCCTGGACACTGTTATTAAACAGATGAAAATGGTAGATATGTGGCAGTCGAAATCAAATCAAATCAAAATGCAAGAGATTAACACTGTACAGGTAGTCCTCGACCACAACTGAGCCCAAAATTTCTGTTGGCTAAGTGAGACATTTGTTAAGTGAATTTTGCTCCGTTTTATGACCTTTCTTGCCACCGTTGTTAAGTGAATCACTGCAGTTAAGTTAATAACCTGGTTGTTAAGTGAATCTGGTTGCCCATTGACTTTGCTTGTCAGAAGGTTGCGTAATATGATCGCGTGACCCTGGGACACTGCAACCGTCATAAAGTGTCTGAATTTTGATGACGTGACCCCGTGGAGGCTACAATAATTGGTAAGTGTGAAAAACAGTCATAAGTCACTTTTTTCCGTGCCCTTTTAACTTTGAATGGTCACTATGCAACTATACAACACTGTGGACTGTTATAAGTTGAGGACTCCCTGTAATTGTTGGTCTTTGCATACGAAATGATGACAAGGTTCATACAATTGATGCCGAACTAAACCGTACAGATTATACTACGGTAGTGAATTCCTTAGAGCAGGGGTCTTCAAACCTGACCCTTTTGTGACTTGTGGACTTCAACTCCCAGAATTCTGGGAGTTGAAGTCCACAAATCACAAAAGGGCCAAGTTTGAAGACCCCTGTCTTAAAGCCCTGTATGAATCCAATTCATCAATCCAATTCATCCAAATCAATCCAATCACTGTACGAATCCTACATTTTACTGAACCAGAATACAGTTTGGTTTACTGTGATTCATCAACTTAGTAATTGCAGTTGAGGGAGGCAAATGATGTTGCATGTGTCACGAATTTGCCAGACACATGTACATGTTACGATGCATGTGATTTCATTGTACCAAATTCCTTTGTCAAGAAACCTTTAAACTGAGGATTTAGTAACTACAGTTAATCCTAAACTTACAACCATGATTAGGGGACTGGAGGCTAAAACATATAAGGAACGGTTGCTGGAATCAGGTACGCCTAGTTTAATGAAGAGAAGGACGAGGGGAGACATGATAGCAGTGTTCCAATATCTCAGGGGCTGCCCCAAAGAAGAGGGAGTCAAGCTATTCTCCAAAGCACCTGAAGGCAGGACAAGAAGCAACGGGTGGAAACTAATCAAGGAGAGACGCAACCTAGAACTAAGGAGAATGAGAACAATTAACCAGTGGAACAACCTGCCCCCAGAAGCGGTGAATGCTCCAACACTGGAAGTTTTTAAGAAGAGACTGGACAGCCATTTGTCTGAAATGGTATAGGGTTTCCTGCCTGAGCAGGGGGGTTGGACTAGATGACCTCCAAGGTCCCTTCCAACTTTACTATTATTATTATTATTATTATTATTATTATTATTATTATTATTATTATTATTACAATATTGGGGTCTATTGTGAATTAGGCCTGAATTCAGCCACTCAGACAAAACTAGGGGTTAAGAAAGAGGTACCGGCATCGTGTCAACGTTTTCTCTCTGAAAACACAAGTGAGTCAGACGCTGAGGTACTGCTGTTAAAACACCGCAGGACTGAGGATTTTCTACTGAACAACATAGTCAACCAAGCCTATTAACTATGCTTCATATATGACAGCCTGAGCTTTGAAAGGTCCTTGATGTTCTCCGAGCTTGGTTGTTTTCTTGTGTAAGCTGGATTTATGCAACGTGCTAAGTTCAAACGGAACACTAACAAAAGCTTCAGAGAACAGCAACTAAGAGGATCAAAGGCCTGGAGACCGAAACATACGAAGAACGGCTGCAGGACTTGCGTTTGGCCAGTCTAAAGAAAAGGAGAAATAGGGGAGACATGATAGCAGTGTTCCAGTATCTGAGGGGCTGCCACAAGGCAGAGGGGGGAGTCAAATTATTCACCAAAGCACCAGAGGGCAGGACGAGAAACAATGCTTGGAAGCTGATCAAGGAGAGAAGGAACCTGGAATTAAGGAGAAACTTCCTGACAGTGAGGACAATTAACCAGTGGAACAGCTTCCCTCCAGAAATCGTGGGCGCTCCATCCCTGGAGATTTTTAAGAAGAGGCTAGACAGTCACTTGTCTGAGATGGTACTATAGGTTCTCCTGCTTGAGCAGGAGGCTGGACTAGAAGACCTCCAAGGTCCCTTCCAGCTCTATTCTATTCTATTCTATTTCTATTCTAGCTGATAAAGGTAACCTCATGAGTGCGGGTTGATGATGATTAGTTAACTAACACTGATGATGTTAGCTAGTTTAGCTCATGAAAGTTCTGCAAGAAAACAACCACGCTCTGAGATCTCCAAGGACCTCTCATTTCAACCCTAAGCTGCAAATATTCTCCTTTATCAGCCTAAGCTTCGTTAGTGTTCAGCTTGAACTTTGTACGTTGCATAAGCCCATCTTATATTTTGGAAGAGGGTACAGATTCAGAAACTCTAGAAACTAAAATACATCACTGCCTCCACCTTTCCAGCAGACACATACAAACGGTGACATCTTTGTAAGGGGGAGAGGCATCTAAATTTTAAGGCTGCCTTAAATCTCAACGTAATTGTTCATAGCAATGGTCTCACCTCTAGGCTTCCCTTCAAAAGAATAATAAAAAAGCCAAGACTTAAATCACCTCACCTTTCAGGACATCCTAAATAACACATACCCTCGTTATCTTTTTTACACACTCACAAATTACAATTCTCTTTACCAGAGTCCTCAACTTTTAAATTCACTCCAATTCTCCCTTTTCTCATTTCTACCTATCTGAAAGAAATTTATCTCACCACAAACGCAATAGATGCAGTAATGCAGTCTTGCAAAAAAAAAAATCGGTCTGGTAACACCTTTTTAACAGAATAACAGAGTTGGAAGGGACCTTAAAGGTCTTCTAGTCCCACCCCCGGGTTCAGGGACGAAACTTTCTACCATTTCAGACAAATGGTTGTCCAATCTCTTCTTAAAAACCTCCAGTTGTTGGAGTAGCCACGACTTCTGGAGGCAGGTTGATCCACGGATTAATTGTTGTATCAAGAAATTTCTCCTTAGTTCTAGGTTGCTTAATAATAATAATAATAATAATAATGATGATGATGATGATGATGATGATAAAGTTGGAAGGGACCTTGGAGGTCATCTAGTCCAACCCCCTGCTCAGGCAGAAAACCCTATACCATTTCGGACAAATGGCTGTCCAGTTTCTTCTTAAAAACTTCCAGTGTTGGAGCATTTACCACTTCTGGAGGCAGGTTGTTCCACTGGTTAATTGTTCTAACTGTCAGGAAGTTTCTCCTTAGTTCTAGGTTGCTTCTCTCTTTGGTTAGTTTCCCTCCGTTGCTTCTTGTCCTGCCTTCAGGTGCTTTGGAAAATAGCTTGACTCCCTCTTCTTTGTGGCAGCCCCTGAGATACTGGAACACTGCTAACCTAGAACTAAGGATAAATTTTTCGAGTGGCAACCTTACCCATTTATCAGCCGAAAAAGAGACTGGACAATCAACCTGTCTGAGACAGTATAGGTTCTCCTGCTTGAACAAGGGGCTGGACTAGAAGACCTCCAAGGTCCCTTCCAGCTCTATTCTATTCTATTCTATTCTATTCTATTCTATTCTATTCTATTCTATTTTCTATTCTATTCAATTCTATTCTAGAGTCTCACAACAAATGGTAGATCACATTGTGGCGGGCTGTAAGCTGGTGCAGTATCTGATTTTTTTTTTTAAATATAAATGATGCTGTGCCTCAATGGTTAGATGACCTAGACATTGTTATTTGAACACAGATTTTTCTAACAATGACATTTTATTGTGTTTTACTAACAGGTGAAATGTTAATATAAATGTTAATATAAATATTCAAAGATAAGCTTTTGTCAACTGCCATTCACTGTGTATCTGATAAAGCAAGACACAGCGCACAAAAGTTTAATTTATTCATATCTATATAGCCACTTATCTCACAATCAAGTAAATATGTCTTTGAATAAAAAGGATCAGCCAGGACAGGTGCTACCAGACTCCTGCTGAATCTTTGCTACCATAGATTAACGTAACCCTGAAATGCATATTCACAACCATCTCCATAAAATCCTTACCTACACTCAGGGCCTACCACATATTTGTAATGTATGTGCAAATATTTTGGACACCTAGAGCTATATCAGGTGAGCCAGTCTGGTCTAGTGGTTAAGGCAACCAGACGACAAACTGGAAGACTGAGTTCCAGTCCTACCTTAGGCGGAAAACCAGCTGTGTTACCTTGGGCCAGTCACTCTCAGTTCTGAGAAAGTGGTAAACCACTTATGAGAATCCTTGCCAAGAAAATTGCAGTGATTTGCTCAGGAGTCAACTCGGATTCAAGAACACAAAAAACAACTACACTATGTCATATGCAGATGATACCACTCTAATGGCAGAAAGTGAAGAGGAACTAAAGAGCCTCTTGATGCGGGTGAAGGAGAGTGCAAAAGTTGGCTTGAAACTCAACATTAAGAAAACCAAGATCATGGCATCCGTCCCTCTCAATTCCTGGCAAATAGATGGGGAAGAAATGAAGGTAGTGACAGATTTTATCTTCATGGACTCCAAGATCACCACAGATGGGGACTGCAACCAAGAAATTAAAAGACGCTTGCTCCTGGGGAGGAAAGCTATGGTAAATCTAGACAGCATACTAAGAAGCAGAGACGTCACCCTGTCAACAAAAGTGCGTATAGTCAAGGCCATGGTTTTCCCAGTTGCAATGTATGGCTGTGAAAGTTGGACCGTAAGAAAGGCTGAGTGCCAAAGAATGGAGGCCTTTGAACTCTGGTGCTGGAGAAGACTCCTGCGAGTCCCCTGGACTGCAAGGCAATCAAACCGGTCAGTCCTAGAGGAGATCAACCCTGACTGCTCTTTAGAAGGCCAGATCCTGGAGTTGAAACTCAAGTCCTTTGGCCATCTAATGAGAAGGAAGGACTCACTGGAGAAGAGCCTGATGCTGGGAAAGATAGAGGGCAAGAGAAGAAAGGGACGACAGAGAATGAGATGGCTGGATGGAGTCACTGAAGCAGGAGGCGTGAGCTTAAATGGATTCCAGAAGATGGTAGAGGACAGGAAGGCCTGGAGGAACGTTGTCCATGGGGTCGCGATGGGTCGGACACGACTTCGCAACTAACAACATGTCATATGCAACTCCGGGTAGTCCTAGATTTACAACAGTTCATTTACTGGCTGTTTGGAGTTACAACGGCACTGGAAAAAAAGCGACATGACCATTTTTCACACTTATGACCATTGCAGCCTCCCCCGTGGTCATGTGATTTACATTCAGACGCCTGACCACTGGTTCACATTTATGACGGTTGCAGTGCCCCGGGGTCATGTGATCATCTTTTGTGACCTTCCAACAAAGTCAACGGAGGAAGCCAGATTCACGTAATATCTGTGTTACTAAATTTAACAATTGCAATGATTCGCTTAACAAATGTGGCAAGAAAAGTCGCAAAATGGGGCAAAAGTCACTTAAAATTTTCTCACTTAATACAAATTCTGGGTTCAACTGTAGCCGTAAGTCGAGGATTACCTGCATCCCAATTTGTAGCAGAGTTGAGTTTACCTTATTCAAGATCACATCGTTGGTCGGGTTCACACAATAGGCTAAGCCAAAACAACTTCAAACCACAATCCCAATTTACTGTTTACAACAAAGAATACAAAATCATAGGGCTGGAACGGATATCAGAGGTCTTCTAGTCCAACCCCCTGTTCAGAGCATGAGACCTTATACCATTCTGGTCAAATGGTAGTCCAATCTATTTTTGAAACCCTCCCGTGTTGAGGCACCCACAACTCTTTAAGCATGTCTGCCAAGATCAACTAATTGCAAACAAGGTGACGGAGAGGAAGGCCACTTTTTCTAGGAAAAATAACTTTTACTATGCAGATGTCTATGGAGATTCTCAGTCAACTAAGGAGAAATTTTCTTAGAACAATTAATCAGTGGAACAACCTGCCTCCAGAAGCTGTGAATGCTCCAACACTGGAAGTTTTTAAGAAGAGACTGGACAGCCATTTGTCTGAAATGGTATAGGCCTGAGCGGGGGGTTGGACTAGATGACCCCCAAGGTCCCTTCCAACATTACTATTATTATTCAGGTCATGATTGTCCCAAGGTGCATTTTTTTCACCAGGCAACTGGACTTTGTTTTTCTTGAAGAGGTTTCGCTTCTTGGATGAAGTAAAGGAAATCCAGTTGCCTTGTGGAAAAAAAGTGCCTTTGGGTTTTACTAATGCAAGAGAGATAAGTAGGACACCAAATAAAAACACAAAACTCCATGCTGCTGAGCTATATAGACTGTGAATAAAGGGCAACACAAAAGCCAGGCCAGAAACAGCTTTAAAGTTACCTTACGAGAAACATGTTCAATTTTCTAGAACTAAGCAACCCGGAATTGCAGGCAGGCCAAGTTGCCACGTATTTTAAGCAACTAAAAATCCAGGGCCTTGCCAGCAATTATGTCTCAGCTTAACCTGTACACCTACGCCACTCAGCCAATACGCCCAAGAGGGCAAAAAAGAAAAAAAAAAGCAGCTTGTTTCAAAGCACAGAGAAGAAATCCTTGTATACTTAGCAGCCTGCCTACTCTTTCCAAAGAGGGAGGGGTTTTTTCTTTAATCAGCAGCTGATTCACTCTCTCTTTCTCTCCTTTTGACTTTTCCGCCTTCTTTTGCCTCCTTGCATTGCATTTTTTTTTTTTTGGGCAAGGGAAATTTTCCCAGGGAATCCTCAAATAACGGGGGAAAGGGGAAAATTGCTTTCCCCTCCTCTTTTTCCAAGGAAGGGGGGGCATTCTTTTTGCTTTTCGAAAGGAGGCAGGTGAGGAGCAGAAATCCCCCCCCCGGGACATAAATTCATGTGGAAGAAAATAAAATAAGGCATTGAGTAGGTCAAAGTATAACCTTCGCTTCTCCTCCTCCTCCTCCTCCTCCTTCCCCCCCCCTGCTCCGACAGGCTCCACCTATATTTAAATTTACCTTCCTTTCCCCCCAGCCCGCCTCTCCTATTGGTTGAAGCGACTGAAGTTGCAGGAGAGACTGCCACACCTCGAAGCGCCGAAACGGGCGATTTTTTTGGCCTCTCTCTCTTCCCTTCCCCTCCCACCCCTTTCAGGAGGGCAGCATGGAGCCTCCTCGTCCGGCTTTGGCTCCGCCCCCGCCCCTCCTCCTGCCCCCCTCCTCTCGCGAGAGACGGAGACGGTAGCCCTCCCCGCCTGCCCCACCCACCAGCCCGACCAACCGCTCGCCGGGCTCCGCCCTCCCAAACCCCGCCCTCTTTCGACCCCGGCGACTAACTGCTCTTTCAGGGCGTGCCTCGGCTCAAGCTGTCACCTCTGGCCAAGCTCCGCCCCTTCTCTCTTTTTATGTAAATGATTCTTGTGCGGCCCCGCCCTTCCCCTTCGCTCTTTGCGCCGCGGGCTCAAATCGAAGAAAGGCGTGTGGGAGAGCGTTTCCTTTATATAGGTAGGCCGGAAAGAGGGTCCGGCTTGCGGCTTTCTGCGCATGCGTGAGAAGGAACGCTGTCGTGAAGTGGAACCCGACTGCCCATTCCCCGCCTTTCTTTCTTGGAAACTTGTCACAAATGGCCCCTGCCGCCGGCGGGGCGAATAGGCCGCTGAAGTTGTGCGCATGCTCAGTAAGCCGTTTCTTCCGCCTTGAGAAATAGTTCGAGCGGGAAAAGGCGGAGATGTGGCGACGCCTATCTTGCGCTCGCCCTGAGGCGGGAGTGAATTCGTATTGCTCTAAACGGGCTTATTTCGGAATAAAAAAGGGCAAGACTTCGCTTCTGGAAGCCTTACCGAGGAAATCCACACCTATTTTAAGTAGGAGCTGTTCCTTTCACTTCGTTGGCCTCTTAAGCCGTTTCGATCTCTTACACCAAAAAGTTAAATTCTTCGTGATGTGAGCTTGCCCTCTTCCCTGAAATATACCTTAACCATATTTAAAAGTACGGACAACGTAAACCTTTCTCCCCAAAACTTGCCTTATCAATGTTTAAAAGAAGGCATAAAATATACCTGCTTTCCCCTCAAAATTTACCTCATTAATATTTAAAGCCTATGATGTACATCTGCTCCTCCCCAATATACCTCATCAATATTTAAAAGAAGCGATAATATATGCCTTTCCCCCCAAAAAAACTATATCTTTTATCAATATTTAAAAGAAGGGATAATAAATATTCTTGCTCCCCCCAATATTATTATGATTATTATTAAATTTATTTCCTGCCTTTCGGTCCTGGGGCTACTCTAGGCAGCTTACAATCATAAAAAAAGAAGAAATAGGAAGTTTAAACGATGTGAAAGTAAAATAGAATAAAAATAACCAAGGAGAAAAAACAAAAACAAAAGAGGTCAATAGGATCAGCAAAAAAAAAGATGGACAGGTGGGGAGCACAGAATGGGGTGGGGGAGCTTGTTATCAATCTTACAGCCACCTCCAGAGTTGAATTTCTCCATTGGGTCTCCATGCCAACTTGCAGAGCCAAGTCTCTAGGCTCTTAAGGAATGATAGATAGGTAAGGTAAGGTAAGATAGATTGATAGGTAGGTAGATGATAAGATAGATGATTGATGATAGGTAAGTAGATGATAAGATGATTGATGGTAGGTAGATAGATAAGATAGATTGATGATAGGTAGATGATAAGATAGATGATTGATGGTAGGTAGATAGGTAGGTAGGTAGGTAGATAGATAGATAGATAGATAGATAGATAGATAGATAGATAGATAGATAGATAGATAGATAGATCTTACACTGGAGGGCAGGATGCCTATGGAGATTTTCAGTCATCCAGGTCATGGTTGTCCCAAAAGCCACTTGCCTTTTGAAAAAGCACCTTTGGGATTCCAAAGGAAGGGTGCTCTGGCAGAGAAGGCTCTTCTCAATCCCAGCAGTCATAATAAATATACATTATCAATATTTGAAAGAAGGTGCTACCTGCTTCCTCCCCCCAAAACAGACCTTATCAATATTTAAAAGAAACCTGGAGATGCGCAATGCCAAATCTGGGACTTTTTCTTGTAACTTGGACTGAGAAATGGCACAGCAATAAAGCAGGAAAATATTCCATACAAGGTGTCTCCAGCACTAGATAATAGGCCTGAATCTGAAGTCAAAGATGGAACGCTTCTTTTACAATCCAAGCTCATACCACCAAGGACCTTTCAAACTGAAAACATTAATAGTTTGCATCCCTTTGGAAAGAAAGGTTAACTTATGGACTGTATTTCATGGTTATATTATTGAAATCATAATATGGATCAATCTGGCATTAAGCAACCCAAGCTACAGGGCTGACGGCCTGCTAACAAAATTTGGCTTATACCTGAATTGCCAGTCACTATCTAGCTTCCAGCCTGGCCAGTGTTTTTTGCCATTCTATTTGTCACTCCAGGGATTATGATTCCCTTCAAATTATGATTATGATTCCCCTCAAATCTAGTATTTGAAAGCAATTCAACTGTTTTAGCATTATAAGTGAGAAGTGGCATATAACAATGTGAAGCATAAATTTATTTAGAAAAAAAAGCGAGATGGAGTCCAGAATTTGAAAATATTTCACCTGTCTCAAAAATGTATTTGTGTGTGAGGGAGAGAATTACAAGCAATGGTGAAAGCAGTCTAACAGTGTTGCCATGAAAATTCCTTTGTATGTGCATTGTAACATTGCATGGATGTATGAAAGAGTTTTATCTTATGGTGTGACTTCCATTCTTCATGGCCCTTTCTTTCTAGTGATAATTAGATACCACAGTCATGAATGGTTTTAAATCAAGTACTATCTGTATGCACTACATTTTTTCAGTGTGATTGCCAAGTTTCAGTTGCATAAATACTGGTACTTTTACATAAATTGACGGTGTCTCAGAACAACAGATGGCTTGTTTTATTGCATCGACTTGAAAATGGCACGTTATTGTATAATGACTTTTGTTGGGCATGGCTCCACTGCAAACTACTCATTGCTGAGGTGATGACCTCAGAAACGAGAACTTTACTTTCTAAATCACAGTATTTGTATATTAGTTGATGTTTCTTTCCCTAATCAATGGTAAATTATAACAAAGGTAATGTAGGTAGCATTTGATCCATTTCCACAATCCTAAATAGAATGACTGTCTGTATTGCAATCTACCTTCCCCATACTCTTTTGAGAGTTCAGAGCTTGTTACTTAACAAGCAATGCATCTTTATGATCTTCTAACTCAGGGGTTCCCAACCGGGGGTGCTCGCACCCCCTGGGGGAGCGAGACGATATTCCAGGGAATGCGAAAACTTGGGTTTAGAAGTTTCAAAATTATAGTATATGCATAATTTGTTTTGAACTTTTGTAAGGGGTGCAAGAATATATCAAAAGCATTCTAGGGGTGCGGGGTATAGAAAAGGTTGGGAGCTGCTGTTCTAATAAAAATATTATATGACCTTTAGAAAAATATATATTTTTCTTTGTAAACAAGTGATGTGTTTTATTAGTAATTTGTAAAAAGTTGATTTCAGAACCTTAACTTTGCTTTTTTTTTACATCTAAGGTTACATGCTGTTTGTCTATTGTTACCAATAGATTTGGCTCTTGGCACTGCATGTTTTATTTTGGAAACATGAATTTTGTTACTCCATGGATTTTTAATATATTTTAAATTAAGTCTGTAAGAGCAGCTCTGACATGCGTATATTTATATATGACATAGTATTAGCAAATGCTGCTCACTTATCAGCATAATATATTGTGATAGGGTTCACCCTCTACAGTAACACATAAAATGGCATTTTCATTTTGGGCCAGGCTAAATTTATATATGTCAGTTGGGCTGAGTAGAAACAATAAAACAGATAAAAAAACCTTCAAGCCACACGACTCCCCCGCCCAGCACTCATATTGGGGGTCTCAGATTGCACCATGAAAATATTTTTTCTAAAATCAAAATCAAAACAGGTGCCTTTGTCTTTATAAATTTTATCCTTTAATCCCTTACAAAATAAAAAATTGTCCCAACCCAATGATAATGGCTTTTATATTTCATGATGTCACAAAAATTTGCAAACTATCACATGGCAAAAAGCCTCTGATTAAAAATAATTCTTTTCCATTTCCCATAAGTCGGTTACTAAATATTCCAGCAAAACAAATTACACTATCTCATGCATATAAATCTAACGAAAAACACCAAGGTTCATATTTCATAAAGGAACTGCAGCTTTTATCATTTTTATTTGCAATATTTTGGTGCCTTCAAGTCAAGTGTTCACGCCTGGGGGCTGTCTAGACACGTTGCTGCAGTTTTATAAATTACCAACATTTTAAAATTATATTTTTTGCTTGCAATAAATACATAACCAAACAGTTTGTAAACATATATAAATGCATTATTAACATGGCAGAGAGTGTGCTGCTGTGTACTGTATCAACCTGCATATTTACAAGACCAGTTAAAACATTGGCTAGCAAAAAATGCAGAAGCTGGTTTTTGTTCACAGCACTGATCATACACATACTCTGAGATTTGGTCTTTCTGTGCCGGAATTCTGAATTAGATTTTTTATATGTTGATGAGTGCAGAACATTCCAACTACTAGGAATATCAGCTCCACCCACAAGAAGCTTTGTGAATACGAGAATGAGATCAACCACTAAAAAAGAACTAAAGAGAATCAAGCAGGTAGCAACAATCCATATACAAAAAGAAAGGTTTGCCATTCTTCGGGACACAGTGTCAATGTACAATTGAGCAATGTGGAGACATATAAAAAGGAGAAGACTTGCCAGTAAAAAGTAGCAGATTACTTTAAGCCACTCTTTTGCTGCTGTTCTTTTTCCTAACAAATACAAACCTACTTGCACACTAGACAAGTAGATAGCAAGGTAACCGATGAAAGAAAACATTCCCTCTCTGTTGGCATTTAGAAAACCAGTCCTTGAATCTTGCCCATCACTTCCATGCAAAATAAACATCTTCAGGGGCGTAACGTCAAGAAAGCATTCATAAACTACAGCAAGCATGACTGCGGTGATCCAGGCTTTGTGCACAGGGAATACAGTCAGAAGCAGCGATGCGCCCATTCGTATAGCAGCTAAAGTGAAGAAAAAGTTCCAGTGCACCCCATATTCAGTGACATGCTCATAATAGTCAGCTGCTTTAATACTCATTAGTCGTCCGAAGCCAAGGAGAAGGAGGGGCCATGCGCTCAACAACTGCCTTGAGAGATAAAAGAATTTGTGTTGCGTTGCATCAGGTTTCAGCCGAACCTCTGGACAAACCACACCATTTCCAAAAACAAATATTCCAACTCCCAAATCCATCACTCCTGTCCCATAAGTCTCAGTTTTGGCATATCTCCGGGGATACTGTGGGAAGTCTACAGCCAGGATGCTAATGGATGTCCACAAATTGATGAACACTCGAAGCGAAGTTACAGAGGGAATGTATTCTGGGTCCAATTTGGTTCTCAGGAAATCATCTGAGATTTGCTTACATGACACTTGGGCATAATTTGTCCGTTTAGTGTAAATGACAGAAATCAAGCCTATGCAGAATACCATAATGGAGAGGATCACAAAAGGCAGTACGGAAGCTAAAATTGTATAGGAAAGTATTGGAGGGACGATTAAAACAGTAAAGTCTAGAAAAAAATTGCCATACATTGAGCATAAAGGTCTTCCATAATGGAGAAAATAGAAAATTAGGAGCAACCCTCTGGAAAGAATGCATAATGGTGCAAGAGGTAAGCCAACAGAAATTTCAAGTAAGGTTGTTCCATTCAGGTTACTTAGAAAGACTTCTTTTACCAGTTGCTGTGACATTTTTCAGCTTCTGCAAAGTTACATTTAAAACAAAAATCAGAATGGCAAGCAAGTAAAACAGGAGCCAAAAGCAAGCAACTGAGTTTACTTCAAGATACATTCCCACCCTTCAGAAATTACTTTCCAGTTTCTCAATGTACAATAGAGGATTTATTGGATAAAACAATGGCCATTAGTTTGGGGAACAGTTGAAAAAAAATGTCAGGTAGTAGTAATGTATTATCTCCTCAGGCAGTCCTCGACTTATGATCGTAATGAACCCCAGAATTATGACTGTAAATCATTAAGGGATTCATCATGTGACTGTGCCCAATTGTATTAGTTTTTTGCTGTGGCTGTTAAGCAAACGTGACAGTCATAAAGTGAACTTTATGGCTGTGGTCATTAAACAAATCCATTGTCTGTAATGGGCATTTATTGCCAGAAACTGGAAGCATACACCAGTTTCCAGCCATAAAGTCATAAATTGCAGTCATGGGTTGCTGCAAATGACCATAAATGCAATCATGCAAGGAGAGTGGCCATTTGAATGTCAAATCTGGATTTTAGGTACTGTATCTTTTGGGGAGGCTGACATAACTGAATGGTTTCAAGTTGATAACTACCTGTACAGCAAGGCTTGTACCCTGTTTATTTTCAACTCAGAATTCCTGGACAAAAAGGTGAAACTGTAAACAGCTGTCCTGAACCATCTTCTCTTTGTTGTACTCTTAATTTCTCTGTTGGTTCAACTATAATAATCCTTAGGTTGGCTTTCTCCACATTAACATATACCAGATACAAAGGAATCCCCAACAAGCAGTCATTCTCAGCATATCTAGAAAATCACAGTTTTGAGAAGCAGTGTAGATAGAATAATAACCATTTGGTAAGAGCTGAGGTAGAGAATAGCTTCTAGTGACGTACCCAAGCCCATTTTTCCACCATATTCAAATGATCCTACATTAATGCATTAATATCCACTAATGGCTTTCAGCAACCCGAACTATGAACATTCAGCTACAGTGTCATCATGCAGAATGTATCATTGCTTGTTGCCTCTGCTCACTCCCTCTACTTTATGCAGACACTTATGCTGGGAATTAAAGTTGGATATGGACATCCCAGCCATCTTATTTCAACATGTCCATAAATGAAAAGATTTATCATCATGCCATAACTTGAAACGCTTAGGAGATGAGAGGTCATGTGGTCTATGGCTAATATCTATGTAGCCCACCACAGATATTATCATTCTCTCAGCTGACATCTATTGGATTGGAATGACAGGCAAGACTTTTGCGCTGTGTAAGACATTTCAAGCACTGGACCATTCTTCAGCAACTCACCAAACCTCAGATGATGGGGCTCATTAATGAGAACAATGAGTCTGGTTACAGGAAGGAGGTACAAGGACTGACATCGTGGTGTAATGAAAATAATCTTACACTTAACACCACAAAAACTAAAGAACTTATAATCGACTTTAGGAGGAAGAGAGATGCATATCTACCATTGTACATAAATGGTGTGGAGATGGAGAGGGTGGGTAGTTTTAAATTTTTGGGCACTTATATCTCGGAGGACCTCTCATGGTCTATGAACATTAACATGCTTGTGAAGAAGGTACAGAAGAGGTTGTACTTCAACATCTACTTCTGTCCTACTATGACAGCACCATTGAGAGTGTCCTGACATACGGCATTCTTGCATGGTATGGGAGCAGCTCTGTAGCGGACAAAAAAGCTCTACAGAGAATTACTAAAATTGCCCAGAATATTATTGGACTCCAGCTACCAGCCCTGGACAACATCTTCGAATCTCGTTGTTTGAGGAAGTTGTGTAACATTCTCAGAGATTTTCCCCATCCTGCTTACAATCTTTTTGGACTGTTGCCTTCTGGTAGAAGATATAGGACATTTAAAACTCGGACCACCCGTTTTCTGAATAGCTTTTATCCCAGAGCTATAATTGCACTTAATAATGAACTAAAAGGCCACCATCAGTGAACTGTTGGATAGTACTACTTGGTCTGTTGGGTGGATGCTGGGTGGTTTGGGGGTGGGGAATTGTGGTGGGTGGGAGTGTGTTTGGGGATTATGTGTGGGACCTGGTCTTTGGGTGTCATGTAAATTTCGTTGTGTGTGTATACACAGTACACAATGACAATAAAATGATTATTATTATTATTAAGTGCAATGTGAGCCTGTTTTTTTTCTGGTAGTCCGTTGACCCACTGATGGGGTCACCTTCTAAAGTTGTCTCCAATAGCCTCCAGATTGGTTGGATTTCAATTCTCAGAACTTTTCAGCAGGGCCATTTTTAAAAACAGTGAGGATTAAAGTCCACACATTGTGAGAAAGCTGTTTAGGAGGAGCCAAGGGAACAGCTTTCACTCATCTTACGTTCTGCCCAGGGCTGCTGGGCTGAAGGGTTACTCCAGCCCTAAACAATTTTAGGAAGCAGATGAGAAAAAATTGTGCAAGAAGCTATCTTCTAACCAAAGATATTGTGATCTAGAAATAAAAAAGACGACCAGTACAATTTACACAGAAAAATAATTGCCCCTCAGTTAATAAAGCTATTCCTTTTTTCCTTTTTCATTCATCCCTTGGCCCGTTTCATTCATTATTTCTCCATATAACTAGTGGAAGAGAAAATACTGTGTGAAAAAGGTAGAGTAGAAGTCTAAGAAATAAAGAGATATAAATGTAATAAAAATAAGTACTTCTTTGCATAAGCAGATAATTCAAGGAAGATTCGTCACTGTTCTCAGCATGTTTTTTTCTGGCTTAGCCGAGTCCTTAGAAATTCCTTCTCACTGCTGAAAAACAAAGTTATTCTTTGGAATCTACAAATTCAATTTTTTTTACAATGCATTCTGATTGATAAGGCATGTTGAACTTATAACAAAACATTGTAGTACAAAATGTGAAGAGCTGGGTTATAGTGTTCCAGTAAACACATCCAGTTTTACTCCATTCCATTTCAATTCTGTTTATTCCTAAAACTGGTCTAAAGTGCTGAAATGTTAATCTCTTTTTTAGTCTCATTACTGAATATGAAATTTGGAGTTTAGGTTTTTTTCCCCGTACAGAAGGAAGGGACAGAGAATGAATAAAATGTCAATGCATAGAATAATATTTTTGCTATTTGTAAATCAATCATCATCACATCTCTTTGAACTGCTGACAACAAAAATTAAAAAAAAACCAGTAAAATCAAACAAGCAATTAAGTATCCAATCAGGCACCTTCACTGCCCGATTGTGACAAGAATCACAGGAAATTTAAAGTATTTAAAATTAATTTCCTTTTAACAGGAACGGTTACAATAATTAAATTTAGATTTTAAACCAAATCCCCCTGGAAGCTGCTCTCTAGGCAGCGAGCGAGTCTGGGACCTGCCCTTCTGAAGCAATTAACAAATACATGCGAGCTTATCCCCAGGCTATGGATATTAATTCAGACAGGCTAGGAGACGGCAACAGGAAGGCAGAAAAGCAGTTTAAAATCCAGTTGAATTACCCATCTTTTTGCATTTTTCAAATATTCACCCGGAAATGATTTGAAAGAATAACCTATATGAGTCACCAGGGAGACCAACTCCTTAAAAAAGAAAATAAGCGGGGCTTGAGTTGGTTAAATGAGAATATTTCCTCCACAGGATGACGCACTTAAGACAGAAGAATTGCCCTTTCAAAAGAATATTACGTTTGGAAGCCTGGGATACAGTTTCTTCTTTCGCCTTCCGCTGCGGACTATTTTAAACTTCCTGCTGCTACAATACCGTGTACACACACAAAAAAGTAAAGAAGGAATCCGTTTCCTCGCGACATTTTCATCAGCAAATAATATCCTACTAAACCCTATTGCCCGATTCACCACGCTGTTTGAGCAATGCATGCTCGTTTCCTATTAAAAGCCCAGAGGACTAAAACGATAGTAAAAATAGATGCAAAAATTATGTTCCGATCATATGTATGAGAATTGTGTTTCACTTTGAGAGCGGGCAACTAAAATGTCATTTTTGATGTGTGCCGTTGTGCCCACAGTAAAAAAAAGGACAATAAAGGTTATCAGCGAATGTGAGTTGACTGAGCTTGTATGTTGTTATGAATGTGATAATTTTATTGTTATAATTTTATTGCATTGTTTGTAAGCCGCCCTGGGTCTTAGGAGAAGGGCGGCATATAAGTTAGAGAAATAAATAAATAAATATCGCTTATCTCTTAATTCCTTAACGTCCATCTAAACCAGAGCCTTACTGAATCTTAAAGTGAACCCATAGATAAGGTCAAAAGACACCGGAAAGAAGTCCCATTGACAAGAGGGTTTGTTCTAGGCTTGTTAAAACTTGGACCCAAATCTCTAAGTCCATTATTTTTGCACAGAAGGAAAAAAAAATCCCACCTGACATTCATCAAATGGGGAGCATCTCTACTCAACAGCAGTCAGAAATGGTGTAGGCTGTCCTGCTTGGGCGGAGGGGGGGTTGGACTAGATGACCTACAAGGTCCCTTCCAACTCTGTAATTCTAATTCTAACACTGCTTGGTTTATAGGCCTACACAGACCACGGTTTCGACACTCATCCCTAACCAGCCATCCCTAACCTCCCTCCTGCCCTTCCTTTTAACTCTGAAACAGCCCAAGGCCAGCAAATCCTGCGCTTGGCGTCTCCGCCCGTTTAGAAGCGCTTCCACCAGATTTCAGACGTTGTGTGTGACACCTTCTTCCCCTTCCGTGAACCGAATGCCTTCGAGTGGAAAATGAGCCCTTTACGACCCTTTTAATCGAGCAGCTGCTTTATTTGAAGTGATCGCGCGTAACATCCTTGCAATGCGAATTTACAGGCAAAAAATAAAATAAAATAAAATAAATAAAATCAATGACACTGAAGTTTGTGCGCCTTTCGCGAAGTTCGCTTGGCGAAAAGGCAGAACCGCGCGCGGCGCCCGCAAAGCCTTCGAGCATGTGATGCAAACTCCAGGCCGGCTCCTTCCACCGGGCCACGTGTTGCATTTTCCCAGGGGTTGCGTCTTTGGGGAGGGGAGTTTTAAACTTTGCCGAATCCAGGATTCTCCTCCCCCCCCGCCCGCCCTTTCCTCAAGGAAAGAGCCCGCTGCTGCCGTTCTTCTCTGCCCTTCCCTCCCCAGACAAGAAGGCTCAGGGCTTTGGGCTCCGCACCCCGCAGGCGGGACGCTCAATCCCTGGAGTGAAGCCTCGCCGATTCAAATTCAGCCGCCCCCGCCTCCTGCTCCTCCTGCCCCTCCTGCCCCGCCTTTGCCTGAACTGGGACTGGTAGGGAGCGACCTCAGCCTCCCTTCCCCGGTTGTTGTTAGAGGACGTTTGCTTCGGCGTCCCAAGGACCACCACGAAACTCCGATTTATAGCTCTCTCTGCTTTCCGTATCTATCTATATGCGGCGGGTGAGTCCGATTGGGCAATACTTCGCTCTGTTTTCTCTCTTCCCCTCGCCCCCCTCCACTCCCCCCCCATCTCCATAGCTAAACCAGAGCACTGATTGCTCGGTCTGCCCCCGTAATATGCCCTCAACTTTTGAGAAATACCGTAGGTGTAAACGGAGCAAGAGTTCGGCTGCGCATGCACGAAGTTCCCTTTCTTCCCATGGCGAAGCTAAGCAATGGGAGGGAAGAAATCTTGGCAAAAGATTGGAAAAAGTAATTATCAGATTGTGTGTAAGAGAAGCGACAGCTAAGAGACCTGGCTTTCTTTTAATCCCTACCTTTGCAAAAAAAAAACAAAA
Organism: Bothrops alternatus; assembly: GCA_034064705.1. Taxonomy (NCBI): domain Eukaryota; kingdom Metazoa; phylum Chordata; class Lepidosauria; order Squamata; family Viperidae; genus Bothrops; species Bothrops alternatus. The sequence goes on along the minus strand of JARGCV010000082.1, from coordinate 161,491 downwards.
AACCTTGGGATTTTGTAGCAAGTTATCCAATAGTAACAAAAGCTTATTTTTTTAAAACAAAAAATAACAGGTAATGGCCCTTTTATAGGAAATGTGTATAGGGTCAGTGCAATACATTAAAGTTGATCCTAGCTTTAAAACCATACTGGCTTACTGTAGTTCACATGATACACATAAAAAAAAAAGTCTTTTGGTATAGTGTAATGGTGACCCTGTCTGCATTTGTACACAAACCTTTGCAGTCAAACTAAAAGTGCTGGAATATAAAGGCCAAATTTAAAATTTGCCAATGTCCAAAATAAGCTCCTTCAGTCACCAAATAGTTCCAGGTGGTTTGCATGATAGTTCTTTTGATGAGTACAATGTCATAACTCAATTGAACTTTTTATACATAAGGATAATCTACCTCCAGCATGTGAAAAACGAAGACAGAGGCAAGTGGCTTTTTTAAAAAAATGAAATGTTTATATGAGAAGCTCCATAGATTTCAATAGGACTTTCTTACATTAAAAATTTAGGCTTAATGAAAAGGGTGAAGGAAACTGGAGGATTTTTAAGGCTGTTTGAGGTTGATATCTATTTAAAAGGCTGGCATAACATGTGAAATGTGAAATCTTGACGAAACCTTGGTTTATGGCTACACATGGTGTATGAACCCAATTAAATATATTATTTTGATAAATCATGAGTATAGCCTCATATTTGCTATCTGGAATGCTCCTAACTAAAAATTTGGGACAAAACTCTTGTAACCTCAATCAACTTGTGTTGCCAAGCCTGGACTGGGTTGCTTAACAATGGGACCCCAATATTCTGCTTTAATCCAGACCTTGTTGCCACTTCCCTTTGCAACTGTTGTGGCTTTCTCTACTTAATTTTTTTCTTCCTTGATGAATATGCAGTGGGCAAATTTGGCCTGAGGCTAAGGCTAAAACTGATCTTTAAAAGAATTATTGCTGTGTTTTTGTTTTTAATTGGACCTTGTGCTACAATGCTGTAGTAGCCTTCTGTGTCCATCAGCTTCTCAGTAGATCCATCAAAGTGGAGGTTTTTTTTCAGTCAAAGACCTTCTACCCAATGCTTATAATGCAATTCCACTAAGGCAGTGATGGCGAACCTTTTAGAGAACGAGTGCCCCAAAACAGGCCACGCCCCCCACCCTGCTCGCTCCGCCCCCACCTCACCCCCATCCCGGCCCCGCCTGCCCACAGGACCACCCATCACCTCCACAGCCCAGCAGCGCCATGGCAGTCACGCCCTTTGCCTGCACCCCACAGAATCAACTGCACACGATGGGGCATGAGGGCGGAGTCTTGTCCCCGTTGCCTGGCTGCCATGTTCTTGGCTGTGCTGCTCTGCATGGGCCGCGCTTGGGGGCAGCTCTCTTCTGGGGGGGCTGCTGGTGAGGTGGGGGCCACAGGGAGGCGGGGCTGGGGCAACAGCACGCATGCCCACAGAGAGGGCTCCGAGTGCCACCTCTGGCACGCGTGCCATAGGTTCGCCACCACTGCACTAAGTCTTATTCATGGAGGGGGGGTTATGTGTCCAAGAAATATTGTGACCTCTAAATGAAGCTCGTCTAGTCTAATCCGAGGCAGAAAAAAGAAGACAGGCACTAAGAATTTAATACTTTTTCTGATTCAAGAAGACTGTTTTTATATCCGTAAATCCTGAATTTTGAATGTGTGTTTTGCTTTAAACCAGTTTGGATTGAGGAGAAGAAATCTTGTTTACAACTCTTTATATAGATTGTAGGTTATTTGAAGGACGGCTGTGATTCATAAAAAAAAAAACCTAGTATACAGCAATAGATCTTCAGTGTTAAGGATAGAGTAGCTTTATTGTTATCAAGTATAAACAGGACAGTACTTTGTTCTTGTTGGCTGTTTCACTGTTCTCAGGTTTAGCTTGATTTAAATTAAATTATAAAATCCAAAGTCAGTATGTGTTGATTTGGTTCATTCCCTCCTAGCCAATACTTGTGGCCGATACTAATCCCTTTCTTTGCACTGTTGAGGTTGATAAGAGGCAAAGTGTGACCTCATTTGCATAGAATGGAATGGAATACAGGAATCAGATTCCAATAATAAAAAATTGCCCATGGTAAACCCTAATGCAGGGTATATTAACTGCATTGGGTGGCTTTTCAATACCCAGAAAATAAAAATCAAAGAAGACATCTTGGCTTAATTTGATTAATAAACTCAGCCGTTATGATTTGTACAGTTCTACCCTATATGTTGGCAATTTATTCCACAAATCATGGTATAAACCATGGTTCAATTTAAGGCTGATCCCATAGGCCAGTGATGGCGAACCTGTTAGAGACCGAATGCCCCCAAACCACCCCCTACCCCCATCCCTGCTCTGCCCTGCCCGCTGGGCCACCCACCATCTCCACGGCCCGCCACAGATCACTCATGCAGCCCAGCAGTGCCATGGCGGCCACACCCTCTGCCCGTGCCCCGCAACATCATCTGCGTGCGATGGGGCGCAAGGGCGGAATCCTGTCCCCACTGCCCTGTCCTTGGCTGCGCTGCTTCCCGTGGGCCGCACCCATGGGCAACTCTCCGGGGGGGGGCTACTGGTGAGGAGGGGGCCATGGGAGGAGGTGGGGCTGAGGCAGTGGTGTGTGTGCCCACAGAGGGCTCCGAGTGCTGCCTCTGGCACGCGTGCCATAGGTTTACCACCACTGCCATAGGCTCTGCTTGTAGACTATGCTTGATTAATGGCTAATACTATTAAGGTTTCCAGAATTAGCACTTGGCCAGGATTTGCTCAGCACATGTAACCATAAACATTCTTTCCCATGTTTTACTATATATTATTCTAAGGAATTATATTAACTCAACAAATATTGCTTGGCTCCTGCATAGCTCTAAGACAGAAACTCTGGTATACAAAGTGGAATGTTTAGTTCAGTTATAGTTTATATGCCTTGTTTCTTACCTGCTTAAAAATGGCAATGCAAGTAAGAGCTTTCAGGGCATCAAGATTTTTGTGACAAGACGGTAAACATTTTCTCCTGGCAGATTTGCAGAGAATTTAGTGTTTGCCTAATAATAATAACAACAACACTGACCTTATTTTGGCACAGGAAACTACGGTAACAGTTTAGACCCAGTTAGCTTTTGTAGGGGAGACCTGAAGGACCCTAAGACAGTAAATTAGACTTTTTTTTTTCTTCCATTCCGTTGTGTCCAATTCTCAGAGATTGCCTGGATCAGTCTTTCAAGTCTTCTTGTGTCAAAGTTTTTTAGAACTCGTTTGCCATTGTCTTTTTCCTAGGGCTGAGAGAAAGTGACTGGCCAGTTGGCTTTGTGTCCAAAGCAGGACTGGAACTCACATTTTTAGTGTTCTTCCATGCTGAAGAAGGGAAACTGCTTCTTAGCAGATATAAGACTTTTAGGAAAAGAAACAGTTGTTTCTCTACCCCCTTTTCTGCTTAAAACATTGTATATGGTAGTAATAGTGGTTACTCTATAAAAATGTTACAAAGCAGTTAATATAAACTGCATTATTGTACCACATAATTCTTCGTAAAGATTCAATTCAACATTATATAAGAATTCCAATGTGGTTATCCCCAACAGAAGCTCTGAAACACCCAAACCTACTGGATATAAATAAGATAATTAGATACAAGGAATTAGTAAACGAACAGGGAAATCTGAAAACAAAACAAGAATTGGAACAAGATATAGGCAGAGAGATTGACTGGTGGACATTTACACAAATTCAATCTAAATATACAGAGGACAAAAAATTATATGAAATATAAAAAGAGCCGCAAGAATTGAATAAAATTATACATGGAACAGAAATAAAATTAATTAGCAGTTGGTTCCAGAGGGCTGGGGCAGCAACAGAGAAGGCCCTAACCCTAGGTCCCGCCAAACGGCACTGTCTAAAAGACGGGACCCGTAGGAGGCCAACCCTATGTGCCCTAACCGGTCGCTGGGATTTATGGGGCAGAAGACGGTCCCGCAAGTATCCTTGTATTATCATTTATGGTGGACATGCGAAAAAATACTGGACTAAAATAAGAAGATGTATGGAAGAAATATAGACCAACCCATAGACTGGAAACCAGAGATCTTTCTGCTGGGTACTTTAAACCAAAAATATAGTAAAGAAATATGGTTCTTAATTCTACATACAACAATGGCAGCAAGAACAGTATACGCACAGTTCTGGAAAAATGAGAATATACCATCAGAGGAAGAAGTGATAAGAAAAATCCTGGACTGTGCTGAGATGGACAAATTAACAAAAGAGATAAAAGAAAATGAAGATACAGAGTACTATCTAACATGGAACAAGTGGTATGATTGGTTGGAGACTAGAAATAATAAAGGAGAATAAATGTGGAAAGGTCAAAAGTGGAAAATGTGTGTATAGTAATAATAATATGTATTATTTTTAGTATGAGGTATAGTATGAAGGAAGAAAAATGTAAACAAGAAACAACGGGACAAGGACAAATATATCTAAAGAAGAATAAGGGGGGGGAAATGTAAATAATAGAAGATTACCATTACGAAATTGCTGTTAAAAAAAAAGGCGGAATATACACTGTGTCTGTATGTATGTTATGTTTTATTGTTTTTAAAAAATAAAAAATAAAATAAAAAAAATTCTTCATAAAGAGAGGGAAGAAAGTTAAGAGAGGAAATAACAGGAGAGGAAATATAAATGTGCTATATGCATGTAATAATAGATAAGCAAGATGTCAACGCTGTTAACATTGGATATTTTTGCATTGACAATAGATGGAAATGTAGCCATTTTTCTCTTTCGCTTTTAGAGTTAGATGATGCTGGGGGGGGATGTGAACGAGAGTCCAGCTAGACATAACAGCACTAAACTTAGTGTGAGAATCAAGGCTATTGACAGAGCTGATAAAGAATTGGCGAGCTGGAGAGGAAGCCCGTGCTCCAAGCTAATTGGGGAATGTGACTTATGACTGTTAATTGGAGGAGGGAGTTGTGCTTTGATACTCTGGGGAGGGGAATTCAGTCTTTGGCTTCGATTATGCAAGTGCCGATATTATGCTACTCGAATAAAAGATCCTTTAAGGTAAACAATGCCTCCAAGTTCTTTTGAAGAGTTTCATCTGTCACAACCATGACACAAGCATTTTGTGTGGCTTTAAGGCTATTATCCGCCAGTTGCTCTGGAGTGGGATGAAGCTACGGTAGCAATCAAAAGGCATGTGTTCAGACTTTTTTTTCCTTGCCCTTCTCATAAAACTTTCCACAGACCACACCCTGCAAATTTGTTCTGCCTCCCTTTTCCCTTCAGGCTTTCTCCTCTTTCTGCTACCGCATGTGTAACAACCTTATGTTGTGAGCCGTAGCATAGCATTGGCAGTGCATAATCGAAGCCAAAAACTGAATTTCCCCTCCCCTGAGCACATAGTATCAAAGCACAATTCCCTCCGCCAATTAACAGTCATAAATCACATTCTCCAATTAGTTTGAAACTTGGGCCTCCTCTCCAGTTCTCCAGCCCGCCAAGTCCTTATCAGCTCTGGTTACAATAACGCTAGGTCTAATGTTATGTCTAGCTCAGTGGTGGCAAACCTATGGCACGGGTGCCAAAGGCGGCACTCAGAGCCCTCTCTGTGGGCACGCGAGCTGTCACCCCAGCCCCACCTACTCCCATGTCCCCTTCCTCACCAGCAGCCCCCCTGGAGAGTCGCCTCCAGGCACGGCCCACACAGAGCTGTGCAGCCAAGGACATGGCAGCCGGGCAGCAGAGACAAGACTCCACCCTCGTGCCCCATCGTGCGCAGATGATAATGCGGGTGGAGGGTATGGCCTCCATGGCGCTACTAGGCCGCCTGGGTGATCTGTGGTGGGCTGTGGAAGCAGTGGGTGGCCCTGAGGGTAGGCGGAGCGGAGGCAGTGGGCTGGGGCGGAGCGGAGCAGGGGACGGGGTGGGGCGTGGGCAGGACCGTTTTTGGGCACTCGGTCTCTAAAAGGTTCGCCATCACTGGTCTAGCTGAACTCTTGTTCACATCACCCCTCCCAGCATCATCTAAAAGCAAAAGATAAAAGATGGCTACATTTCCCTTTGTTGTCAATGCAAAAACATTCGATGTTAGCAGCCTGGACACTGTTATTAAACAGATGAAAATGGTAGATATGTGGCAGTCGAAATCAAATCAAATCAAAATGCAAGAGATTAACACTGTACAGGTAGTCCTCGACCACAACTGAGCCCAAAATTTCTGTTGGCTAAGTGAGACATTTGTTAAGTGAATTTTGCTCCGTTTTATGACCTTTCTTGCCACCGTTGTTAAGTGAATCACTGCAGTTAAGTTAATAACCTGGTTGTTAAGTGAATCTGGTTGCCCATTGACTTTGCTTGTCAGAAGGTTGCGTAATATGATCGCGTGACCCTGGGACACTGCAACCGTCATAAAGTGTCTGAATTTTGATGACGTGACCCCGTGGAGGCTACAATAATTGGTAAGTGTGAAAAACAGTCATAAGTCACTTTTTTCCGTGCCCTTTTAACTTTGAATGGTCACTATGCAACTATACAACACTGTGGACTGTTATAAGTTGAGGACTCCCTGTAATTGTTGGTCTTTGCATACGAAATGATGACAAGGTTCATACAATTGATGCCGAACTAAACCGTACAGATTATACTAGTGAATTCCTTAGAGCAGGGGTCTTCAAACCTGACCCTTTTGTGACTTGTGGACTTCAACTCCCAGAATTCTGGGAGTTGAAGTCCACAAATCACAAAAGGGCCAAGTTTGAAGACCCCTGTCTTAAAGCCCTGTATGAATCCAATTCATCAATCCAATTCATCCAAATCAATCCAATCACTGTACGAATCCTACATTTTACTGAACCAGAATACAGTTTGGTTTACTGTGATTCATCAACTTAGTAATTGCAGTTGAGGGAGGCAAATGATGTTGCATGTGTCACGAATTTGCCAGACACATGTACATGTTACGATGCATGTGATTTCATTGTACCAAATTCCTTTGTCAAGAAACCTTTAAACTGAGGATTTAGTAACTACAGTTAATCCTAAACTTACAACCATGATTAGGGGACTGGAGGCTAAAACATATAAGGAACGGTTGCTGGAATCAGGTACGCCTAGTTTAATGAAGAGAAGGACGAGGGGAGACATGATAGCAGTGTTCCAATATCTCAGGGGCTGCCCCAAAGAAGAGGGAGTCAAGCTATTCTCCAAAGCACCTGAAGGCAGGACAAGAAGCAACGGGTGGAAACTAATCAAGGAGAGAAGCAACCTAGAACTAAGGAGAATGAGAACAATTAACCAGTGGAACAACCTGCCCCCAGAAGCGGTGAATGCTCCAACACTGGAAGTTTTTAAGAAGAGACTGGACAGCCATTTGTCTGAAATGGTATAGGGTTTCCTGCCTGAGCAGGGGGGTTGGACTAGATGACCTCCAAGGTCCCTTCCAACTTTACTATTATTATTATTATTATTATTATTATTATTATTATTATTATTATTATTACAATATTGGGGTCTATTGTGAATTAGGCCTGAATTCAGCCACTCAGACAAAACTAGGGGTTAAGAAAGAGGTACCGGCATCGTGTCAACGTTTTCTCTCTGAAAACACAAGTGAGTCAGACGCTGTGGTACTGCTGTTAAAACACCGCAGGACTGAGGATTTTCTACTGAACAACATAGTCAACCAAGCCTATTAACTATGCTTCATATATGACAGCCTGAGCTTTGAAAGGTCCTTGATGTTCTCCGAGCTTGGTTGTTTTCTTGTGTAAGCTGGATTTATGCAACGTGCTAAGTTCAAACGGAACACTAACAAAAGCTTCAGAGAACAGCAACTAAGAGGATCAAAGGCCTGGAGACCGAAACATACGAAGAACGGCTGCAGGACTTGCGTTTGGCCAGTCTAAAGAAAAGGAGAAATAGGGGAGACATGATAGCAGTGTTCCAGTATCTGAGGGGCTGCCACAAGGCAGAGGGGGGAGTCAAATTATTCACCAAAGCACCAGAGGGCAGGACGAGAAACAATGCTTGGAAGCTGATCAAGGAGAGAAGGAACCTGGAATTAAGGAGAAACTTCCTGACAGTGAGGACAATTAACCAGTGGAACAGCTTCCCTCCAGAAATCGTGGGCGCTCCATCCCTGGAGATTTTTAAGAAGAGGCTAGACAGTCACTTGTCTGAGATGGTACTATAGGTTCTCCTGCTTGAGCAGGAGGCTGGACTAGAAGACCTCCAAGGTCCCTTCCAGCTCTATTCTATTCTATTCTATTTCTATTCTAGCTGATAAAGGTAACCTCATGAGTGCGGGTTGATGATGATTAGTTAACTAACACTGATGATGTTAGCTAGTTTAGCTCATGAAAGTTCTGCAAGAAAACAACCACGCTCTGAGATCTCCAAGGACCTCTCATTTCAACCCTAAGCTGCAAATATTCTCCTTTATCAGCCTAAGCTTCGTTAGTGTTCAGCTTGAACTTTGTACGTTGCATAAGCCCATCTTATATTTTGGAAGAGGGTACAGATTCAGAAACTCTAGAAACTAAAATACATCACTGCCTCCACCTTTCCAGCAGACACATACAAACGGTGACATCTTTGTAAGGGGGAGAGGCATCTAAATTTTAAGGCTGCCTTAAATCTCAACGTAATTGTTCATAGCAATGGTCTCACCTCTAGGCTTCCCTTCAAAAGAATAATAAAAAAGCCAAGACTTAAATCACCTCACCTTTCAGGACATCCTAAATAACACATACCCTCGTTATCTTTTTTACACACTCACAAATTACAATTCTCTTTACCAGAGTCCTCAACTTTTAAATTCACTCCAATTCTCCCTTTTCTCATTTCTACCTATCTGAAAGAAATTTATCTCACCACAAACGCAATAGATGCAGTAATGCAGTCTTGCAAAAAAAAAAATCGGTCTGGTAACACCTTTTTAACAGAATAACAGAGTTGGAAGGGACCTTAAAGGTCTTCTAGTCCCACCCCCGGGTTCAGGGACGAAACTTTCTACCATTTCAGACAAATGGTTGTCCAATCTCTTCTTAAAAACCTCCAGTTGTTGGAGTAGCCACGACTTCTGGAGGCAGGTTGATCCACGGATTAATTGTTGTATCAAGAAATTTCTCCTTAGTTCTAGGTTGCTTACTAATAATAATAATAATAATAATAATAATAATAATAATAATGATGATGATGATGATGATGATAAAGTTGGAAGGGACCTTGGAGGTCATCTAGTCCAACCCCCTGCTCAGGCAGGAAACCCTATACCATTTCGGACAAATGGCTGTCCAGTTTCTTCTTAAAAACTTCCAGTGTTGGAGCATTTACCACTTCTGGAGGCAGGTTGTTCCACTGGTTAATTGTTCTAACTGTCAGGAAGTTTCTCCTTAGTTCTAGGTTGCTTCTCTCTTTGGTTAGTTTCCCTCCGTTGCTTCTTGTCCTGCCTTCAGGTGCTTTGGAAAATAGCTTGACTCCCTCTTCTTTGTGGCAGCCCCTGAGATATTGGAACACTGCTAACCTAGAACTAAGGATAAATTTTTCGAGTGGCAACCTTACCCATTTATCAGCCGAAAAAGAGACTGGACAATCAACCTGTCTGAGACAGTATAGGTTCTCCTGCTTGAACAAGGGGCTGGACTAGAAGACCTCCAAGGTCCCTTCCAGCTCTATTCTATTCTATTCTATTCTATTCTATTCTATTCTATTCTATTCTATTCTATTCTATTCTATTCTATTCTATTCTATTCTATTCTATTCTATTCTATTTTCTATTCTATTCAATTCTATTCTATTCCGGAGTCTCACAACAAATGGTAGATCACATTGTGGCGGGCTGTAAGCTGGTGCAGTATCTGATTTTTTTTTTTAAATATAAATGATGCTGTGCCTCAATGGTTAGATGACCTAGACATTGTTATTTGAACACAGATTTTTCTAACAATGACATTTTATTGTGTTTTACTAACAGGTGAAATGTTAATATAAATGTTAATATAAATATTCAAAGATAAGCTTTTGTCAACTGCCATTCACTGTGTATCTGATAAAGCAAGACACAGCGCACAAAAGTTTAATTTATTCATATCTATATAGCCACTTATCTCACAATCAAGTAAATATGTCTTTGAATAAAAAGGATCAGCCAGGACAGGTGCTACCAGACTCCTGCTGAATCTTTGCTACCATAGATTAACGTAACCCTGAAATGCATATTCACAACCATCTCCATAAAATCCTTACCTACACTCAGGGCCTACCACATATTTGTAATGTATGTGCAAATATTTTGGACACCTAGAGCTATATCAGGTGAGCCAGTCTGGTCTAGTGGTTAAGGCAACCAGACGACAAACTGGAAGACTGAGTTCCAGTCCTACCTTAGGCGGAAAACCAGCTGTGTTACCTTGGGCCAGTCACTCTCAGTTCTGAGAAAGTGGTAAACCACTTATGAGAATCCTTGCCAAGAAAATTGCAGTGATTTGCTCAGGAGTCAACTCGGATTCAAGAACACAAAAAACAACTACACTATGTCATATGCAGATGATACCACTCTAATGGCAGAAAGTGAAGAGGAACTAAAGAGCCTCTTGATGCGGGTGAAGGAGAGTGCAAAAGTTGGCTTGAAACTCAACATTAAGAAAACCAAGATCATGGCATCCGTCCCTCTCAATTCCTGGCAAATAGATGGGGAAGAAATGAAGGTAGTGACAGATTTTATCTTCATGGACTCCAAGATCACCACAGATGGGGACTGCAACCAAGAAATTAAAAGACGCTTGCTCCTGGGGAGGAAAGCTATGGTAAATCTAGACAGCATACTAAGAAGCAGAGACGTCACCCTGTCAACAAAAGTGCGTATAGTCAAGGCCATGGTTTTCCCAGTTGCAATGTATGGCTGTGAAAGTTGGACCGTAAGAAAGGCTGAGTGCCAAAGAATGGAGGCCTTTGAACTCTGGTGCTGGAGAAGACTCCTGCGAGTCCCCTGGACTGCAAGGCAATCAAACCGGTCAGTCCTAGAGGAGATCAACCCTGACTGCTCTTTAGAAGGCCAGATCCTGGAGTTGAAACTCAAGTCCTTTGGCCATCTAATGAGAAGGAAGGACTCACTGGAGAAGAGCCTGATGCTGGGAAAGATAGAGGGCAAGAGAAGAAAGGGACGACAGAGAATGAGATGGCTGGATGGAGTCACTGAAGCAGGAGGCGTGAGCTTAAATGGATTCCAGAAGATGGTAGAGGACAGGAAGGCCTGGAGGAACGTTGTCCATGGGGTCGCGATGGGTCGGACACGACTTCGCAACTAACAACATGTCATATGCAACTCCGGGTAGTCCTAGATTTACAACAGTTCATTTACTGGCTGTTTGGAGTTACAACGGCACTGGAAAAAAAGCGACATGACCATTTTTCACACTTATGACCATTGCAGCCTCCCCCGTGGTCATGTGATTTACATTCAGACGCCTGACCACTGGTTCACATTTATGACGGTTGCAGTGCCCCGGGGTCATGTGATCATCTTTTGTGACCTTCCAACAAAGTCAACGGAGGAAGCCAGATTCACGTAATATCTGTGTTACTAAATTTAACAATTGCAATGATTCGCTTAACAAATGTGGCAAGAAAAGTCGCAAAATGGGGCAAAAGTCACTTAAAATTTTCTCACTTAATACAAATTCTGGGTTCAACTGTAGCCGTAAGTCGAGGATTACCTGCATCCCAATTTGTAGCAGAGTTGAGTTTACCTTATTCAAGATCACATCGTTGGTCGGGTTCACACAATAGGCTAAGCCAAAACAACTTCAAACCACAATCCCAATTTACTGTTTACAACAAAGAATACAAAATCATAGGGCTGGAACGGATATCAGAGGTCTTCTAGTCCAACCCCCTGTTCAGAGCATGAGACCTTATACCATTCTGGTCAAATGGTAGTCCAATCTATTTTTGAAACCCTCCCGTGTTGAGGCACCCACAACTCTTTAAGCATGTCTGCCAAGATCAACTAATTGCAAACAAGGTGACGGAGAGGAAGGCCACTTTTTCTAGGAAAAATAACTTTTACTATGCAGATGTCTATGGAGATTCTCAGTCAACTAAGGAGAAATTTTCTTAGAACAATTAATCAGTGGAACAACCTGCCTCCAGAAGCTGTGAATGCTCCAACACTGGAAGTTTTTAAGAAGAGACTGGACAGCCATTTGTCTGAAATGGTATAGGCCTGAGCGGGGGGTTGGACTAGATGACCCCCAAGGTCCCTTCCAACATTACTATTATTATTCAGGTCATGATTGTCCCAAGGTGCATTTTTTTCACCAGGCAACTGGACTTTGTTTTTCTTGAAGAGGTTTCGCTTCTTGGATGAAGTAAAAGAAATCCAGTTGCCTTGTGGAAAAAAAGTGCCTTTGGGTTTTACTAATGCAAGAGATATAAGTAGGACACCAAATAAAAACACAAAACTCCATGCTGCTGAGCTATATAGACTGTGAATAAAGGGCAACACAAAAGCCAGGCCAGAAACAGCTTTAAAGTTACCTTACGAGAAACATGTTCAATTTTCTAGAACTAAGCAACCCGGAATTGCAGGCAGGCCAAGTTGCCACGTATTTTAAGCAACTAAAAATCCAGGGCCTTGCCAGCAATTATGTCTCAGCTTAACCTGTACACCTACGCCACTCAGCCAATACGCCCAAGAGGGCAAAAAAGAAAAAAAAAAGCAGCTTGTTTCAAAGCACAGAGAAGAAATCCTTGTATACTTAGCAGCCTGCCTACTCTTTCCAAAGAGGGAGGGGTTTTTTCTTTAATCAGCAGCTGATTCACTCTCTCTTTCTCTCCTTTTGACTTTTCCGCCTTCTTTTGCCTCCTTGCATTGCATTTTTTTTTTTTTTGGGCAAGGGAAATTTTCCCAGGGAATCCTCAAATAACGGGGGAAAGGGGAAAATTGCTTTCCCCTCCTTTTTCCAAGGAAGGGGGGGCATTCTTTTTGCTTTTCGAAAGGAGGCAGGTGAGGAGCAGAAATCCCCCCCCCGGGACATAAATTCATGTGGAAGAAAATAAAATAAGGCATTGAGTAGGTCAAAGTATAACCTTCGCTTCTCCTCCTCCTCCTCCTCCTCCTTCCCCCCCCCTGCTCCGACAGGCTCCACCTATATTTAAATTTACCTTCCTTTCCCCCCAGCCCGCCTCTCCTATTGGTTGAAGCGACTGAAGTTGCAGGAGAGACTGCCACACCTCGAAGCGCCGAAACGGGCGATTTTTTTGGCCTCTCTCTCTTCCCTTCCCCTCCCACCCCTTTCAGGAGGGCAGCATGGAGCCTCCTCGTCCGGCTTTGGCTCCGCCCCCGCCCCTCCTCCTGCCCCCCTCCTCTCGCGAGAGACGGAGACGGTAGCCCTCCCCGCCTGCCCCACCCACCAGCCCGACCAACCGCTCGCCGGGCTCCGCCCTCCCAAACCCCGCCCTCTTTCGACCCCGGCGACTAACTGCTCTTTCAGGGCGTGCCTCGGCTCAAGCTGTCACCTCTGGCCAAGCTCCGCCCCTTCTCTCTTTTTATGTAAATGATTCTTGTGCGGCCCCGCCCTTCCCCTTCGCTCTTTGCGCCGCGGGCTCAAATCGAAGAAAGGCGTGTGGGAGAGCGTTTCCTTTATATAGGTAGGCCGGAAAGAGGGTCCGGCTTGCGGCTTTCTGCGCATGCGTGAGAAGGAACGCTGTCGTGAAGTGGAACCCGACTGCCCATTCCCCGCCTTTCTTTCTTGGAAACTTGTCACAAATGGCCCCTGCCGCCGGCGGGGCGAATAGGGCGCTGAAGTTGTGCGCATGCTCAGTAAGCCGTTTCTTCCGCCTTGAGAAATAGTTCGAGCGGGAAAAGGCGGAGATGTGGCGACGCCTATCTTGCGCTCGCCCTGAGGCGGGAGTGAATTCGTATTGCTCTAAACGGGCTTATTTCGGAATAAAAAAGGGCAAGACTTCGCTTCTGGAAGCCTTACCGAGGAAATCCACACCTATTTTAAGTAGGAGCTGTTCCTTTCACTTCGTTGGCCTCTTAAGCCGTTTCGATCTCTTACACCAAAAAGTTAAATTCTTCGTGATGTGAGCTTGCCCTCTTCCCTGAAATATACCTTAACCATATTTAAAAGTACGGACAACGTAAACCTTTCTCCCCAAAACTTGCCTTATCAATGTTTAAAAGAAGGCATAAAATATACCTGCTTTCCCCTCAAAATTTACCTCATTAATATTTAAAGCCTATGATGTACATCTGCTCCTCCCCAATATACCTCATCAATATTTAAAAGAAGCGATAATATATGCCTTTCCCCCCAAAAAAAACTATATCTTTTATCAATATTTAAAAGAAGGGATAATAAATATTCTTGCTCCCCCCAATATTATTATGATTATTATTAAATTTATTTCCTGCCTTTCGGTCCTGGGGCTACTCTAGGCAGCTTACAATCATAAAAAAAGAAGAAATAGGAAGTTTAAACGATGTGAAAGTAAAATAGAACAATAAAAATAACCAAGGAGAAAAAACAAAAACAAAAGAGGTCAATAGGATCAGCAAAAAAAAGATGGGCAGGTGGGGAGCACAGAATGGGGTGGGGGAGCTTGTTATCAATCTTACAGCCACCTCCAGAGTTGAATTTCTCCATTGGGTCTCCATGCCAACTTGCAGAGCCAAGTCTCTAGGCTCTTAAGGAATGATAGATAGGTAAGGTAAGGTAAGATAGATTGATAGGTAGGTAGATGATAAGATAGATGATTGATGATAGGTAAGTAGATGATGATTGATGGTAGGTAGATAGATAAGATAGATTGATGATAGGTAGATGATAAGATAGATGATTGATGGTAGGTAGATAGGTAGATAGATAGATAGATAGATAGATAGATAGATAGATAGATAGATAGATAGATAGATAGATAGATAGATAGATAGATCGATCTTACACTAGAGGGCAGGATGTCTATGGAGATTTTCAGTCATCCAGGTCATGGTTGTCCCAAAAGCCACTTGCCTTTTGAAAAAGCACCTTTGGGATTCCAAAGGAAGGGTGCTCTGGCAGAGAAGGCTCTTCTCAATCCCAGCAGTCATAATAAATATACATTATCAATATTTGAAAGAAGGTGCTACCTGCTTCCTCCCCCCAAAACAGACCTTATCAATATTTAAAAGAAACCTGGAGATGCGCAATGCCAAATCTGGGACTTTTTCTTGTAACTTGGACTGAGAAATGGCACAGCAATAAAGCAGGAAAATATTCCATACAAGGTGTCTCCAGCACTAGATAATAGGCCTGAATCTGAAGTCAAAGATGGAACGCTTCTTTTACAATCCAAGCTCATACCACCAAGGACCTTTCAAACTGAAAACATTAATAGTTTGCATCCCTTTGGAAAGAAAGGTTAACTTATGGACTGTATTTCATGGTTATATTATTGAAATCATAATATGGATCAATCTGGCATTAAGCAACCCAAGCTACAGGGCTGACGGCCTGCTAACAAAATTTGGCTTATACCTGAATTGCCAGTCACTATCTAGCTTCCAGCCTGGCCAGTGTTTTTTGCCATTCTATTTGTCACTCCAGGGATTATGATTCCCTTCAAATTATGATTATGATTCCCCTCAAATCTAGTATTTGAAAGCAATTCAACCGTTTTAGCATTATAAGTGAGAAGTGGCATATAACAATGTGAAGCATAAATTTATTTAGAAAAAAAAGCGAGATGGAGTCCAGAATTTGAAAATATTTCACCTGTCTCAAAAATGTATTTGTGTGTGAGGGAGTTGTGCCGTTGTGCCCACAGTAAAAAAAAGGACAATAAAGGTTATCAGCGAATGTGAGTTGACTGAGCTTGTATGTTGTTATGAATGTGATAATTTTATTGTTATAATTTTATTGCATTGTTTGTAAGCCGCCCTGGGTCTTAGGAGAAGGGCGGCATATAAGTTAGAGAAATAAATAAATAAATATCGCTTATCTCTTAATTCCTTAACGTCCATCTAAACCAGAGCCTTACTGAATCTTAAAGTGAACCCATAGATAAGGTCAAAAGACACCGGAAAGACAAGAGGGTTTGTTCTAGGCTTGTTAAAACTTGGACCCAAATCTCTAAGTCCATTATTTTTGCACAGAAGGAAAAAAAAATCCCACCTGACATTCATCAAATGGGGAGCATCTCTACTCAACAGCAGTCAGAAATGGTGTAGGCTGTCCTGCTTGGGCGGAGGGGGGGTTGGACTAGATGACCTACAAGGTCCCTTCCAACTCTGTAATTCTAATTCTAACACTGCTTGGTTTATAGGCCTACACAGACCACGGTTTCGACACTAATCCCTAACCAGCCATCCCTAACCTCCCTCCTTCCCTTCCTTTTAACTCTGAAACAGCCCAAGGCCAGCAAATCCTGCGCTTGGCGTCTCCGCCCGTTTAGAAGCGCTTCCTCCAGATTTCAGACGTTGTGTGTGACACCTTCTTCCCCTTCCGTGAACCGAATGCCTTCGAGTGGAAAATGAGCCCTTTACGACCCTTTTAATCGAGCAGCTGCTTTATTTGAAGTGATCGCGCGTAACATCCTTGCAATGCGAAGAATTTACAGGCAAAAAATAAAATAAAATAAAACCAATAAAATCAATGACACTGAAGTTTGCGCGTCTTTCGCGAAGTTCGCTTGGCGAAAACGCAGAGCCGCGCACGGCGCCCGCAAAGCCTTCGAGCATGTGTTGCAAACTCCAGGCCGGCTCCTTCCACCGGGCCACGTGTTGCATTTTCCCAGGGGTTGCGTCTTTGGGGAGGGGAGTTTTAAACTTTGCCGAATCCAGGATTCTCCTCCCCCCCCCCCGCCCGCCCGCCCTTTCCTCAAGGAAAGAGCCCGCTGCTGCCGTTCTTCTCTGCCCTTCCCTCCCCAGACAAAAGGGCTCAGGGCTTTGGGCTCCGCACCCCGCAGGCGGGACGCTCAATCCCTGGAGTGAAGCCTCGCCGATTCAAATTCAGCCGCCCCCGCCTCCTGCTCCTCCTGCCCCGCCTTTGCCTGAACTGGGACTGGTAGGGAGCAACCTCAGCCTCCCTTCCCCGGTTGTTGTTAGAGGACGTCTGCTTCGGCGTCCCAAGGACCACCACGAAACTCCGATTTATAGCTCTCTCTGCTTTCCGTATCTATCTATATGCGGCGGGTGAGTCCGATTGGGCAATACTTCGCTCTGTTTTCTCTCTTCCCCTCGCCCCCCTCCACTCCCCCCCCATCTCCATAGCTAAACCAGAGCACTGATTGCTCGGTCTGCCCCCGTAATATGCCCTCAACTTTTGAGAAATAGGTGTAAACCAGGGGTTCTCAACCTTGGCAACTTCAAGACTTGTGGACTTCAACTCCCAGAATTCCTCAGTCAGCTTTGCTGGCTGAGGAATTCTGGGAGTTGAAGTCCACAAGTCTTGAAGTTGCCAAGGTTGAGAACCCCTGGTGTAAACGGAGCAAGAGTTCGGCTGCGCATGCACGAAGTTCCCTTTCTTCCCATGGCGAAGCTAAGCAATGGGAGGGAAGAAATCTTGGCAAAAGACTGGAAAAAGTAATTATCAGATTGTGTGTAAGAGAAGCGACAGCTAAGAGACCTGGCTTTCTTTTAATCCCTACCTTTGCAAAAAAAAAAAAAAAAAACCTTGGGATTTCGTAGCAAGTTATCCAATAGTAACAAAAGCTTATTTTTTTAAAACAAAAAATAACAGGTAATGGCCCTTTTATAGGAAATGTGTATAGGGTCAGTGCAATACATTAAAGTTGATCCTAGCTTTAAAACCATACTGGCTTACTGTAGTTCACATGATACACATAAAAAAAAAAGTCTTTTGGTATAGTGTAATGGTGACCCTGTCTGCATTTGTACACAAACCTTTGCAGTCAAACTAAAAGTGCTGGAATATAAAGGCCAAATTTAAAATTTGCCAATGTCCAAAATAAGCTCCTTCAGTCACCAAATAGTTCCAGGTGGTTTGCATGATAGTTCTTTTGATGAGTACAATGTCATAACTCAATTGAACTTTTTATACATAAGGATAATCTACCTCCAGCATGTGAAAAACTAAGACAGAGGCAAGTGGCTTTTTTAAAAAAATGAAATGTTTATATGAGAAGCTCCATAGATTTCAATAGGACTTTCTTACATTAAAAATTTAGGCTTAATGAAAAGGGTGAAGGAAACTGGAGGATTTTTAAGGTTGTTTGAGGTTGATACCTACCGGTATTTAAAAGGCTGGCATAACATGTGAAATGTGAAATCTTGACGAAACCTTGGTTTATGGCTACACATGGTGTATGAACCCAATTAAATATATTATTTTGATAAATCATGAGTATAGCCTCATATTTGCTATCTGGAATGCTCCTAACTAAAAATTTGGGACAAAACTCTTGTAACCTCAATCAACTTGTGTTGCCAAGCCTGGACTGGGTTGCTTAACAATGGGACCCCAATATTCTACTTTAATCCAGACCTTGTTGCCACTTCCCTTTGCAACTGTTGTGGCTTTCTCTACTTAATTTTTTTCTTCCTTGATGAATATGCAGTGGGCAAATTTGGCCTGAGGCTAAGGCTAAAACTGATCTTTAAAAGAATTATTGCTGTGTTTTTGTTTTTAATTGGACCTTGTGCTACAATGCTGTAGTAGCCTTCTGTGTCCATCAGCTTCTCAGTAGATCCATCAAAGTGGAGGTTTTTTTTCAGTCAAAGACCTTCTACCCAATGCTTATAATGCAATTCCACTAAGGCAGTGATGGCGAACCTTTTAGAGAACGAGTGCCCCAAAACAGGCCACGCCCCCCACCCTGCTCGCTCCGCCCCCACCTCACCCCCATCCCGGCCCCGCCTGCCCACAGGACCACCCATCACCTCCACAGCCCAGCAGCGCCATGGCAGTCACGCCCTTTGCCTGCACCCCACAGAATCAACTGCACACGATGGGGCATGAGGGCGGAGTCTTGTCCCCGTTGCCTGGCTGCCATGTTCTTGGCTGTGCTGCTCTGCATGGGCCGCGCTTGGGGGCAGCTCTCTTCTGGGGGGGCTGCTGGTGAGGTGGGGGCCACAGGGAGGCGGGGCTGGGGCAACAGCACGCATGCCCACAGAGAGGGCTCCGAGTGCCACCTCTGGCACGCGTGCCATAGGTTCGCCACCACTGCACTAAGTCTTATTCATGGAGGGGGGGTTATGTGTCCAAGAAATATTGTGACCTCTAAATGAAGCTCGTCTAGTCTAATCCGAGGCAGAAAAAAGAAGACAGGCACTAAGAATTTAATACTTTTTCTGATTCAAGAAGACTGTTTTTATATCCGTAAATCCTGAATTTTGAATGTGTGTTTTGCTTTAAACCAGTTTGGATTGAGGAGAAGAAATCTTGTTTACAACTCTTTATATAGATTGTAGGTTATTTGAAGGACGGCTGTGATTCATAAAAAAAAAAACCTAGTATACAGCAATAGATCTTCAGTGTTAAGGATAGAGTAGCTTTATTGTTATCAAGTATAAACAGGACAGTACTTTGTTCTTGTTGGCTGTTTCAGTGTTCTCAGGTTTAGCTTGATTTAAATTAAATTATAAAATCCAAAGTCAGTATGTGTTGATTTGGTTCATTCCCTCCTAGCCAATACTTGTGGCCGATACTAATCCCTTTCTTTGCACTGTTGAGGTTGATAAGAGGCAAAGTGTGACCTCATTTGCATAGAATGAAATGGAATACAGGAATCAGATTCCAATAATAAAAAAATGCCCATGGTAAACCCTAATGCAGGGTATATTAACTGCATTGGGTGGCTTTTCAATACCCAGAAAATAAAAATCAAGGAAGACATCTTGGCTTAATTTGATTAATAAACTCAGCCGTTATGATTTGTACAGTTCTACCCTATATGTTGGCAATTTATTCCACAAATCATGGTATAAACCATGGTTCAATTTAAGGCTGATCCCATAGGCCAGTGATGGCGAACCTGTTAGAGACCGAATGCCCCAAAACCACCCCCTACCCCCATCCCTGCTCTGCCCTGCCCGCTGGGCCACCCACCATCTCCACGGCCCGCCACAGATCACTCATGCAGCCCAGCAGTGCCATGGCGGCCGCACCCTCTGCCCGTGCCCCGCAACATCATCTGCGTGCGATGGGGCGCAAGGGCGGAATCCTGTCCCCACTGCCCTGTCCTTGGCTGCGCTGCTTCCCGTGGGCCGCACCCATGGGCAACTCTCCGGGGGGGGGGCTACTGGTGAGGAGGGGGCCATGGGAGGAGGTGGGGCTGAGGCAGTGGTGTGTGTGCCCACAGAGGGCTCCGAGTGCTGCCTCTGGCACGCGTGCCATAGGTTTACCACCACTGCCATAGGCTCTGCTTGTAGACTATGCTTGATTAATGGCTAATACTATTAAGGTTTCCAGAATTAGCACTTGGCCAGGATTTGCTCAGCACATGTAACCATAAACATTCTTTCCCATGTTTTACTATATATTATTCTAAGGAATTATATTAACTCAACAAATATTGCTTGGCTCCTGCATAGCTCTAAGACAGAAACTCTGGTATACAAAGTGGAATGTTTAGTTCAGTTATAGTTTATATGCCTTGTTTCTTACCTGCTTAAAAATGGCAATGCAAGTAAGAGCTTTCAGGGCATCAAGATTTTTGTGACAAGACGGTAAACATTTTCTCCTGGCAGATTTGCAGAGAATTTAGTGTTTGCCTAATAATAATAACAACAACACTGACCTTATTTTGGCACAGGAAACTACGGTAACAGTTTAGACCCAGTTAGCTTTTGTAGGGGAGACCTGAAGGACCCTAAGACAGTAAATTAGACTTTTTTTTTCTTCCATTCCGTTGTGTCCAATTCTCAGAGATTGCCTGGATCAGTCTTTCAAGTCTTCTTGTGTCAAAGTTTTTTAGAACTCGTTTGCCATTGTCTTTTTCCTAGGGCTGAGAGAAAGTGACTGGCCAGTTGGCTTTGTGTCCAAAGCAGGACTGGAACTCACATTTTTAGTGTTCTTCCATGCTGAAGAAGGGAAACTGCTTCTTAGCAGATATAAGACTTTTAGGAAAAGAAACAGTTGTTTCTCTACCTCCTTTTCTGCTTAAAACATTGTATATGGTAGTAATAGTGGTTACTCTATAAAAATGTTACAAAGCAGTTAATATAAACTGCATTATTGTACCACATAATTCTTCGTAAAGATTCAATTCAACATTATATAAGAATTCCAATGTGGTTATCCCCAACAGAAGCTCTGAAACACCCAAACCTACTGGATATAAATAAGATAATTAGATACAAGGAATTAGTAAACGAACAGGGAAATCTGAAAACAAAACAAGAATTGGAACAAGATATAGGCAAAGAGATTGACTGGTGGACATTTACACAAATTCAATCTAAATATACAGAGGACAAAAAATTATATGAAATATAAAAAGAGCTGCAAGAATTGAATAAAATTATACATGGAACAGAAATAAAATTAATTAGCAGTTGGTTCCAGAGGGCTGGGGCAGCAACAGAGAAGGCCCTAACCCTAGGTCCCGCCAAACGGCACTGTCTAAAAGACGGGACCCGTAGGAGGCCAACCCTATGTGCCCTAACCGGTCGCTGGGATTTATGGGGCAGAAGACGGTCCTGCAAGTATCCTTGTATTATCATTTATGGTGGACATGCGAAAAAATACTGGACTAAAATAAGAAGATGTATGGAAGAAATATAGACCAACCCATAGACTGGAAACCAGAGATCTTTCTGCTGGGTACTTTAAACCAAAAATATAGTAAAGAAATATGGTTCTTAATTCTACATACAACAATGGCAGCAAGAACAGTATACGCACAGTTCTGGAAAAATGAGAATATACCATCAGAGGAAGAAGTGATAAGAAAAATCCTGGACTGTGCTGAGATGGACAAATTAACAAAAGAGATAAAAGAAAATGAAGATACAGAGTACTATCTAACATGGAACAAGTGGTATGATTGGTTGGAGACTAGAAATAATAAAGGAGAATAAATGTGGAAAGATCAAAAGTGGAAAATGTGTGTATAGTAATAATAATATGTATTATTTTTAGTATGAGGTATAGTATGAAGGAAGAAAAATGTAAACAAGAAACAACGGGACAAGGACAAATATATCTAAAGAAGAATAAGGGGGGGGGGAAAGGTAAATAATAGAAGATTACCATTACGAAATTGCTGTTAAAAAAAAGGCGGAATATACACTGTGTCTGTATGTATGTTATGTTTTATTGTTTTTAAAAAATAAAAAATAAAATAAAAAAAATTCTTCATAAAGAGAGGGAAGAAAGTTAAGAGAGGAAATAACAGGAGAGGAAATATAAATGTGCTATATGCATGTAATAATAGATAAGCAAGATGTCAATGCTGTTAACATTGGATATTTTTGCATTGACAATAGATGGAAATGTAGCCATTTTTCTCTTTCGCTTTTAGAGTTAGATGATGCTGGGGGGGATGTGAACGAGAGTCCAGCTAGACATAACAGCACTAAACTTAGTGTGAGAATCAAGGCTATTGACAGAGCTGATAAAGAATTGGCGAGCTGGAGAGGAAGCCCGTGCTCCAAGCTAATTGGGGAATGTGACTTATGACTGTTAATTGGAGGAGGGAGTTGTGCTTTGATACTCTGGGGAGGGGAATTCAGTCTTTGGCTTCGATTATGCAAGTGCCGATATTATGCTACTCGAATAAAAGATCCTTTAAGGTAAACAATGCCTCCAAGTTCTTTTGAAGAGTTTCATCTGTCACAACCATGACACAAGCATTTTGTGTGGCTTTAAGGCTATTATCCGCCAGTTGCTCTGGAGTGGGATGAAGCTACGGTAGCAATCAAAAGGCATGTGTTCAGACTTTTTTTTCCTTGCCCTTCTCATAAAACTTTCCACAGACCACACCCTGCAAATTTGTTCTGCCTCCCTTTTCCCTTCAGGCTTTCTCCTCTTTCTGCTACCGCATGTGTAACAACCTTATGTTGTGAGCCGCCCTGAGTTCCCGGAATAGGGCGGCATAGAAATCCAATAAAATAAATAAATAAATAAATACACCTGGAAACAGATCTCTTTTACTGGAGAAAAATCACCGGATTATCTTCAACTCTGGCAGTCCACAATAGTAGCAATGTGACGTATATGTTTTAAACAGCTGCTTTACTTAGTTTGCTTCAGGTTAGAATTAACATGCATGCCGGTAGCTGGTTCCTCATTTCATAATGCTTACCAAAATACACTGAAGTTTTGGAAGAAAATTAAAACTAAATAAAGTTTAGCCGCAGGTTTGAAAAAAACCCTGATGGAGTAATTTTGGTTATTCATCCACAATTAAAACAAAAACTATTTGTCATGGTTCCGACAGATGAAACTCTTCAAAAGAACTTTGAGGCATTGTTTACCTTAAAGAATCTTTATTTTGAGTAGCATAGCATTGGCAGTGCATAATCGAAGTCAAAAACTGAATTTCCCCTCCCCTGAGCACATAGTATCAAAGCACAATTCCCTCCGCCAATTAACAGTCATAAATCACATTCTCCAATTAGTTTGAAACTTGGGCCTCCTCTCCAGTTCTCCAGCCCGCCAAGTCCTTATCAGCTCTGGTTACAATAACGCTAGGTCTAATGTTATGTCTAGCTCAGTGGTGGCAAACCTATGGCACGGGTGCCAAGGGCGGCACTCAGAGCCCTCTCTGTGGGCACGCGAGCTGTCACCCCAGCCCCACCTACTCCCATGGCCCCTTCCTCACCAGCAGCCCCCCTGGAGAGTCGCCTCCAGGCACGGCCCACACAGAGCTGTGCAGCCAAGGACATGGCAGCCGGGCAGCAGAGACAAGACTCCACCCTCGTGCCCCATCGTGCGCAGATGATAATGCGGGTGGAGGGTATGGCCTCCATGGCGCTACTAGGCCGCCTGGGTGATCTGTGGTGGGCTGTGGAAGCAGTGGGTGGCCCTGAGGGTAGGCGGAGCGGAGGCAGTGGGCTGGGGCGGAGCGGAGCAGGGGACGGGGTGGGGCGTGGGCAGGACCGTTTTTGGGCACTCGGTCTCTAAAAGGTTCGCCATCACTGGTCTAGCTGAACTCTTGTTCACATCACCCCTCCCAGCATCATCTAAAAGCAAAAGATAAAAGATGGCTACATTTCCCTTTGTTGTCAATGCAAAAACATCCGATGTTAGCAGCCTGGACACTGTTATTAAACAGATGAAAATGGTAGATATGTGGCAGTCGAAATCAAATCAAATCAAAATGCAAGAGATTAACACTGTACAGGTAGTCCTCGACTTACAACCACAACTGAGCCCAAAATTTCTGTTGGCTAAGTGAGACATTTGTTAAGTGAATTTTGCTCCGTTTTATGACCTTTCTTGCCACCGTTGTTAAGTGAATCACTGCAGTTAAGTTAATAACCTGGTTGTTAAGTGAATCTGGTTGCCCATTGACTTTGCTTGTCAGAAGGTTGCGTAATATGATCGCGTGACCCTGGGACACTGCAACCGTCATAAAGTGTCTGAATTTTGATGACGTGACCCCGTGGAGGCTACAATAATTGGTAAGTGTGAAAAACAGTCATAAGTCACTTTTTTCCGTGCCCTTTTAACTTTGAATGGTCACTATGCAACTATACAACACTGTGGACTGTTGTAAGTTGAGGACTCCCTGTAATTGTTGGTCTTTGCATACGAAATGATGACAAGGTTCATACAATTGATGCCGAACTAAACCGTACAGATTATACTAGTGAATTCCTTAGAGCAGGGGTCTTCAAACCTGACCCTTTTGTGACTTGTGGACTTCAACTCCCAGAATTCTGGGAGTTGAAGTCCACAAGTCACAAAAGGGCCAAGTTTGAAGACCCCTGTCTTAAAGCCCTGTATGAATCCAATTCATCCATCCAATTCATCCAAATCAATCCAATCACTGTACGAATCCTACATTTTACTGAACCAGAATACAGTTTGGTTTACTGTGATTCATCAACTTAGTAATTGCAGTTGAGGGAGGCAAATGATGTTGCATGTGTCACGAATTTGCCAGACACATGTACATGTTACGATGCATGTGATTTCATTGTACCAAATTCCTTTGTCAAGAAACCTTTAAACTGAGGATTTAGTAACTACAGTTAATCCTAAACTTACAACCATGATTAGGGGACTGGAGGCTAAAACATATAAGGAACGGTTGCTGGAATCAGGTACGCCTAGTTTAATGAAGAGAAGGACGAGGGGAGACATGATAGCAGTGTTCCAATATCTCAGGGGCTGCCCCAAAGAAGAGGGAGTCAAGCTATTCTCCAAAGCCCCTGAAGGCAGGACAAGAAACAACGGATGGAAACTGATCAAGGAGAGAAGCAACCTAGAACTAAGGAGAAACTTCCTGACAGTTAGAACAATTAACCAGTGGGACAACCTGCCTCCAAAAGCGGTGAATGCTCCAATACTGGAAGTTTTAAAGAAGAGACTGGACAGCCATTTGTCTGAAATGGTACAGTGATTTCTGTCTGAGCAGGGGGCTGGAATAGATGACCTCCAAGGTGCCTAACAACAACTACTACTACTACTACTAATTATTATTATTATTCATTTAGAGAGCGCTTGAAGTTAAAACAGCCTTGAAAAAGTGATTTATGACCATTTTTCACATTTACCACCATTACAGCATCCCCATGATGAAATTCAGATGCTTGGTTAACTGTATTTATGACTGTTGGTCACATGATCACCTTTTGTAACCTACTGACAAGCAAAGTCAATGGGGAAGCCAGATTCACTTACAACAAGCATGTTACCAAACAACTGCAATGATTCACTTAACAACTCTGGCAAGAAAGGTCGTAAAATGGGGCTAAATTCACTTAATAACTGTCTTGCTTAGCAATGGAAATTTGGGGCTCGGTTGTCATAAGTCAAGGACTACCTGCATTGCAATGCTGGGCACCCATTTATGCAAGATAGCATGAAGCCAGAAGGGCAAAATTCATGTCAAATGACAAGGCAGAAATCACACCAGAATGCAAAACTCACAAGACTTCATGGCAGGAATGCGGACTATTATTATTATTATTATTATTATTATTATTATTATTATTATTATTATTATTATTATTATTTTAAAAAATAATGTTTTAAATTTAGGTTCCTGCAAATGATACCCTGAAGTATTTGGAATAATATCTTACTTGTATTAGTCTCTTAATTCTTCTATCTCTGCTTTTAGGTTAATGGATTCACCGCCCATCACAATGGGGAGGATAACTCTTTGGGCAAAGAAGTTGAATCTTTTCTGAGTGACCAACAACAATTCTCTTGCATCAGTAATCTTACCAAAGTGAATCCTGTCACCACCACATCTGGTAAGAGCTAAAACACTCTTAAAGAAAACAGTTTGCTTCAGAACTGCTCATCTTCACACACACACACACACACACACACACACACACACACACACACACACACACAGAGAGAGAGAGAGAGAGAGAGAGAGAGAGAGAGAGAGAGAGAGAGAGAGAGAGAGAGAGAGAGATTACTGCCTGTTCATGAAAATTCTTTGCTCGCTTGAAATCAACAATCAGTTTGTGGCATATATTGTATTGCCTTTAATATAATTTGATTTTACACACACAGAACCAAGTTACTGCCTGTTCATGAAAATTCTTCTCTCACTTGAAATCAACAATCAGTTTGTGGCATATATTGTATCGCCTTTAATATCATTTGATTTTACACACACACACACACACACACACACACACACACACACACACACACACACAGAGTCAGGTTACTGCCTGTTCATGAAAATTCTTCTCTCACTTGAAATCAACAATCAGTTTGTGGCATATATTATATCGCCTTTAATATCATTTGATTTCACACACACACACACACACACACACACACACACACACACACACACACACACACAGAGTCAGGTTACTGCCTGTTCATGAAAATTCTTCTCTCACTTGAAATCAACAATCAGTTTGTGGCATATATTAAATCGCCTTTAATATCATTTGATTTTACACACACACACACACACACACACATGCACGCACATAGAATCAAGTTACTGCCTGTTCATGAAAATTCTTCTCTCACTTGAAATCAACAATCAGTTTGTGGCATATATTGTATTGCCTTTAATATAATTTGATTTAATAGACTCAGTTGAAGTGAGGAGTTGCCTTTTGTACATCACAGATATTTGTCATCTGAACAATAATACCATGCAGAAATTGCAGGTAGTCTTCGACTTACGATCACAGTTGACTCAGGAATTCTGGGAGTTGAAGTCCATGAGTCATAAAAGAGCCAAGGTTGCCCACCCCTGGTATAGATTCTTTGAATCTGTACGCATGAACGTCAAACTCCCAGAATTCCCAACCAACGTGGCAATTGCTGGGGAACTGAAGCCCATGAAATTGAAATAAGCGCAGCCTGCCCCAAAAGATATTAGCCAATGAGGCAGAGACTTAATGTTTTATCTTTTGAAAATGGTATCTAAAATAGATCAGTCAAAAGAGTCAGGTGGTAAATATTGACAAAAATGTTCTGCTGCTTTTAGTTCTGAAGTGTCTGCAAGCGAGGTATGCTGTCGATGTGTTTTATACAAAAGCCGGGTGCAGCCTTGTGGCCATCAACCCCTTCCGCCCAGTACAGCTTCTCTACTCTCAAGAGCTCATGAAAAAATACCACACTGCTGCTTGTCTTCAGGTGAGAGTTTTGATTGCTGCCTTTCTGAAAAACCAAACGGGGTTTAATATTATGTTAGAGTCATGTTTTTTCAATCTTCAAAATATGTATGGGGTCCTTGGTGCTCTCTGAGCTGGGTGGTTTTATTGCAGACGTTTCATGACCCAACTAGGTAACATCATCAGTGCTAGAAAGGAGTGGGGTTTGCCAGGGGGACGGAGGAGGCGAAGGAGGAGAACTGTGGGGACCTTGGTGCTCTCTGAGCTTGGTGGTTTTTTTGCAGACATTTCATAACCAAACTAGGTAACATCATCAGTGCTTGCATTGATAATTTTATCTAGTTAGGTAATGAAACGTCTGCAAGAAAACCACCAAGCTCAGAGACCATCAAGGACCCACAGGTCAACCCTGAACTATAGATCAGTGTTTCTCAACCTTGACAATTTTAAGGCATGTGGACTTCAACTCCCAGAATTCCACAGCCAGCATTGCTGGCTGTGGAATTCTGGGAGTTGAAGTCCACATGCCTTAAAATTGTCAAGGTTGAGAAACACTGCTATAGATATTCTCTTTTGTTGGTCTAAGACAGCGGTTCTCAACCTTTTCCGGGGCTCCATGTGCGTCGCGACGGCCCGCATCGCAATAGGGAAAAAAAATGGCCAACCCCCCCCAAAAATGGCCGACCAAAATAAAAAAAATGGCAGGCCCGCACCACGCATGCGTGGCACGACGGGACGCATCGCGCATGCGTGGCACGACGGCCCGCATCGCAATAGGGAAAAAAATGGCCGACCAAAAAAGAAATGGCTGACCAAAATTAAAAAAAAATGGCGGGCCTGTACCGCACATGCGCGGCGCGACGGGGTGCATCGCGCATGCGCGGTGTGACGGCCCACATCGCAATAGGGAAAAAAATGGCCAAATAAAAATGGCGGACTGCAGTGCTTGGCGACCCCCGTGAAATGGTCGTTCGACCTCAAATGGGGTTGCGACCCACAGGTTGAGAACCGCTGGTCTAAGATGTATGGACTTCAACTCCCAGAATTCCCCAGTCAGCATACAGTACTAAGCACAACATGTGCCATGGCATCATTGCATAAATTATATAATTTGAAATTTGTTTTACTTGTTTAATATTTTGTGTATTCATTCAGCTGTCAGGTTTCAAACTAATTTTACTGCATGGAATTTTACAATTATTTGTCTGATTTGTACACCACCTTGGTAAAGGCATATAATAAAAATGTTTCTAGTAATGTTAGTTTAGAACAAAGCATTGGACTGAAGCTTCCTATCGTTTAATTTTCTGAAATATATAGGGACAGTCCAGGGAGAAGCAGTGCAGTCTATGGTTAGGGTGATGAGTTAGAAGTGGAGAGACCCAGTTTTTAGTGTTCTCTTAGACATGGAAGTCCCTGAATGACTTCACGTCAGCACTCTTGCTTAGCCCTAACAAACATGGACTCTGTGACAGGCCATCTAATAAATAGCAATAGCACGTAGACTTAGATACCGCTCCATAGTGCTTTATAGCAGGGCTTTTCAACCTGTGGTACAGGTACCACCTGTGGTACATTGGCACCTGGCAGGTGGTACACAACCATCCTAGAAAAGTGGTAGCAGGGGAGGGGAACGAGCTGAACCGATGGCAGCACCGCACAAGCCTGAGCGAGAGACGGCTGGAGCTGCAGGGCTGTCAGGGCTCAGCCTGACAGCCCTGCAGCTGATCAGAGCTTCTGCTCAGCCCTGAAGAAGCGCCGATCAGCTGGAATGTTGCAGCATCTCCAGGGTCTTGTGATTTACATTCAGATGCTTGGCAATTGATTCATATTTATGACGGTCACAGTGTCCCAGGGTCATGTGAAGTGACCAAAACCTGCTGCAACCACCCAGCAGACGGGGGGGGGGAATAAAAACCAAACACATCCCCACCCCACCCCATCCCCGCTGCCAATCCTCAATAGAAATGCTCACAACAATGAAAACCTCGGACAGGAGGAAGAGCGCCGCCCGCTGGGCAGGCAGGTGTCTTGCTCGGCTGTGGCTTGGGGGGCACTTTTTTCAGTGCCATTGTAACTTCGAACAGTCACTAAGCGAACTGTTGTAAGCTGAGGACTATCTGTACTTTATCACTTTTTTGCTTTTGGGGGGGGGTCATCAAGTTTTTGACACCTTGCTAGGCGACTGGTGGTACTCGGATGTTGCCATATCCTAAAGTGGGACAATGGGTGAAAAGGTTGAAAAGCTCTGCTTTACAGCACTCTCCGAGTGGTTTACAAATGTCAGCATATGGCCCCCAGCAATCTGGGTCCTCATTTTACCGACCTCGGAAGGATGGAAGGCTGAGTCAACAACCTTGAGCCCGTCAGGATCGAACTCCAGACTATGGGCAGAGTTAGCCTGCAATATTGTATTCTAACCACTTCGCCACCAGAATTCCTATAATAAACAAAACTATCCCATTACAACGTGGATTGATAGCTTCAGTGTAAGAAATCAGAGTGCATAGTGTAAAAGCAAGCAGATCCTGCAGTGTGGAACAAATTCAAAGAAAAATTACAATAACAACAACTGTTGGAGCCCAGAAGACAGGGAATTGATAAGGACCAAGGTATGCTCGTGTACATGAGGACTCGGCTTACCCTGGCTTTCGCTTATTTCCCAGTTCTGGTTCAGCCTTGTGTTCGGTGTACAGGGTTCATGTCCAGTTGTGTCCATGTGTGTGTGTGTATCAAAACGGGCAAGATGGCAATTGTGGCACTACCTCCATCACCAATACAAGATGTTACTGTTGGTTCCCTTTTGTTGAAAATGCCACAGTCTGCCATTGAATTGTCTCTTTCCATTTTTCTTTCCAATGGCTTGTGTACTTTTTTCTTCCTTAGGAATTAAAACCTCACATTTTCACAGTAGCAGAAGAAAGCTACCGAAATGTCCAGAGCCAGATTCCATTAGTCAATCAGTCCATCATTGTTAGTGGGGAAAGCGGTGCTGGTAAGGTAAGCTGAGATCTCTTTAAAATTGCTTTGGGGAAATTTGGCACGTTCATTTCTGGTTGAATCGACCTACATGCTGAGCCATGCCGGCTCAGGAATTCTGGGAGTTGAAGTCCACGATCATAAAAGAGCCAAGGTTGCCTACCCTTGCCCTAGGGCAGTGATGGCAAACCATTTAGAGACAGAGTGCCCAAAAACTGGCCCCGCCCCCACTCCACCCCTCCTGCCCGCCCCCGCTCTGGCGCCCCATCCCCTGCCCGCCCTGCCCACAAGACCACTCACCGCCTCCAGGGCCCGCCGCAGATCACCCAGGCAGCCCAACAGCGCTATGGCGCCCACACCCTCTGCCCACAGATGCAGCATCAACTTCATGATGGGGTGTGAGGGCAGAGTCTTATCTACGCTGCCTGGCTGCCATGTCCTTGGCTGTGCTGCTCCGTGTGGCCCACGCTCAGGGGCAACTCTCCTTCAGGGGGGCTGCTGGAGAGGTCGCGGGGGGAGGCAAGGTTGGGGCAATGGCACGTGTGCCCACAGAGAGGGCTCCGAGTGCCGCCTCTGGCACTCGCGCCATAGATTCACCACCACTGGCCTAGGACATCATTTACATGACAGTGTCACCACTCAGGTTATGATCACTTCCACATCATCACAGTTTGTCACAGCTAGCACAGATGCCGCAAAACATTAAATAGCATTGCCCCATAATCCTCTACCATTCTACCATTCATATAAAGAACGTTTGCTGGAATCGGGTATGCCTAGTTTAATGAAGAGAAGGAGCAGGGGGGATATGATAGCAGTGTTCCAATATCTCAGGGGCTGCCCCAAAGAAGAGGGAGTCAAGCTATTCTCCAAAGCACCTGAAGGCAGGACAAGAAGCAACGGATGGAAACTAATCAAGGAGAGAAGCAACCTGGAACTAAGGAGAAACTTCCTGACAGTTAGAACAATTAACCAGTGGAACAACCTGCCTCCAGAAGCGGTGAATGCTCCAACACTGGAAGTTTTAAGAAGAGATTAGACAACCATGTGTCTGAAATGGTATAGAGCAGGGGTGTGAAACCGCCGGCCTGCGGAGCGGATGCATCATAGCGAAACCTCGCCCAGCCCATTGCCAGCAATGGCAAAAAAGTTGTGATACATTGTGACATGTCACGTGACATTGCAAGTTTGACACTCCTGGTATAGAGTCTCCTGCCTGAGCAGAAGGTGGACTTAAGACCTTCAAGGTCCCTTCCAACTGTTCTGTTCTGTTCTATTCTATTCTGTTCTGTTCTGTTCTGTTCTATTCTATTCCATTCCATTCTATTCTATTCCATTCCATATTTTCTATTCTATTCTATTCCTATTCTATTCCATTCCATATTTTCTTTTCTATTCTATTCTATTCTATTCTATTCCATTCCATTCCATTCCATTCCATAATAAGTCTTTTTCCAGTGCTGTTGTAACTTCAAATGATCACTAAATGAATGGTTGTAAGTCGAGGGCTACCTGTATTATATTTCCCTACTCTATTACAGGGGTCCCCAACCCCTGGGCCACAGCCTATTACTGGACTGTGGCCCATTCACAACTGGGCCACAGTAGCAGTGAGCAGGCATGCTTCCAGGTGAACTTTCACTTGCATGAACAGCGGCCAGGCGCGTTCGCATATGAAGTTACATTTGTGCGAATGGCAGGTGTGCACACATGCTACGCGCATGGAAATATCTCCTCTTGTCCCCACCGGTCCATCAAGCCAAGGCGATAGACGGGGAACTCATCAAATTTGCAGACGACACCAGGCTGGCAGGAATACCCAACACTCCAGAAGACAGGCTTAGGATACAGGAGGATCTGGACAGACTTGAACACTGGGCGCTATCTAACAAAATGAAATTCAATGGTGAAAAAAGTAAGGTTCTACATTTAGGCAAGAAAAACCAAATGTACAGGTATAGTATAGGGGGTACCTTGCTCAATAGTAGCAACTGTGAGAGGGACCTCAGAGTCCTAGTGGACAATCACCTAAATATGAGCCAGCCATGTGCTGCAGCTGCCAAAAAGGCCAACACAGTGCTAGGCTGCATTAACAGAGGGATAGAATCAAGATCACGTGAAGTGTTAATACCACTTTACAAGGCCTTGGTAAGGCCACACTTGGAATACTGCATCCAGTTTTGGTCAACACGATGTAAAAAAGATGCGGAGACTCTAGAAAGAGTATAGAGAAGAGCAACAAAGATAATTAGGGAACTGGAGGCTAAAACATATAAGGAACAGTTGCTGAAATTGGGTATGTCTAGTTTAATGAAGAGAAGGACGAGGGGTGACATGATAGCAGCGTTCCAATATCTCAGGGGCTGCCCCAAAGAAGAGGGAGTCAAGCTACTCTCCAAAGCACCGGAAGGCAGGACAAGAAGCAACAGATGGAAACTAATCAAGAGAAGCAACCTAGAACTAAAGAGAAACTTCCTGACAGTTAGAACAATTAATCAGTGGAACCACCTGCCTCCAGAAGCGGTGAATGCTCCAACACTGGAAGTTTTTAAGAAGAGACTGGACATCCATTCGTCTAAAATGGTATAGGGTTTCCTGCCTGAGCAAGGGGTTGGACTAGATGACCTCCAAGGTCCCTTCCAACTTTATTATTTTTATTATTATAAGCCAGAAAGGTTGGGGACTGCTGCCCTATTAGACCTTGTCAAAACTGCCTTTGTCTTGTTTCTGAGATATTATAAGTGATGAGAGAAATCAGTGGCTGATATTCAGGGGTCTCTTTCTAGACATGGACCTCCCGCTGCCTGATGAAGTTTTATGCGACTGTTGCAGCTTCACCTGACCTCCCAGAAGGCAGTATAACAGTGGAGAAGATAGAGCAACGTGTGTTGGATTCCAATCCTGTCATGGAAGCTTTTGGTAAAGATGATCTTTTTAATAAAATATTTGCTCTAGCCCAGGGATAGGCAACCTTGGCTCTTTTATGACTCGTGGACTTCAACTCCCAGAATTCCTGAGCCAGCCATGCTGAGGAGAAAGGGAGAGGTTTCCATGCTGAGCCATGCTGGCTCAGGAATTCTGGGAGTTGAAATCCAGGAGTCATAAAAGAGCCAAGGTTGCCTACCCTGTTCTAGCCAATAGAACCATCCAACTCAAAACCATCAATCTAATCCAATGCTTCTCAAGCTTGGTGAATTTAAGATGAGTGGACTTCAACTCTCAGAATTCCCCATGCTGGCTGGGGAATTCTGGGAGTTGTGGCCTAGCAGGCTTAAACTTTAGTCTGTTCAAACCATCCCAGACCATCGGTATTGGTAGCAAGCTAAAGTTTCATCAAACGTGCTTTGTAATGTCATTGAACAAGCTTTGTTCTTTTGTATCTGTGTGCAGCATTGTAACATAAAGATAAAATTCGTATTGCAGCCTGTGTGGCTCAGATACCTGTGAAAAAGCAGAAACTTACTTCTTTGTTTAAAAATACTGCTCAAGGCATAGTTCTTGACTTTAGTTCTTCCAGCTAATTATGTAGTCAGACATATCAAAGTAAAGTTGCCTAAAACCAGTCACGAATAAAAAAGTGAGATTGGGTTTCCACATTGCCCTAAGCTACGTTTTGTGAAAAAAACAAAACAAAAAACCCCCATAACTGGTTGATTTGCACAAAGCACTAAATTATAAATAGGAGTGGCCACATTTGGGGACCTTGAGGGCCCCAAGATGTAAAGCAATTAAACTAATTGGGTAAAACTGGTTTGGGAAATGGAGACATTTTTTTTATTTATATATTAGTCCACTTTTGAGCCTTGCATTACTTTCCTGCCTTGAATAGTGAGAAATGGTGCAATCTATTTTCAGCATTATTAGCTACACTATAGAAGAAACAGAATCTTAAGCTATACATACACACACACGCACAGATAGACATTTATGAATGCATGAATGAATGAATGAATGAATCACAGCAAAGTTTACATGCATGATATGTCAAATTCCCTTGCATATTAGCATAATGCCCAATCTCTCTTTTACATTAATCCATGCCTCCTTTAACTTTTGTGATAGGCACATGTGGCTTGCATAATGCCAGTTTTTGTTAATTTCACAGGAAATGCATGCACCCTTCGGAATAACAACAGCAGCCGCTTTGGGAAATACATCCAACTTCACTTAAATAGGTACTGTCTGCTCCTTCACCTAGTGATATTCTATTTTGATTTATTGCAATGATCAAGTTTCAGATTCAGGGTTAAAAATATAAATTCCCCTTTGAGTCTTCCGTTCACCTCCCGGTGATCTTAAGTATTTCTTCCAGGACTTTTAATTTTTTTTTTTAAGTTAATGGATTTGAACTCCAATCCAATCTGAAGCTCTGGAAAATATCTTTGTAAGATGCCATACAGGTGGTCCCCAATTTATGACTCAGATTGCAAGTGGATTGCTGGTTTTAAATCATTACAGTCATAACTCAAGGGACTCATGTGATCTGACTTGATTTTATGATACTTTTTGCAGTGGTCATTAAGCAATTCACTGTGGGTGTGAAGCAAATCCACAATTGTTATATGGATGCTGCTGTCATAAGTGTGAAGCCATTCTTCCAAACAGGTGGTTTTTTTTGCCAGAAACTAGCATAAAAAATGCCAGAAACTGACCCCCTCCCAAAAAAAATCACAAGGTCACATGATTGTAGCACACTGCATCTGATCATAAAGGCACACTAGTTGCCAAGTGCCCAAAATATGGTCAGATGACTGCTATGGAAGGTAGTACATTTCATGATGGCCATAAATGCTTTAAGACAGAGGTCCCCAACCTTTTGGGCACCAGGGATCGGTTCCATGGAGAGAGATTTTTCCACAGACCGGAAGGGGCGTGGTTTTGTGTACTGGCTGCAGCCTGTGGATGGGGCTTTGCTTGTTTGTGTGGCCTGGTTGCTGGCATGCTGTGGCCCGGTACCAGTCCACGGACTGGGGGTTAGGGACCCTTGCTTTAAGAGCCACAAAGCACCATTCCATGCCTGTAATAATTTCAAACAGTCTTTAAGCCACCAATTGTAAGTCGAGGACTGCCTGTATTCTGGGCAAGGATTTTATTACGCATTGCATCCAGGGGTTGGATCAAAACAGGCAAGACACCAACACAGCATTAAGGTACAAGGGTGGAGCCTGCATCACACCTGGCATCCTGTCTATTTTGAATGCCCATCAGATATGTTGAGACTACGTTTCTCAGAATCCTCAGCTATTATGGCCATTGACTGGCAGATTTTTGCTATCCATTGTGTTGGGACAGCCTGTGTGCGAAAGAAAGGCCTTTTGGAATATTCTTATTTTATTTATTTATTTAATTAGATTTCTATGCCGCCCTATTCCAAGAACTCAGGGCGGCTTACAACATGGATACTCACATGAAGAAATCTGGCATTAAAATACATTATAAAACCCCTTAATTAAAAACCAATCATTCAAGACAGATATACAAAACAAACATACACTGGCTAGGGGCAAGGTGTTAACTGCCCCAGGCCTGTCGGCAAAGATGTGTCTTCAATAATTTGCAAAAGGCGGAGAGGGTGGGGGCGATACGGATCTCCGGGGGGAGTTGATTCCAGAGGGCCGGGGCCGCAACAGAGAAGGCTCTTCCCCTAGGCCCCGGCAGGCGACACTGTCTGGCTGACGGGACCTGGAGAAGGCCGACTCTGTGGGCCCTAACCGGTCGCTGGGTTTCATGGGGCAGCAGACGGTCCCGTACGTAACCTGGTCCGATGCCATGTAGGGCTTTATAGGTCATTACCAACACTTTGAATTGCGTTCGGAGACCAATTGGCAGCCAATGCAGCTCGCGGAGTGATGTTGAAATGTGGGCATTTCTAGGTAGGCCCAATACTGCTCGCGCGGCTGCATTCTGCATTACCTGAAGTCTCCGAACGTTTTTCAAAGGTAGCCCCATGTAGAATAGAATGGGAAATGTAATTTTGCTGCTCCTCCGCTGCTCCTAGAGTCTGTGAATTTGATTTTAAACTTCCATTTCTGCAGATCTCAGCTTTTAACAAGTGCATCCATTCAGACTTTTCTTCTGGAGAAAACAAGAGTTGCTTATCAAGCCCCTCAGGAAAGGAATTTCCATATTTTTTACCAGGTTTGTGTTTCTGTTGTGTTTGTTTAATGTGAATCTGTAACTTCCTTTTTTAAAAAAATGTGTATGCGCATAAAGATGCCTGGAAAATAGTTCTGCTTGGTTGCTGAGGGTCACAATATGAAAAAAAATATCCTTTTTTTAATGGAACAACCTGTTTGCTTCAATTGCCAAAGCTGTTTTTCTTACTTTCCAGATTGCAAAAGGAGCCACGCTGGATGAGCGCCAAGAATGGGATCTTCTGGAGAGTGCACAATTCTGTTGGCTTCCAAATTATGAAAAGACTCTAGAAGGTAGCATTTGAAAGCCCAGATCTTGTAAAGACCCTTAGATGTCTTTTTTTTTTTAAAAAAGAGGAAATTGACTACAAGCCTAAATAAAAAAAATGTAATGGAATTAATATAATTTCAAGTTGAATTGCTATTACAGAAAAGAGGAGTAGATGCAAAAATGCTGGAACAAATCCTGAGATTAGCATTCAAACAAAGACAATAAGGAACTTCTGTTGCCTTTTTTTTTTAACTCTCAAACATATCCAGTTGAAATGATTTTTACATCATTTCTGAGGCACTTGGGTAGGATTATTTCATTGGCGCTTAATCCCCAGCAAGCGCTTGGGATTTTGGTTTGCTTTTAGAAAATTTATTTATTTATTAAGAAAATTTATATGGCTGCTCAACTCACTCTGAGTGACTCCGGGCAGCTTACAAGGATAAAAACCCAATGGCAAAACCAATAATCTCCCCACACTCCCATTTCTTTCAAATGTCATGGTTCTGACAGATGAAACTCTTCAAAGGACTTCAAGGCATTGTTTACCTTAAAGCAGTGGTTCTCAACCTTTTTCAGGTTGAGACCCCACTTGCTCCGCCCATGCGCGGCACGACCCCGGTGCGACGGCCTGAACCGCGCATGCACGGCGCGCGCGCGACGAAAACAAAATGGCGGACCGTGACGGCCCAAACCGCGCATGCGCGGCACGCGCACGACGAAAAAAACAAAAAAACCAAAATGACAGACCGCGGTGTCCAGCGACCCCCGCGAAACAGTCGTTTGACCCCAAATGGGGTCGCAACCCATAGGTTGAGAACCGCTGCCTTAAAGAACCTTTATTAGAGAAGCATAGCATCGACACTAACACAATCGAAGCCAAAAACTGGATTCCTCTCCCCTCAGCACATAGTATCAAAGCACAGTTCCCTCCTCCAATTAACAGTCATAAATCACATTCTCCAATTAGTTTGAAATGCAGGCTTTCCCTCCAGTTCTCCAGCCTGCCAATTCTTATCATCTCTTATTTCAATAACCTTGGTTCACACACTAGGTTCAGTATTGTTATGTCTAGCTAAACTCTCATGCACATTCCTCCCCCCCCCAGCATCATGTAACCCTAAGTCTAACTCTAAGAGTAAAACGTAAGAAGAAAATGGTTGCATCTCCATTTGTTGTCAAAGCAAAAACATCCGATGTTAGCAGCATTGACATCAGTACTGCTTGAATGTCAATGTTTAATGTGAAAGGTAGGGAAAAATCTTTAAGTACAGGAAAAAGGACAATATTTTCTTTTTTTTTCACGAAAGAGAAAACAAATGTGCTTTTGTCTCATCCATTTCTTCATGATTCTGCCCATTTTTTTTTGAAGCAGGCAGGATCA
Organism: Bothrops alternatus; assembly: GCA_034064705.1. Lineage (NCBI taxonomy): Eukaryota > Metazoa > Chordata > Lepidosauria > Squamata > Viperidae > Bothrops > Bothrops alternatus. The sequence continues at coordinate 122,990 of JARGCV010000082.1, read as the reverse complement.
AGTACAATCCCTGCCTGCAGTTTCAATTCTTAAAATGCTGTTCTTGCATTTGAGCAGTTTGGCCTTACTAGATTGGTTCTGATTCAGCACATGTTATCTCAGGCTGTTGGTTCAGTTGTAGCAGCAAATCATTGTTGGGCCTTACAAATCATGATCTGGGACTGCATTAAAGCCACCTGATTTTCGGGAGAGGAAGAGAGAACCTCCCACTAATGAATGTCTCTTTGCCTTGTAGAAGACTGTTTTGATGTCACTCGGGAAGCCATGACCCACCTGGGCATTGACAGTTTCACCCAGAATAATGTTTTTAAGGTCAGTTAAACCTTGGCTCAGTAGCAGTTGGATTGATTGATCGATTGATAGGATTGGCAAGGCCACCTAATCGGCATGTATTGATCTCTGAGGATGATTTAGCATATCCTGAATTTCAACAGCCTGGCTGTCAACTGTCCAGTTGGCATTTCCAGAAAAAGAAACTCTTGGAGCATCATTTTAACAAGATCATAATGCTTTACTGAAAAATTACATTGGCACAGAAGAAAACGAAACCATCTCTGGCTTGCTTAGTTAAATTATAGACTCCCTTACCCCCACCCACTGGGTGTTCACTTTTTCCAATAGTAATATTTCTTCTTGTTATGGAAACAGTCCACTTCTCCTTCGAGCAGCTGGCCTTGACTCCCAGTTGCCTAGACCAGAGGGACCAGTTCTGTGGAGAGAGGTTTTTCCACGGGCCGGAGAGGGCGTGGTATTGTGTACTGCCTACATCCCACGGATGGGGCTTTGCTTGTTTATGCAGACCAGTTGCTGGAATGTCATGGCCCGGTACTTGTCCACGGACCGGGGATTGGAGACCCCTTCCATAAGGCAACATAAGGCTGGGGCTGTCATGGAAAAGATGTGCTTCCTAGCTCCCATCAGATGGCAATATTTAGAGGGAAGGGACCATATCTGACCTGGTAGGATGAGTAGATGTCTATAGGGAAATTACTGAAGACTCATTTATGCCGACAGGTTTGGGGCATATGAACTGTACTCTCCCCCTGGGCCTAGGAATGTTTCTCCATCACTGATTGTATCTTGATCCTGATTGTATGTTGTATGAATGTGTTTTAGATTAAATGAAATGTGTTTTAGATTAAATGGCTAATTGTTATTGTTAAATTTCTTATCTGTTATTGCATTATTGTTGTAAGCCGCCCTGGGTCTCAGGAGAAGGGCTACATAGAAATTTAATAAATAAATAAATAAATAGGGAACAGCAGTCTTGCAGATAACCTGGCCCTGTGCCATCTAGGGCTTTAAAGGTGATGATCAGCACCTTGAATTGCACCCAGAAATAAATTTTCAGTACAGCTAATCCTCGAGTTATGACCACAACGGAGCCCAAAATTTATATTGCTAAGTGAAACATTTGTTAAAATGCCACCATCACCTCTCTCACCTTTGCATTCCATTGTCAAGATATGAGCAAAAGAGAAAATCTAGGTGAAAAGGCGAATCGTTCTTGACACTGGCTTCATGCCATAGGGGGCTTTTATGCTAGGGTGGGTGTCTTTTCAAATCTTCTGCCCGACAGTTCCCAGTAAACTCAGTTTCTGAGTATGGATCCTTGTTCAGCCCAAAAACATCACCTGTACAGAATACAGAGAAACTAACCAATTTGCGATCTCTTTTTGTTAACAGATACTAGCTGGTCTTCTCCATTTGGGCAATATTCAGTTCTGCGAGTCAGAAGATGAGGCACAACTTTGTGAGTTAGAAGACCTGGCCAAAGGTGAGCTGCCCAAGAGCAAGCTCCTCCAGTCTCAAAAGAACCTAGTTTCAGCTTTGCCGAATCATGGTTTAACACTGAAGATGGTGTAAAACCAGCCAGCTGGAGCTTATTCAGCAAAGTATGTCATAATGTAGGAACCCAATTGGTTATCCAGCAGATCTTTGTATATATCAGTGATGGCGAATCTATAGCATGGGTGCCAGAGGTGGCACTCGGAGCCCTCTCTGTGGGCACACGTGCCGTTGCCCCAGCCTCGCCTCCCCCCGCGACCCCCTCCTCTCCAGCAGCCCCCCTGAAGGAGAGTCGCCCCTGAGCATGGCCCACGCGGAGCAGCGCAGCCAAGGACATGGCAGCCAGGCAGTGTAGACAAGACTCTGCCCTCACACCCCATTGTGCACAGTTGATGCTGCAGGGCGCGGGCAGAGGACATGACTGCCATAGCACTGCTGGGCTGCCTGGGTGATCTGCGGTGGGCCCTGGAGGTGGTGAGTGGCTGTGTGGGCAGGTGGGGCAGGGGATAGGGGTGCGGGGCGGGGCTGGGGTTGGGGTTGGAGCGGCGGGGCCAGTTTTTGGGTACTCGGTCTCTAAAAGGTTCGCCATCACTAGTATGTATGTATGTACACGGTTTTCTCCCGTGTAGAATTTGAAGTGTCTTGGCAACGTTTCCACAAAGTCCCATTCGTCATCTTCAGGCTGGTGCTTTCGGCTTCGTGCTTCTAGGAGCAATGTGTGATTGTAGCTGTTTCTTCCTTTTAACTGCCAGTGGGGGTTTGAACTGATTGGCTGGGAGCTTGGCTGTGTTCTGATTGGGTGGAGGTGTGTTCTGATTGGTTAGGGGCTTGGCTGTGCTCTGATTGGATGGAGGGTTGGCTGTGCTCTGATTGGATGGGGGAGTGTTCTGTTTGGGTGGGGGCTTTGTTGTGCTCAGGTTAGTTTGAGTTGCAGGGGGATTAGAGATGGTGAGCTGCATAGCTGTTTGGCTTCGCGTTTGTGGTCGTGCCTCATCTTCATAGTGGGTGTCAGTTTGCTTCATGTATGGATTGGAGGGGTTGAAAGTGGCTAATGATGCAGCTGTGGTCTGGCTTCTGGTTTGTGGTCGTGCCTCATCATCGGTGTGGGTTTGGGTTTGCTTTTTGCGTGGATGTGTGGTGGTGACATCTTGTGTGGTTTTCGTGAGTGTGGGTCTGGTGTCATTCTTTGTGTTAGGGACTCGTTTGTCAATAAGGGCGGGTTTCCAAATGGCTGGTAGGCGGGAGGTATCATCTTGTTTGTTCATGCTGTGTGGGCGTTTTTCTATCTCGATGGCTTCTCTGATTATTCTGTTATTAAAGTGTTCAGTTTTGGCGATAGTTCTGGTCTTTTTGAAGTCAATTTCATGTCCTGTGGCTTTAAGGTGTTGGACCAGGGAAGAAGTTGGTTCCTCTTTTTTGACTGAGTTTTTGTGTTCTTCAATGCGTGCACTTATTCTTCTGTTGGTTTGTCCGATGTATGTTGTGGGGCAAGCAGTACATGGGATTTCATATACTCCTTGATTTTCTAACTCAATTTTGTCTTTAGGGTTTCTCAGGATGGTGGATATTTTTCTGTTTGTGCAGAATGCTGTCTTGATGTTATGTTTGTGGAGGATCTTGCTGATCCTGTCTGTGGTGCCTTTTATGTATGGGAGGAGGGCTTTGCCGTTTTCTTGTTCTCTGTCTTGGATTTTAGTGGGAGTTTCTTTTTGGATTAAGTTGGAAATCTTATTTCTTTGGAATCCGTTGGATGTAAGTACATTAGTAAGAGTGTGTAGTTCCATTTTTAGGTGTTATTCGTCAGCTAGGCATTTGGTTCTGGAGATGAGTGTCTTGGCTACGGAGTTGATCTGTGCTGGGTGGTGGTGTGAGAGTGTGTGCAGATAGCGGTTTGTGTGTGTTTTCTTCTGGTAGATGGTGTGTCCTAGGGAGCCATTGGATTTCTTGTAGACTAAGACATCCAGGAAGGGAAGTTGGTTATTAGCTTTTGTTTCCACGATGAACTGTATTTTGGGGTGTAGGCTGTTGAGGTGTGTGAGGAAGTTGTCCAGTTTTTCTTTCCCATGTGGCCAGATTACGAAGGTGTCATCTACGTGTCTGAGCCAGAGTTGTGTATGTGTGTGTATAGTTGCTGACTTAGAAAATTTTAGGATGACATTTTCACATTTCATATTTCTGAACTGCCCATAGATCAAAGCAATATATTCTCCTAAGCTTCATACTGTAGAACAGAAATTTATCCAGGCTATTTTAAGAAAAAGGACTGACTTTTTGTTTTTTTTTAAATGATTCTTTTAAAACAAGGCTTTGCAGAGACTGCTTCCCGGCTTTTAAGCGTGCCCGGGGAACATTTGTTGGACACACTCAGAGTCCGGACTATAACTGCTGGGAGACAACGGCAGGTGTTCCGGAAGCCTTGTCTCAAGGCAGAGTGTGAAACAAGGAGGGACTGTCTGGCCAAGGTGATTTACGCCAGGTAAGTCCTTACAACAGCATGGTTGCCTGGTGGGGGATTCTGGGAATTGAAGTCCATACATTTTCAAATGGCCGAGGTTGAAAAACACTGCCTTAGATAATTCATAAAAGTGTCAAATGTTCATCAAATGTCCTTTATTTATTTATTTATTTATTTATTTATTTGTTTGTTTGTTTGTTTATTTATTTATTTGACTTATATGCCACCCTTCTCCCCAGACTCAGGGCGGCTCACAACAGAAATACAAGTACAAAGATATATAAATCATTTAAAAATAATGATGCAATATAAAACTATAAAAACTATACCCACTCATACAACATACAATCCCAATCAAAGGCCCAGGGGCAGAGCGCAGCTCACACGCCCCAGGCCTGTCTGCATAGATGTGTTTTTAAGAGTTTTCGGAAAGCTAGGAGGGAGGGAGCAGTACGAACCTCTGAGGGAAGTTGGTTCCAGAGGGCTGGGGCAGCAACAGAGAAGGTCCTAACCCTAGGTCCCGCCAAACGGCACTGTCTAACAGACGGGACCCGTAGGAGGCCAACTTGAAAGCTTATGTTTTCTTTCCTTGTGTCCCATTTTAAGATGCCATGTATCCTTGTGATTTTAGCTGTGAGTTTGCTATATTCTCTCGCTATCCTATTCCTTAAAATCTCATTCTGTCATTGAAGCCCCTCTGGAAGGTAAGGTAACTTGGAAGAGAAAGCATAAACTTCATGATCGATTAGCTTTGCATTGGGTCTTCATTCCTACTTATAACACACACCTACAATTCATTATTGGTCTGTGTTTCTGACTGCTTTGTCGCCATGTAACATTGCTTCTCCGTTTTCCATCTTTCTTGTAGGATCTTTGACTGGCTGGTGTCCGTGATCAATGGAAGCATCTGTGCCTCTAATTCCGTGTGGAACAACTTCATAGGTATTATTTGGGGGGCATCTTGGATACATAACTCCTGACAGAACTAGTTAGAGTCCACATTAAATAATGTTCTGTACATTAAATCTTCTGTAGTCAGGGAATCTTCCAGTTTCTTTCTGGGTGCAATTCAGGAGGCTGGTTATTATCTTTAAAGCCTTAAATGGTTTGGGAGGAGGCTACTTAGCAGGACCATCCCCCTCTGAGGATAGGTACCCCTTGTCGTTTCAGATCGGGTGAACGTGCTTCAGATCCCTGGCTTTAAATGTTGTAATCTAAGGAGACCTAAGAAGTGTTCCTTCTCTGTAGCTGCCCCTGCCCTGTGGAACACACTTCCACAAGAGAACCAGCTGCCCTGCCCCTCCTCTTTGCTGTTTTGAAGTCCTACCTCCGTGGTGGCGAACCTATGGCACGGGTGCCAGAGGCGGCACTCAGAGGCCTCTCTGTGGGCACGCATGCCATCGCCCCAGTCCTAGGCCTTCAGCTGGGTTTTATAAAACCTTTTCGCTTTAGGCCTCCGCCGCCATGTGCAAAAAAAAGAGGTTCAATCAATCAGTCAATTTCAACTTCCCGTGGGGAAAAAAAGATCTTGCAAAGTTGGAATTGATTAATTGAACTTTTTAATCCCACCCAGTCTGCCGTTACCACTGCAGCCACGCTCACCCAATGGGCCACACCCACCCGGCACCCGACGATGCATAAGTGGATTTTGGGTTGCAGTTTGGGCACTTGGTCTCTAAAAGGTTCGCCATCACTGTCGTAGCTATTCTCATAAGCATTGGGATAGGCTGGAGCCCAACCAGATTATTCATGAAATATGGAATATTTCATGTCCTAGATGTCATAGCTTTTTTAAAATACAGTTTTTACAGATTCTTATTTTATGTTTTGGGGGGGTTGATTTCTTTTACTGTTTTGTTGCTGCCCAGTGTTTTTCTTGTAACATAAGCAGCTATATAAGGGTCTTAATCAATCACTCAATCAATCTACATTTGTTATTTTTAAACATTATCTTCCACTAGCCCAGGGGTAGGCAACCTTGGCTCTTTTATGACTCGTGGATTTCAACTCCCAGAATTCCTGAGCCGGCATGGCTCAGCATGGAAACCTCTTCCTTTCCCCTCAGCATGGCTGGCTCAGGAATTCTGGGAGTTGAAGTCCACCAGTCATAAAAGAGCCAAGGTTCCCCACCCCTGCACTAACCCAAGGACACCCAAAGAGTCTTTGGTTGAACCTCACAAAACTGTAAACTGTACAGTGGTCCCTGCCTTGCAACGTAATGTTTAACAATAGTCTGAAGTTACAACAGCCTTGAAAAAAGTGCACTTTTACAACATGTAATCGCAGTTATGCAATTTCAATTCAGGTGCTTTGCAGCCAGCTCAAATTTACAACTGGTTGCAGCGTTCTGCAGCCCCATGACTGCGACTTGCAACCTTTTCCATTAGAGAAGCTGGATTCACTTAATGACCACACGACTCGCTTTATAACACTGGAAGTTTTTAAGAAGAGACTGGACAGCCATTTGTCTGAAATGGTGTAGGGTTTCCTGCCTGAGCAGACGGTTGGACTAGATGACCCTCCAAGGTCCCTTCCAACTTTATTATTATTATTATTATTATTATTACTATTACTATTACTACTACTACTACTACTATTACTACTACAACTACTACAACTACTATTATTATTATTAACCATGGAGATTCACTTTACAACCATCATAAAAAACGTTCATCAAGTTGGATCAAATCATGTAGTAATTTAACTTATGACCGCAGTGGACTTAACGACAGCAATCCCAGTCCCTATTGTCATTGTAAATCGAGGATTACCCAAAACCCAAAGATCAACTAGGAAGAAGAGCAGGGAGAAAGGCTGCCTGGATGATGGTGCGACTTTTCCTTTCCTCTCCTCCAGGTCTGCTAGATGTTTACGGTTTTGAATCCTTTGTGGAAAACCACCTGGAACAGCTTTGCATCAATTATGCTAATGAGAAGCTGCAGCAGCATTTTGTCAGCCATTTTCTGAAAGCTCAACAGGTAAGGCTTTCCATGCTTGGCATGATTAGGAAGGGAATCGAAAATAAGTCAGCAAGTGTTGCATTGCCTCTGTACAAATCGATGGTGAGACCACGCTTGGAGTACTGTGTACAGTTCTGGTCACTGCACCTCAAGAAGGAAATAATGGAACTGGAAAAGGTGCAAAAAAGGGCAACAAGAATGATCAAGGAAATGGAGCGCCTCCCTTATGAAACCAGATTGCAGCGCCTTGGTCTCTTCAGCCTTGAAAGACGGCGTTTAAGGGGTGACTTGATCGAAATGTATAAAATCATGCATGGGATAGAAAAGGTGGATAGAGAAAAATTCTTTTCTCTATCACACAATACCAGGACAAGGGGGCACTCCATAAAGCTCGTAGGTAAGAAAGTGAGGACAAATAAAAGAGAAATATTTCTTCACCCAGAGGATCGTTGATTTATGAAACTCACTTCCAGAAGGGGTCGTGACAGCTGTCAGCCTTGACAGCTTCAAGGCAGGGTCAGACAGATTCATGGATGCCAAGTGTATCGGTGGTTATTAAAACGGATGTCCATGTGCCGCCTCTATGTTGGTTGAGGCAGGCAGGATTCCCTGGAGTGCCATTTGTTGGGGGTCAAGGGAAAGGGAGGGTTTTGCCTTCTCTTTCTGCTCAAGGTCCCCATGTACAATTGGTGGGCCACTGTGTGACAGAATGCTGGACTCGATGGGCTTTGGCCTGATTCAGCATGACTCTTCTTATGTTCTTATGTCTTCTGGGGTCTTTGGGCAAATTGAAATCCTTTACTTCCTCTCTCGGTTATTTTTGTTCCTCAAGGAAGAATACGCCGAAGAAGGCCTTGGATGGTCCTTTGTAAACTACCAAGATAATCAAACCTGTCTGGATGCCATTGAGGGCAATCCTGTTAGCATCTTCTCCTTGCTCAATGAGGTGGGTCTAAAGCTTCCTTCTCTTCCTTTTCAAATCCAGTCCATTTAATCATAATCGGAGCTCTCCAAAGCAGAAGAGGCTAAACTGGCACGGTAAGACAATATCAGTGTAACACAAGATGTAAGGGGAAAAAAAGAATCTAAAAGGCATAAAGGAGTAACTGATTTAAAGATGCCATTATTGGATTCTCCTCTTTTTGGACTGTACCCAATTGCTCACCTGTGCCTAAATTTGGTTGGCTTTGGTCAGTGATGGCGAACCTTTTAGAGACCGAGTGCCCAAACTGCAACCCAAAACCCACTATGCATCGTCAGGTGCAAGGTAAGTGTGGCCCATTGGGTGGGTGTGCCCCATTGGGTGGGCGTGGCTGTGGTGGTAACGGTAGACTGGGTGGGACTAAAAAGTTCAATCAATCAATTCCAACTTTGCAAGATCTTTTTTTTTCCCACGAGAAGTTGAAATTGATTGATTGATTGAACTTTTTTTTTTTTTTGCACACGGCGGAGGCCTAAAGCGAAAAGGTTTTATAAAACCCAGCTGAAGGCCTAGGACTGGGGTGACGGTGCGTGTGCCCACAGAGAGAGCTCTGAGTGCCGCCTCTGGCACCCGTGCCATAGGTTCGCCACCACTGGCTTTGGTCTTCCTCCTCCTCCTCCTCCTCCTCCTCCTCCTCTTAACAGCCAATCTTTCCCCACTGTGTCTCTCTTTTTTCTTTGCCAGGCCTGCCGCCTTAACTGGACTTCCAACGCAGCACAGTTTCAAAGTCGGATTGAGATTGCTCTGTCCAAGAACGCCTGTATAAGCCGAGACAAATTTAGGAAGGATCCAAACTTCATCGTATCCCATTATGCTGGCAGCGTCTGCTATCAGATTGAGAGTATGGTAGAAAAAAATAAGGTACGTTTGGTTATCACTTGGGTTTGTTCATTTAAATGAGAGGTAGTCCTTTTTTTGTAAGTCTCATTTGAACATGAGGCTAAAATCAAATTCCATTGCTGCTGTTTTTCACGGCTATTTAATTCTTCAGTAAAAGGAAGATTTTGGTAGGTTTACTGGATGGGCAATTAAAGAAAAGCATCCAGTTGTTTCATAAAGCAAAACTTAGTTTTTAAGTCTCTCTATTCTATTCTATTCTATTCTATTCTATTCTATTCTATTCTATTCTATTCTATTCTATTCTATTCTTGTTCTATTCTATTCTATTCTATTCTATTCCATTCCTATTCTATTCCATTTCATATTTTCTATTCTATTCTATTCTATTCTAGATCAAGAGCTATTTTATGACATATCTCTCCCTCTCTCTCTCTCTCCCTCCCTCCCTCCCTCTCCCCCTCTCCCTCTCCCTCTCTCTGATTTCTAATTATTTTCTGATATAAAAAAATGTCAGCCTTTTAAAAGAGAGTTGAAAAAATGGGAAGGGTACTGCCAAAGAGAAGTGCTTGAATCTTTGGTAACAAGGAACAATGTAAATTTAAGCCATCATCTATTGATCCTAGAGCCAAAAGAAGGCAGAATATAACATTTATTCATATATATGAAGGTTTTTTTTTCCACACTATTCTCTCTAAAGGATTGAGAAAAATTCTCCTGCAGTTTGTCCGACAAGAATATGATGGAAAATTTTAAAACTGCACACATAAATATTTTATCTCTGGCTGTTGCTTTGGGTCCCCTTTCTGAAGCTTTTGTGGCAATAAGCTTTTGCTTACAAATCCCACAAAAGTGTTAAGAAGATATAAACCTTTCTTTATTTCGTGGTTTTTGCCTGACCTACATAATCAAGCAAAGTGTACATATTTCATTCATTAAGGAGTGACATCTGGCAGGAGCTAGGAAGTGGCCTGCTCTGTAATGGCACCTGCTCTTTGAAACACCAGTCCCCCCAAGATACATTTGGGATGGAGCAAGGTCTGGAATTTTTATCAGAAGCTCTTTCTGCTGCAACCCTTAGATCAGGGGTGTCAAACTGCCGGCCCGCGGGCCAATTGCATCATATGGAGGCCACTCCCACCCCAGCTCCGGCAATGCAAAAAAAATCAAACGTTGCGACACGTCACATGACGTGGCGAGTTTGACACCCGTGCCTTAGATGGATTTAGTCATAATAATAATAAAGTTGGAAGGGACCTTGGAGGTCATTTAGTCCAACCCCCTGCTCAGGCAGGAAACCCTATACCATTTTGGACAAATGGCTGTCCAGTCTCTTCTTAAAAGCCTCCAGTGTTGGAGCATTCACCGCTTCTGGAGGCAGGTTGTTCCACTGGTTAATTGTTCTCACTGTCAGGGAGTTTCTCCTTAGTTCTAGGTTGCTTCTCTCCTTGGTTAGTTTCCATCCATTGCTTGTTCTATATGTTTATGGTTCACTATGACAAAGACTGATAATCTGTCTGCTTCTGGTTTTTCTTAAAAAAATTCAGGATCCTGTTCCCCCAGAATTGGTCCTGTTGCTGCAGCAATCCGAGGATGCCTTGCTTCAGAAGTTATTTCCTGTAGAAGAGATGAACGCCAAATCTGACGAAAACGATATAAAGACTCAAGCAAAACCTGCACTTGTCACGGTCGTCTCCAAATTTAAGGTTCATCCCATTTGCAGATTTCAGCTTAGGTTGTGCCTTCTTTCCCCTCCCCCTCCCCCCATGCTTTTCTCCTACAACAGTGAGCCCCAAACCTGTGTTTGTTAAACTAGAGGAGAAGGAAGGGAGATTCTTAGGAGAGGAGACACGGGGAAGAGAGGCAGGATGGTCTTCTGTGATGTTGTTCGAGTAAAGGAGAAATCATTAAAGTGTAGGTACTCCTCACTTATCAACCATTAATTCATTTGGCCACTTGAAATGGTTTTATTTATTTATTTATTTTCCGATTTCTATACCGCCCCTCTCCAGAAGGACTCGGGGCGGTGTACAGCCCAAAATTAAAAACATATAAATATACAAAATTAAAATAATTAAAAATAAATTAAACAATTTGGCCATAAATCCCATTTAAAACCCAATACATTATAGATCTTAAAAATAACTCAATCCCCTAAAACAATATTAAGCTTGCTGGAACTGGAGCTTCTATGCCAGGCTGGCCTGTTGAAAAAGGAATGTTTTCAATTCCTGATGGAAGGTACGTAAATCTGTCATCGTACGGAGTTGGGGGGGGAGCTCGTTCCATAGTGTGGTAGCTCCCACAGAGAAGGCTCTCCCCCTGGGGGTCGCCAGCGACATTGTCTGGCCGACGGCACCCTGAGGAGGCCCTCTCTGTGGGAGCGTACCGGAGGGCGGGAGGTATTTGCTAGCAGTAGGCGGTCCTGTAAGTTAATAGTGAATAGTGAGAGAACTGATTAAGTAATACAGGTAATCCTTGACTTACGACCCCAATTGATCCAAAATTTCTGTTGCTAAGTGAGACGGTGGTAAAGTGAGTTTTGCCCCACTTTATGACCTTACTTGCCGTAGCTGTTAAGCAAATCACTGCTGTTTTTAAGTTACTATCATGGCTGATAAGGGAATCTGGCTTCCCCATTGACGTTGCTTGTCGGAAGATCACAAAAGGTGATCCCATAACCCTGGGACACACGGCAACCGTCATAAATATGGGTCGCTTGGTAAGCATCTGAATTTTGATCCTGTGACCATGGGGGTACAGCAAGTGTGAAAAAAGGTCGTAAGTCGCTTTTTTCAAGGCCATTGTAACTTCGAACGGTCACTAAAGAACTGTTGTAAGTCGAGGACTACCTGTACTTTTGATTGGTCCTTGAAGTTCTGGCCATCGCAAGGCCTTGCAATCCCATGGTCATGATTTGTGCGCTTGGCAAGCACCTCCCACTTACGATGACTGCACCCAACAGTCACGTGATCACCATTTGCCGCTATAAGCAAAGACAAAGGGGAAGCCAGCGGGAAATATCTATCGCAAGTTATTCCAGTAAGTGTCAAGAATGAAAATTTGGCAGCTATGTGCCCCTCTCTGTTTTCATCTTGCCATTAAAATAAAGGGAGGGGAGGTGTTGCTTTTGAATGGGTTAGTTAGAGAAATGAAACCTCTCCAGTTCTCTTGGAAACTTGCTGAGAGTCAGCAGTCTGGAAACCTTTCAAGGACATTCATGCAGGTGTGAAGAAGAGAGCAGACGATTCCCATAACAAAGTGAACTTGTTTACATGAGTTGTGTGGACATGTGGAGGGGTTTGGCTGGGAAAGTCATTATTATATGCCCTGGGATTTTAGAGTTAGTTTTTCATCGCCTTTACCAGGCCATGTATTCAATAAACAATAAACTTTTCAGAAATGAAAATAATGCTGGACGAGTAGAGTAGGGTAGGGATATAGAATAGGATATTGGAACATAGAATAGAACAGAATAGATATTGGAATATTGAATAGAATAGATATTGGAATATAGAATAGAATAGAATAGAATAGAATAGAATAGAATAGAATAGAATATAGAATAGAACAGAATAGATATTGGAATATTGAATAGAATAGATATTGGAATATAGAATAGAACAGAATAGGTATTGGAATATAGAACAGAACAGAATAGATATTGGAATATAGAATAGAACAGAACAGAATAGAATAGAATAGATATTGGAATATAGAATAGAATAGATATTGGAATATAGAATAGAATAGATATTGGAATATAGAATAGAACAGAATAGATATTGGAATATAGAATAGAATAGAATAGAATAGAATAGATATTGGAATATTGAATAGAATAGATATTGGAATATAGAATAGAACAGAATAAATATTGGAATATAGAATAGAATAGAATAGAATAGAATAGAATAGAATAGATATTGGAATATAGAATAGAACAGAGCAGAACAGAACAGAACAGAACAGAATAGAGCTGGAAGGGACCTTGGAGGTCTTCTAGTCCAGCCCCCTGCTCAAGCAGGAGAACCTACACCATTTCAGACAAACAGTTGTCCAGTCTCTTCTTTATTCGGATACTCGAGCTGTAAGTTGACATTAAGTCCCTTGGCCTCCCTGTACTCATATAGTGCCCTGCTCCCCACAGCTTCTTTGCTTTGCTTGCGCATCCTGCTTCCCCCAGGCTTCTTGTGATGCATGATTCAGATGAGTTTAGCAGGCACAGAATGCTGGCTGCAGTGGGAAGGGATATATAAAACCAGGAGAGAATATGTATTTGGGGTACCTTAGAAAAGAGCCAGGCTAATGGATTGCAACTTTGAGTAATGCATGACGCTGCAATGTTTCATTGCAGATCAGGGTGTTTTTTTTCCTTTTCAAAACCCACAAGGGCCTATATCTCTTGTTATTCTTGCAGACATCCCTTGAGCGGTTGATGGAGATCCTGCACAGCACCACTCCGCACTACATCCGGTGCATTAAGCCCAATGCAGACTGCCAGGCGGCCCTTTTCAGAAAAGAGGAGGTGACTTGCACATTAATTTGTATTTTTATTTTCCCCTCCATCCCTGCACTCCCCCAGGATACCTTATAGGACAGGGGTAGGCAACCTTGACTCTTTTATAACTCATGGACTTCAACTCCCAGAATTCCTGAGCCGGCATGGCTCAGCTTGGAAACTCTCCCTTTCCCCTCAGCATGGCTGGCTCAGGAATTCTGGGAGTTGAAGTTCACGAGTCATAAAAGAGCCAAGGTGGCCTACCCCTGTTATAGGATATTATTAATCACAATGGGGTTTTTAAAACCTGAAACGGTAGTTAAAATTGTACTCCATAAAAGCTTAAGAGCAGAAACAGTAATATAGAAGCTTTTAAACCACCCAGAAATGTAAGATGCTGATATTAAAACATATAAGGAAATAACGTCAACTCTGTCTGGTGCTGAAGCCTCCTCCAGGTGATGCCAGGCAAGTCTCATTGGAGAAAGCCTGATCCCAAGTAATCCTTTTCACTATAGACTACTATAGTAGGGGGGCATGATAGCAGTGTTCCAATATCTCAGAGGGTGCCCCCAACATTTTTTTTAATTTTTAATTGATTTATATTTTTGTACTTGTATTTTTTGCTGTGAGCCGCCCTGAGTCTGGGGAGAAGGGCGGCATATAAGTCAAATAAATAAATAAATAAAGCGCCTGAAGGCAGGACAAGAAACAACGCATGGAAACTAATCAAGGAAAGAAGCAACCTAGAACTAAGGAGAAACTTCCTGACAGTTAGAACAATTAACCAGTGGAACCACCTGCCTCCAGAAGTGGTGAATGCTCCAACACTGGAAGTTTTTAAGAAGAGACTGGACAGCCATTTGTCCGAAATGGTATAGGGTTTCCTGCCTGAGCAGGGGGTTGGATTAGATGACCTCTCTTCCAACATTATTATTATTATGATGATTATTATTACTACTACTATTACTATTATTACTATTAACCTGGCAGCTGTTACCACAGCCGTTAAGGGTTGCAACAACTAATTTATAAAGAAGCAGTCTTTAAGCAGTCACTTGGTAATAGCAGAAGTGGGGAGAGCATTCTAGTACTGATGATGTTAGTTCGTTTGGTAATGAAATGTCTGCAAGAAAGCCATCAAGCTCAGAGAACAACCAAGGGCCCCACCGTTCAACCCTGAGCTACAAATATTCTCTTCTATTGATGTCAGATATCTTCTACATTAGGGAGTCCTTTCCTTACGTTTCTTCTTTCTTTCAAAATTAAGGCATCACCCCATTTATCCCAGGAATATTTATAAATAATCTGTTGGGGTTTTTTTTTTTGATACCACCCACCCTTTCCTGGATCACTCTTTTATAAAACAAATCTCTTGTTTTAGCATGTGTCAGAGATAATGTAAATAGCTATCTAGCTCTCCAGTAATGCAGTTGGAAGGAAGCATTAAGGCCACTGCTGTCTCAGAATAGGAATCCAAATTTAAGCATGAATCAAGGAGAGAAGCAACCTGGAACTAAGGAGAAATTAGAAGAACTAATCAGTGGAACGGCTTGCCTTCAGAAGTTGTGGATGCTCCATCACTAGAAGCTTTCAAAAAGAGACTGGACAGCCACTTGTCTGAAATGGTAGAGGGTTTCCTGCCTGAGCAGGGGGGTTAGACTAGAAGACCTCTAAGGTCCCTTCCAACTCTGTTATTTTACATTCCAGCTTGGTCCAGTCTAATCTGTCTTGACCACTTTCTTGTGGGCTCCTTTCAGATCTTCATCACATCACCTGCTGGTCAATTTTTATCTAGGTCAGTGATGGTGAACCTTTTAAAGGCCGAGTGCCCAAACTGCAACCCAAAGCCCACTTATTTATCGCCGGGTGCCAGGTGGGCGTGGCCCACTGGGTGGGCGTGGCTGTGGTGATCAAGACAGATTGGGTGGGTGTGGCCAAGGTGGGCGTGATCTCAATGTTGCTTGTGGGGAGGGACACCTGTGGCGGCCGGGCAGGGTTGGGGGAGATCCAGGGGGTCTCTGCCGGGTGGGGCGGTGGGCAGGAGGCTCGTCCTGCGGGGAGAGGCGAGGACAGGCGAGGCAAGGCTGGGGTGCCATTGTCACAGGGCAAGGTGAGGCAGGGGCCGAGGCAGCTGCTGTCTGACACCATCGTCCCCTGCACACAGAGGCCAGCGAGTGCATGGGTGCTGGGATGCATCCAGCCATGTGGGATCTCGGCAAGTTAGCAGGCGGCTGGTTGAAGAGGGACGGTTGCCATCGCCGGGGCATGGTGCGCGTGCCCACAGGGCTCTGCATGCCACAGGTTCGCCACCACTGATCTAGGTCAAACCTATCCAGGTCTTTCTGTAGAACTGTAGTTTCTACACTGCTGACTGTCTTTATTGCCCTTTCTCAGACCCTATTATTTGTGAAGCCCTCTTGGAGTGTGGTCTCCGGAAGTGGACAATTCTTCAGGCAATGTGTTCTTCAAAGCCTCTTTTTCTTCCAGGTTCTGAATCAACTGGAGGCGTGCGGCATTGTAGCAACTGTCCACATCAGTGCAGCTGGCTTTCCAGTTAGGTAAAGCTACTCCAGAGTTTGCTTTTCTTTTCCTCATTTGTGATTAACCTGACTTGCATTTTTCCTGCATTTTTCTCTCATTGCCCTAATCACATTTGGAAATGAGATAATAGATGATTTATATACTTAAATTATCGGTCATCTCATTCCCAAACATCATCTGTTGGATTGTGGGTGGGGGGAGAGGATTCCCCCTCTTTTCTTTCCTTTTTTAAATAAAATTTCCTGCAAGCCAAACCCACACAATAGATGTACAATATTTCCAGCAGCTTTCTGCTCTTAAGGTATTTATTTGTTATTTGCAGGTTGGGTAATTGGGTTTTATTTTACACTAGAGGCCTTTTGTTTATATCCGAATTAACCCTAGAATTAATGTGGCTCTTTGGCTACATTACTAACATAACACACAGCACGTTTCAGCTGATATTCCTGATAGCATCAAAGAAAGCTATTAGTTTACCACTGGTAATTTTTCTAAGTATGTACTATTTTGTACTTCTGCAATTTGTTTTTGGATTCTCTCCAGCCTGCGGGTCCCATTTGCAACATCCTGAACTTTAGAAATAGAACTATTTCTTCCCATCCTGCTTACAATCTTTTTGGACTGTTGCCTTCTGGTAGAAGATATTAGAACATTTAAAACTCGGACCACCCATTTTCTGACTAGCTTTTATCCCAGAGCTATAATTGCACTTAATAATGAACTAAAGGGCCACCATCAGTGAACTGTTGGATAGTGCTACTTGGTCTGTTGGGTGGATGCTGGGTGGTTTTGGGCGTGGGGAATTGTGGTGGGTGGGAGTGTGTTTGGGGATTATGTGTGGGACCTGGTCTTTGGGTGTCATGTAAATTTCATTGTATGTGTACACTGTGTATACACACACAATGACAATAAAGTTATTATTATTATTATATTTAAAGCAGCTTCTAGGTCAGTGGTTCTCAACCTTTTTAATGCCGCGACCCCCAACCGGTCGTAAGTTGAGGACCACCCAACCGGTCGTAAGTTGAGGACTACCCAACTGGTCGTAAGTCGAGGACTTCCCAACCGGTTGTAAGTCAAGGGCTATTTCCCTGCCCAGGAGCACCGCGCATGCGTGGTGCCGCCCCCTGCACCGGCCGAGGCATAGCTGGCAAGGGGCAGTGACGGCACAGGGCGACCTCCGGCTGGGCCACCAGCTGACCCAGCCCAAGGAAGGTAAGCCACCCGCCTGGCCCCACGCGCGCCAGCAACCCTCCCTGCGCCCGCCGGCCTCCCACCTCCCACCCCTGGCTCTCTTTTACTTCCATTTTTAGTAGTTGCTCAGCAGGGAGGGGTGGAAACTTCCGGAGAGCTCCCCTTCGCTGCAGACAACTTGCCGCACTGTTTGCAGGCTGGGACTTTTGGCGGGCTCAGCAGGGCAGAGACAGCCTGGACAATTCCTGTTGGCTTTTGAAAGCCAATAGAATTAGACTCTATTCAAGGGAGTCTATTCTATTGGCTTTCAAAAGCCAATAGAATAAGAGGGAGTAGCACAGCTAAGGAAAAGGGGGGGGGGGGAAATGGCGGACTGTGTTGTTTGGTGACCCCTGTGAAATGGTCGTTCGACCCCCAAATGGGGTCCCGACCCACAGGTTGAGAACCGCTGTTCTAGGTTGATAGATTCTTTGATTCTGAATTCCTCGTTGCCCAAGGATACATTCATTGTTAAAATAGATAAGAGTGTAGTAATAACCACCCCTATGCATCTCCCTTTTACCATAGCCAGGTCCTTCATAAATGCCACATTTCTCAGGGCTGTGAGAATTATATCTTTTAGGAGGACCAGGAAAGGTCCGTCTTTAATCAGAGCCAGATGCAAAAGGGTAGCTGAGGAATGGCAGGGTGGGGGTGGAGAGCAAGAAAGTAAAAGAGAAAGTTATGCTTCTGCAATTCATTTAATTGCATCTGTTGGACATATCAGTTGCATATGGCTAGTCCTCAACTTACAAGCATTCATTTAGTGACCGTTCAAAGTTACAATGATGCTGAAAAAAGTGACTTAACGACCGTTTTTCACACAACTGTCGCAGCGTCCTCCCAGTTACGGGATCAAAATTCGGGTGCTTGACAGTTGGCAAGTATTTATGACAGTTGCCCTGTCCAGAGGTCATTGAACCTAGAACTAAGGAGAAATTTCCTGACAGTGAGGACAATTACTGGAACAACCTGCCTCCAGACGCGGTGAATGCTCCATCACTGGAGGTTTTTAAAGAAGAGATTAGACAACCATGTGTCTGAAATGGTATAGTTTCCTGCCTGAGCAGGGGGTTGGACTTGATGATCTCCAAGGTACCTTCCAACTCTATTATTGTTGTTGTTGTCATTATTATCAACCTTCTCAGCTGGCTTCCGACAAGCAAAGTCAATAGGGAAGAAACATGTGGCCGCTTTAATGACCACATGGTTCACTTAACGGTTGTGGCAAAAAGGTCATAAAATGGGGCAAAACTCATAACTGTCTTGCTTAGCAATGGAAATTTTAGGCTCAGTTGTGGTCGTAAGTCAAGTGTCAACGCTGCTAACATCGGATGTTCTTGCTTTGACAACAGATGGAAATGTAGCCATCTTTTCTCTTTCGCTTTTAGAGTTCGTTGATGCTGGGGGGGGGATGTGAATGAGAGTCCAGCTAGACATAACAACACTAAACTTAGGGTGAGAATCAAGGTTATTGATCCCAGAGCTGATAAAGAATTGGCGGGCTGCCCGTGCTTCAAGCTAATTGGGGAATGTGATTTATGACTGTTAATTAGAGGAGGGAATTATGCTTTGATGCTATGTGGAGCGGGGATTCAGGTTTTGGCTTCGATTATGTAGTGCCGATATTATGCTACTCAAATAAAAGATTCTTTAAGGTAAACAATGCCTCAAAGTTCTTTTAAAGAGTTTCATCTGTTGGAACCATGCCATCAAGGACTACCTATATACAGGCAGTTCTTGACTTTATAACCAGTCATTTAGGAACCGTTTGAAGGTATGACACACCTTTGTGAGGCTACTTAAAAAGCAGGATTTGAATTCTGACTTTTCTCTCCCCACCCCCCACCCCCTCGGGCCACGTGATCACATTTGGGCTGTTTGGCAACTGGCCTGCATTGATGGTCATCTGCACTGTCCCACAGTCATCATGATTTACATTTGTTGCCTGAAACCAGCATTCGCTTTTGGTTTCCGGCCAAAAAAACCCCCCACTGCTGACAATGGATTCACTTAACAACCATCAGAAGAAGGGTCATAAAATCGGGCATCATCCCCTGGTGACCTATTTAACAACTGACATGACTTATTACCATAATCCCAGACTTCGTTATGGCAGTAAGTTGAGGACTCTTTGTATAGAAGTATTACAGAATTGGGTTGTGCATCAGATCAATTCTTTCCCCCCCCTACTGTTTTCCTGGCAGGATTTCCTTTGGAAGCTTTTTAGAACGTTATGGGCTGCTGAAGAAATTAAAGAAACAGAATCTGAAAGCCACATCCAGTCAAGAAAATGGCTTTTGGCCTGATGCAGGGAACGGTAAGTTCTTTAAGATTGCATCTTCTGGTAATAGCATGGATTATCTCTAATATTAATTGACTTTTATCAACTTGGGCTGTTCAAGGCCTTTAAGCGTCTCTTCTTTTTTTTATGTTTGGTTCACTTCCTTTGCTCTTTACATTCCTGCCTCTCCTTTTGAATTTTCTGAAATATTAGTGAATTTGCAGATTGTAGAAGGCAGAGTACAGACGTGGCGAACCTATGGCACGGGTGCCAGAGGCGGCACTCAGAGCCCTCTCTGTGGGCACGCGCGCCGTCGCCCCAGTCCTCGGCCTTCAGCTGGGTTTTATAAAACCTT
This sequence comes from Bothrops alternatus, assembly GCA_034064705.1. Lineage (NCBI taxonomy): Eukaryota > Metazoa > Chordata > Lepidosauria > Squamata > Viperidae > Bothrops > Bothrops alternatus. The sequence continues at coordinate 103,048 of JARGCV010000082.1, read as the reverse complement.
TTCGCTTTAGGCCTCCGCCACCGTGTGCAAAAAAAAAAAAAAAAGGTTCAATCAACCAGTCAATTTCAACTTCTCGCGGGAAAAAAAAGATCTTGCAAAGTTGGAATTGATTGATTGAACTTTTTAGTCCCACCCAGTCTGCTGTTACCACAGCAGCCACGCCCACCCAATGGGCCACACCCATCCAATAGGCCACACCCAGCCAATGGGCCACATCCATCCGGCACTCGACGATGCATAAGTGGGTTTTGGGTTGCAGTTTGGGCACTCAGTCTCTAAAAGGTTCGCCATCACTGTCATAGTATATACGGGATTGAGCTGCAGAGTAAGATGGCTTACATTTTGCAAAACGTTCCTCTTATTACTATGACTCACAAGTAATAGTTGTGAGAAGTTGTCTACATGCAAAAATACTAGAAATACACATGTTCCTAGGTGCAAAATTTCCCATTACTCTTTAATTTTTTTTCATTCATCGTAGGGATAGTATGTTCTTTTGAGTTCTCTGATCCGTTAATATTTTATTAATATTCTTTTTCAACTATTCGACCAGTTTAGTGAATAAGTAAGGAATGATTGCATTTACATACTTGATATATTTATGGCAGTTCTTAATTATAAAAAGCTGTACCATTAGAAGACCTAAAAACTCAGAGACAACCCAGAGATTATCATGGAGAAAATCTACGTATATACCGGTAGTTGATAAGAATTGACACCGATTAAATCAGAGGTCCCCAACCTTTTGGGCACCAGGGGACTGGTTCCTTGGAGAAAGGTTTTTCCAGGACCGGATAGTGCTTGGTTTTGTGTACTGCCTGCATCCTGCAAATGGGGCCTTGGTTGTTTGTGCGGACCGGTTGCTGGCATGCTGCAGCCCAGTAGTGGTCCACGGTCCGGGGGTTGGGGACCCCTGGACTAAATGGCACAGAATCAGTTAATCTATGCAGAGAACGTTTCAGGAGTGAAAATTACAACTTAACACGAAACAATTTCAGCATATGTATCACAACTGGGTTGACAGCATAGAGCAGGGGTGTCAAACTCGCCACGTTATGTGATGTGTTGTGACGTATCGCAACTTTTCCCCCATTGCCAGAGCTGGGGTGGGCACGGTTTCGGCGTGATGCATCCGGTTTGCGAGCCAGCAGTTTGACACCCCTGACATAGAGCAGTGTTGGCAATTTTAATCTGTGTGCACTTTTAACTCTCAGAATTCTCCTGGATGGCTGAGGAATTCTGGGAGTTGAAGTAGGCACAGCTTAAAGTTACTAAGGCTGAGAAAGACTGGCCTAAAGTCCCGGAGCTATAGAAGGAGAGAACGTCTTGCAGAGTTTCACCAAATAGATTGTGGGTATACTCTCATGATGCAACCTTTCCACCTTTTCACTTGGGGACATTTTATGAGGGCTGTAGTACTTTTTGGGTTTTTGTTCTTGGGTTAGCTAGGCAAGTCTTGACTCCTGCCGAATGCCTGGATAGGTCTCCCTGCAGTTTTCTTGGCAACGTTTTTCACAAGAGATTTTGCCATTGCCTCATTCCTAGAGCTGAGAGAGAGTGACTGGACCAAGAATGCTTAAAGCAGGACCAGAACTCATGGTCTCCTGATGTCGAGCCTGGTGCCTTAACCACAGCACCAAGCTGCCTCTCTTTCTTAATTGTAAGAAACTAGCTTTTCTTAATTATATCCCCATCATTGTATTAAGTGGGTCCTGAAATGCAAACATCTACAATGCTGTCAGTTTGACTTTCATTCCCAGAGTAACTTGCTTCAGGAAAACAGCTGTATCTTCTGTTTCCTTATAGCAGTGATCCCCAGCCTTTCCAGCTCTCTGGACCGGTGGGGGGGGGGAAGGAATGGTTTCACGTGCACGCCTGCTCCTTGCACAAATGGAGCTTTGCACGCTCACCTGTTGCTTGCTTGGCCCAATTCCCAACAGGGCAGGGATCGGTACTGGTCCACGGACCAGGGGTTGGGGACTTTTGCCTTATAGCATCTACTTGCCTCCAGATAATGGACAGAACAATGATTTCCCCTTTCTGTCTTATTCTTGGAGTTATCTGTAAATTTACGCTTTTAAATTTCAGAAGAATACACAGGCTCTATCTAGTACAGTGGTTCTCAACCTTTTTCAGGTTGAGACCCCACTTGTGCCGCCCATGTGCGGCACGACCCCGACGCGTGTGTGCGCATGCGCGGCGCACGTGCGACAAAAACAAAATGGCGGACCGCGACGGGCTGATCCGCGCATGCGTGGTGCGCGCGCGACGGCCTGAACCGTGCATGCGCAGCGCACGCGCAACGAAAACAAAACAAAACAAAAAACAAAATGGCAGACCGTGACGGGCTGATCCGCGCATGCGCGGCGCGCACGCGACGGCCTGAACTGCGCATGCGTGGCGTGCGCGCGATGAAAAAACTAAACAAAAAAAACACAAAATGGCGGACCGCGGTGTCCGGCGACCCCCGCGAAACAGTCGTTCGACCCCAAATGGGGTCGCGACCCACAGGTTGAGAACCGCTGATCTAGTAGCATGTATGGAATACAAACCACATAGATTTCTGGTAAAAAAAAATCTAACTTCTGGAAAAATCATAGCCAAATATGTATGGATTCAGAGATGGCCACTTGAAGAATTACACTTACAAATAAATCAGTGGTAGGGAAGTAGATCTCATTTATCACTCTTTAGAAAAATAAGCACCTAACATACTAATTTGGGAAGGATTATTGAGCGTTTGATTTAGTGTTTTGTATTTTTGTTGTCAGCAGATCAAATGAATTGCCCGCTATCTTTCCAACTTTTTGGTTTGGGTTTTAGTTTTCTTTTTGGTTCTTCTAGTTCTCCTTGGATTCTTCTTCTACTCTTGACCAAACTTGCTTCTCTCTACGGCAGCCTCTTTCTCTCTCCAAGCAACACACTTCACCCCTCTCTCCTTGCTTTAGCAGAACAAGGCTGACTAGTAGAGGTAAGCTTAGATTAGAACTTCCTTGCCACGGGCCAGACTACATGGGTTGGTAGCATCCATTCAAACAGGAGGGGACGTTGTGTGGTGTTTTGCAAGCTCCAGCCGAGCCCAAGGGCCACTTCCAAGTCTGGTTGGGTAGAAAGCAGCTATGGAGAAAATGTGAGAGGAGGGAGGTTGGTGGGTATTCCATAGTTCTTCCGTCCATGTATGGTAGGGAAACCTACTCTCCTACAGATGTTGGGATTCTCATTGCCCATCCAACATAACTCTAGTAGTCACTCACGATGGAAGGTGTAATCTCAACAAGATTGGAAGGCTGATTTTCTAACTCAGCCATGGAGCTCTAAGAAGGCCATTCTCTCAACAGTGAGATAAATGTATGTTTTTATTTGTGGTTTTTACTGGTGTGTAGTGTGCACTGGGAATAGCATTCAATTTTGTTGTGAGATACACAATGACAATAAAGATATTCTATTCTATTCTTATTCTATTCTACTCTACTCCTATTCTATTCTATTCTTATTCTACTCTACTACTATTCTATTCTATTCTTATTCTACTCTATTCTGCTCTACTCTACTCCTATTCTATTCTATTCTATTCTATTCTTATTCTACTCTATTCTGCTCTACTCCTATTCTATTCTATTCTATTCTTATTCTACTCTACTCTATTCTGCTCTACTCCTATTCTATTCTATTCTACTCTACTCTACTCTAATATTATTCTATTCTACTCTATTCTATTCTTATTCTACTCTACTGTTCTATTCTATTCTATTCTATTCTATTCTAATATTATTCTACTCTACTCTACTCTACTCTAATCTATTCTGCTCTACTCTACTCTACTCTTATTCTACTCTACTCCTCTTCTCTTCTCTTCTCTTCTCTTCTCTTCTCTTCTCTTCTCTTCTCTTCTCTTCTCTTCTCTTCTCTTCTCTTCTCTTCTCTTCTCTTCTCTTCTCTTCTCTTCTCTTCTCTTCTCTTCTCTTCTATTCTATTCTATTCTATTCTATTCTATTCCATTCTATCTCACAGAACTGTAGTGGATAACTGAGCCAGCAATTACTCTTGCAAGTCATGACAATTGTTAAGCAGGTCACACACCTGGTTTTATGATCGTGTTGACATCTGTCATAAAGCAAATGCCATGTCATGAATGCCAGTTTCTGAGGGGGGGATCATAAATTATGGTCCACGTGATTACAAGATGCTACAAATGGCCAAAATATGGTCACATGATAATGGGGGGGGAAACAGCCATTGTAACTTTGAATCCAGGTCATAAGTCCCTTTTTCGGGGTCTGTTGTAACTTTGAGCAGTCACTATGCAACCAGTCATAAGTCAAGGACTACTTGTAGATTCAGTAAAGAAGACAGAATCCATAAATGCTGCACCCATTCCATGCTGGAGGGGATAGATTGTGTATATTTAAATCTCAGAGCATCATCTGCTTTGCCATTTCCAAGGCGTTTTAATTAGTCCTATTTTATTTAGTACTTGTTAGGTACAAGCCCATGTAGTTTGGCCCACAGTGACTGCTAATATTTTAAAACATTTTCATGATTTTTAAAATTTCTTTTAACAGGCAAATCAGGGACTCCTCTTGTAAGAGAAGAATGTGACATTTTGCAGTCTGAGGTCCAAGATATCCTTCAGCAAGTGAAACCCAGTAATTCTTCCGTCACACCTGGAGAAACCAAATCACACAACCTATCAATGTTTTGTGGCAAGACCAAAATATTTTTGACCAGCTCCATGGTAAGAAGCATCCAGTGAGTTCTGGAAAGGAAAGGAAAATGTTGGCTAGGGGTGGAGTCATGCTGATTTTTGCCAAGATAGAATTCTATAACATCAAAGGTTTCTAGCCCTCATGAGGATACATGAAACACAGGACTGGGAGATGGAGGCAAAGCACTTTGGTGATTTAGGTTCAGGTCTTCCCATTCTTCCTCCTCTCCAGCTGCCTTAAATGTGGGAAAAAAACAAAATAATTTTGATTGGCATAACTGTTTTGTAAACCGGAAAAAGGGGATGAAATTTAGCCCTGAGCATGTAGCCTTGACTCTTGTAATAATAATAATAATAATAATAATAATAATAATAATAATAATAATAATAAAAGTTGGAAGGTACCTTGGAGGTCATCTTTTTCATGAGGCAATTCGACTTTCTTGTTTTTAATAAGAATAAGAAAGTTGGAAGGGGCCTTGGAGGTCATCTAGTCCAACCCCCTGCTCAGGCAGAAAACCCTATATACCATTTCAGACAAATGGCTGTCCAATCTCTTCTTAAAGACTTCCATTGTTGGAGCATTCACAGTTTCTGGAGGCAGGTTGTTCCACTGATTAATTGTTGACTCTGGGGGAAAATAAGGGTGTATGTGTGTATGTGTCAGGATAATAATTTAATAGCTAAACAGCTTATGTAATGGGGTAATGCAATGTAAGGTGGATGATGTAATAATAGGAATGACTCAGCAGGTGTGTGTATCCCTTTAAGAGCCTGAGTATAAAAGGGAAGGCTTTTTGCTGCTGTGTTCTCTCTTGTCCATTTCCTGCTCTAACTGCTGTGTGTTGGAATTTGCTATTTCACCACCTGTATGTATTTTATTTCTAGTGTATATTTGCAGATACAGTGTAATATAAGCCACCATTTAATACAAACCACTGTTTACTGTATTTACTCCTGGGTTACCTCAGCGCAATGAGACGGTGCATGCTCTGACAGTATGTGTGTAGGAGTTTGTTTTGGCTACAGCCGGGCCCAACACGAAAATCTTTTTTTACATTCTTTTTCATAGCTGGAGCTTCTCGAATTCCAAAGGGCTTCTATCTTATCTGAGAAAGCGTACTGTATCCAATGCTGTTGGAGAAGGTTTAGAAGGAAGAAAGTGGCCAGGCAGAGATGGTCTGCAACCATCATCCAGTCAGGTGAGCTTATATACTGAGAGGTCTGGAAGAGTTTCTACATGTCCTTTGAGAGAGGAGACAGAGTTTAGAGCAGCGGTTCTCAACCTGTGGGTCGCGACCCCATTTGGGGTCGAACGACCATTTCACGGGGGTCGCCAAACACCGCAGTCCGCTATTTTTTCCCCTTTTCCCCTCGGCTGGTGCAGGGGACAGCACCGCGCATCCACGGGGTAGCACTGCGCATGCGCGATGCGGGCCCGTCGTGCCGCGCATGCGCGATGCGGGCCCGTCGTGCCGTGCATGCGCGGTGCAGGTTGGGGTCTCAGCCTGAAAAAGGTTGAGAACCGCTGGTTTAGAGTGAAAGGTTCAATCCCTGACATTTCAAATTAAAGGGACCAAATTAGGGAGAAGGCTCCTTTCTCCCACTGGAAAGTCTTAAAAAAACACTGGAGGTTTTTAAGAAGAGACCAGACAACCGTTTGTCTGAAACGATGCCGGATTTCCCACTTGAACAGGGGGTTGGAGTAGAAGACCTCCAAGGTCTCTTCCAGCTTTGTTATTGTGTTATTTTCCCAAGTCCCAAGAAAGTCAGAGGGAGCCATTTGTCCTAGTACAGTGGTGGCAAACCTATGACACGCATGCCAGAGGTGGCACTTGGAGCCCTCTCTGTGAGCACGGGTGCTGTTGCCCCAGCCCCGCCTCCCCATGGCCCCCTCACCAGCAGCCCCCCTGGAGGAGAGTCGCCCCCGAGTGTGGCCCATGCGGAGCAGCGCAGCTAAGAACATGGCAGCCAGGCAGCGTAGACAAGAATCTGGCCTCACGCCCCATCGTGCACAGTTGATGCTGCAGGGCACGGGCAGAGGGCGTGGCCACTATGGCGCTGCTGGGCTGCCTGGGTGATCGGCGGGCCCTGGAGGCGGTGAGTGGCCCTGCGGGCAGCCGGGGTGGGGCAGGGGGTGGAGCGGTGCTGGGGCCAGTTTTTAGGCACGCGGTCTCTAAAAGGTTCGACATCACTGTCCTAGTATAAGAGAGTTGCTATTTGTGTCCCACTAGCACAGTGGTTTCCAACGTGAGGCAACTTCACGTTGTGTGGAATTTCAAATCCCAGTCAGCATAACTGACTGGGAAATTCTGGGAGTTGAAATTCATGAGTCTTACAGTTGCCAAGGTTGAGAAAGATTGCTTCTAGCATGTATATTTTTTTTTCTCTTCTTTTGGTAGCTGTTCGCCAATGGTTAACTAGGAAACATTTCCAGAAGTTACGTAAAGCTGTTAGGATTATAAAACAGGCCTGGAAGAAATGGAAGGTAAGAGAAACAAGCCTGGCAAGGTAAAAAAAATCATCCAGGTGTTTTCTTTTTTTTGAAAACTGGAAAGAAATGGAGGTGCGTGCTGCAGTTCTGGGCAAAGACCCAAGCAAGCGGGTTTTTTAAAGGGTTAAAGTGTTTTTTTTTAAGTGTTTTTCAAGAGTTTTTAGTCCTTATGACTGCAAATGCATTAAAGCATGTTGGTGAAGAGTCTAAAAGAGGTTGGGTGGAGGCATTGACAGAACTGGAGGCTTTCCTCAAAATGATGCAAACAGCATCATAAAGAATTGCACTGTTGCAACTTCAAATGGTCACTAGATGAGTGATTATAAGTCAAGGACTACTTGTAATCTCTTTTTTTAATGATTGCATGCTTGAGGTTATGCAGCTGTACTGCTTCCAGATTATTTAATCCAGAAGAGAAATAAATCTTCCTGTCATGGCTCAGATAGACAGACCAGTAAAAGCAGAATTCCAAGGCAAAAATTAAAGAATGTGTTTATTGGCTACAAAGTATCAGCACAGTCAAAAGTGAAACATCCCTCCCAGATGTTACAATGTGACAAAGTTGAACTCCCCGCCCTAGCACTATGTAATCAACTAGCTTCCCCAATAAAATACTTCAGCAGGCTTTCTAACAGAAGGTTCAGCCCGCCAAACATCAGGCAGCAATGACCTTGGTTCCCACGGGGCAAAATATTGTTTAGACTAGGGGTAATAGGCAACCTTGGTGGATTTCAACTTCCAGAATTCCTGAGTCAGTCATGCTGAGGGGAAAGGGAGAGGTAGCCAGGCTGAGCCATGCTGGCTCAGGAATTCTGGGAGTTGAAGTCCACGAGTCATAAAACAGCCAAGGTTGCCTACCCCAGGTTTAGACTAACTTTAAAACCACTTATCCCTCCTCCCTGTACTGTGGCAACCGAAAATGAAACAAAAATGGCTTCAGCTAAGATCCCTTTCTCAAAGATGACTTGGTGGATAAATTGGAGTATTTTTAATTTCTTTTTCGTAGACCAAGATGGCTTTGATAGCTGCAGAAGAACTGGATGGTGTGGAAGAACACCCCCTTCCCTTTCTCCTCGGGAGAACTGCTTCCTCAAGCCAGGCTGCTAGAAAACTGGACGGGTCCTGGCCTCTGAATTCCATCATCCACTCCTGGCCTCTCAGTCTTGTTCTATCAAGCGCCCCGACGACACTGGGGGGGCTCCAGAGAGACCTTGCTCTCCTAACTTGCCTCCAAGTCTTACAGAATGTGAGCTGGACCAAGGCGGAGACCAGACTCCCTGTCGTAGGTGTCAGCTCCATCCGAGCTCCCCCGCAGGTAAGGACAATTGTTACACATGCTTCCAGGTTTGGCTTAAGGGTTTTGCTCACTCACATGCTCACATCCCTGGAAAACAGCCAGGCTTACATCCTTTTCTGCCAAACACTGAGGCACCATCCATTTTTATTTTTAATACATGGAGACCCAGTGAATTTAAAATAATTCCGACGTTAGCCTTTCCTAGCATAGTATAGGTCAGGGGTAGGCAACCTTGACTCTTTTAGGACTTGTGGAGTTCAATACTCAGAATTCCTGAAGCAGCCATGCTGACTTAGGAATTCTGGGAATTGAAGTCCACAAGTCATGAAAGGGCCATGTTGCCTACCTACCCCTGGTATAGGTAGTCCTTGATTTATGACGGTTGGGAACAGAATTTCCTTTGCTAAGCAAGACCTGTTCTTGAGTTGCACCCAATTTTATGACTTTTTTTGCCATGGTTGTTAAGTGAATCACTGTGGTTACGAGAATCATGCAGTTGTTAAGAGAATTCAGCTTCCTCCATTGACGTTCGTTTTCGGAAGCCGGCTGGGAAGGTGGCAAATGGCGATCACGTGACCCGGAGATGCTGCAACCATCATAGATGCATGCCGGTTGCCAAGCACCCGAATTTTGGTCATGTGTCCCATGGGGATGCTGAGGTGGTTGTAAGTCACCTTTTCCCATGCTATTATGACTTTAAACCAGCGGTTCTCAACCTTTTCCGGGGCTCGACCCCGGCCCGCATCGCGCATGTGCGGCATGACGGGCGCATTGCGCATGCGCGGCGCGACGGGCGTATCGGAAAGGGAAAAAAATGGCCGACCCCCCCAAAAATGGCCGGCCAAAAAAAAAATGGCGGGCCCGCATCGCGCATACGCGCCGGCCCGCATCGCAAAGGGGGAAAAATGGCCGACCAAAAAAAAAAATGGCTGACCCAAAAAAAAAAGGCGGGCCCGCATCACGCATGCGCGGCGCGACAGCCCGCATCGCAAAGGGAAAAAAAATGGCTGACCAAAAAAAATGGCGGACTGCGGCGTTTGGCAACCCCCGTGAAATGGTCGTTCGACCCCAAATGGGGTCGCGACCCACAGGTTGAGAACCGCTGCTTTAAACAGTCGCTAAGCAAATGGTTTGTAAGTCAAGGACTACCTATAGCTGTTTTATCTTACGGAATATGTACATATATATGGAGGCTACTGGACTAATTAGCTGGCCCCACTTCCCCTTCTTGCTTCCCAGTCCCCCCCTCCTTTGCCCATCTTTTTTTTAATTTCACATAATTGTACTTCCATTCTGTATTGTTTTATTCTGTTACCGTATATTTATGAGTCACCCAGAGCAGCCCCATGTAACGATGGGGGGCAAATAAATTTAACAAGTGAATATATCCATATAAAATAATTAAATAGATTGCACGCTTGCTGTTATCACTGGACATTGTTTTAGATAAGTATGCTAGCTGTGCCCCAGTTTGTCTTAGCTGTAAATAACCATCTAAATGGCTTCACATTTTGCAATTATTGTCTTTTTTTAAAACATTTGTATAATGGCTTGGTAATCTAGTATCTTTCCCCCCCCCCTCAGGGCTCCATCAGGTTCCACTGCAGGAAGTCCCCACTGCTTTATGCCAACACCAGGCCGTACAGCCACAGCTGCATAGTGGCTGGGTTCAACCAGATTCTCCTTGATCAATGTGCAATACCTTGAATCTGCAAGGGTCATCTGTCCTGTATTTATTGCTCCTGGTAGGCTGCTTCCTGGAGGACTAAAAAACTTAAGCACTTCTTCCACATACAGAAATGGTCTAAAACCGTGTTTCTCACCCTTGGCTGCTTTAAGATGTGTGGATTTCAACTCCCAGAATTCTTAAAGCAGCCAAGGTTGAGAAGCACTAGATGCAGAAGTAGAGTCCTGGCCCACTCATTCAATCCATCAATTTATTAAAATAAATTGTACTCCTTTTCCCCATTTGAGTTTTTTTAACGGCCACATAATTATATTCATTTATTACCAAAGTCACCATTTTAATGTAGCGAGAACTTTATATTTTCAAAAAAAAAAATTCTACGTTTGTCAGTGTTATCAACATGAGGAAAAAGCCCAATGCCCTGGGCGTATTTTTTAAAAAAAAACATATATATATAAAGAGTTATTTTAAAATTTTCTTGTGAGATGCAGCAGTTTTGTTCAAAATATTTCTTAAAATGTCAGGAAAAATAAAAAAAATTAAAAGGCAGAGTACAAAACAATAGTTTCCAAGCACTCTTCCTAATTTCTGGGTTACATTATATTCTGTATAAATGAAGATGTAATAAACTTGAGATTGTTATAAGTCTTGTGGTTTTATATTCTTACTTCATTGGTTTTACACTCCAGAAGTAAAATAATAATAATAAAGTTGGAAAGGACCTTGGAGGTCATCTAGTCCAACCCCCTGCTTAGACAGGAAACCCTATACCACGCATGTCAAACTCGTGACATCACGTGATTCCGCGCAACGTATTGGGCCGGTTTTGCCATTGCCGGCAATGGGGTGGCGCAGCTTCCACGTGACACGTCTGGCCCGTGGGCTGGCAGTTTTGACACCCCTGCCCTATAGCATTTCAGACAAATGGCTGTCCAGTCTCTTCTTAAAAACTTCCAGTGTTGGAGCATTCGCCGCTTCTGGAGGCAGGCTGTTCCACTGGTTAATTGTTCTGTCAGGAAGTTTCTCCTTAGTTCCAGGTTGCTTCTCTCCTTGTTTAGTTTCCACCCGTTACTTCTTGTCCTGCCTTCAGGCGCTTTGGAGAATAGCTTGACTCCCTCTTCTTTGGGGCAGCCCCTGAGATATTGGAACACTGCTATCATGTCCCCCCTCGTCCTTCTCTTCATTAAAGTGGACATACCCAATTCCAGCAACCGTTCCTTATATGTTTTAGCCTCCAGTCCCGATCATCTTTGTTGCCTTTCTAGAGTCTCAACATCGTTTTTTACATCGTGGTGACCAAAACTGGAGGCAGTATTCCAAGTGTGGCCTTACCAAGGCATTGTAAAGTGCTATTAACACTTCACATGATCTTGATTCTATTTAAATCTTAACTCTCCTTCCATTCCCAGGTCATATAAAATCAGGCCAACGTTCAGAAAGTAGACTTTATTAAAAAGAATTTATTAAAGAATAAAAGCATGTTTCTCCCTTTCAAAACCAGCCATCTTCTGAAACCGGCAAGGATTTGTAGTTCGAAAAACTTCCGCTTGTGAAAATCTCACACACACCTACACACACACACGCTTGGATCAACTGTTCTTGGAAGAGCGGCCCATTCTGTCCCAAGGGATTCTAACACAGTCAGCAGTACATAAGACAAAGCATTTCCAAATTTGCTAGCTGTCTTCCAGGGCTGGAGAAACCTCTACTTAACTCTACTAGACATTCACTCTGGAGTTTCCTCCTCTTCCACCTCCGACTCGACAATCCTTAGACAACAATCTGCAAACTCCGCAAAGACCGGTTCCTGCATATATTTTCTCATGAGAACGCTCTTATCCTTGGCTTGGTCAATCGTTAGCAGCAGGGTGTGGAGGTGAGGATTCGAAAGGATGTCTTGGAGCTCTTCCGATTCCTCTGTTTTTAGAAAAGCGGGGGCAGGGGGGGAAGGAAGAAAGATGCACTGAGCAAGTTTAGCAAAAATATTTAAAAACATGTTAGGTAGATGTTGGGAATGTAAACACAAGTCAGCTACTTATTACCATGTTTGATGGATGTGTACCAAAGCAAAGAGGTATTGGAAAAAATACATACTTGGCTAGAAAAGATGTTGGGAAAACACATAGATTTTAAACCTGAATTTTTTTTTAATTAGGTATAATGCCAGAAAAGACTGACAAACAAAGCATATATTTTGATTTTACATGTGATAATAGCGGCCAGATATTGGAAATACTGGAAAAATGCAGAAATGCCATCAGGTGAAGAAAATAATTAAAAAAATACTAGAATGTTCGGAGATGGACAGACTTTGAGGTTGAAAGAAAAAGAAGAAACAGAATATTATCAAACTTGGGACTTATTTTATCAATGGCTAGAGAAAGAATAAAGGATTGGGAAATAAATGTGCGTTAGTGAATGCAAAACTCAGACAACACGTTTGTTGAACAAGTACTATTGAATGTATGAAAAAAACAATAAAAGTTTTATATAAAAAGGAAAGAAAGATGAGCTGAGGATTTAGATATGGAAAGTTCTCGGCATCTAAGACATCTGAGGATCGGGCAAGTCAAATACAGGTAGTCTTCGACTTAACAATCAAGACTGAGCCCAAAATTTCTGTTGCTAAGTGAGACAATTGTTAAGTTAATTTTTCTTGGCAACTGGCTTATATTTATGATGACTCTAGTATCCCAGGGTCACTTGATCAACTATTGCAACCTTCCATTAAAGTCAATGGAGAAGCCAGATTCACGTAACAACCGTGTTACTAAAGCCGTAAAATGGGGCAAAACTCACTTAACAACTGCCTTGCTTAGCAACAGAAATTTCGGGGCTCCATTGTCATAGGTTGAGGACTTCCTGTGCCTGTGCAATCAGAAATTGCTTATTTTTTAAATCCGTTCCCTCCATGGCAAGGAAATCACCAGGATTTCATTAGTAACCTCATTGAAACAAATATTTTACAGGGGATTGAAATAGGAAAATTTCCTCAACTACAAGACAATTGTTGAGTATTTTATGCTGAAAACTTACTCAACAACTGAAGTTTCTGGAGAGGCACCCTATCACCTTCGTCATCTTCGGTCAAGATGTCATCCAGAGACCTAGGACTGCCTAAAAAGAAGAGAGACAACTGAAGAGGTCCAGAAGAAGCAGTTGCACAGATCTTACCATTGTGATACAGGCCTTTGTTCATAATGATAGAGGGTCTCCTGTGTTGTGATTCCGTGCCAGCCTGTGCTCGCAACAGCTGAGGAATCTGAGGAGGAGGTGGAGGAGGCATTTGAAGGGCCATCAGGGGCAGGAGGAGGCTCGGATGAATTACAGGACTCACGGTTTGATGCAGAGCCTGGGCCCTCCAGTCGTGTTCCCGATGACGCTCAGCTGTGAGGAGACTGAGTCAGACTCGGAGGACTCACACCTGATGGACTTGCTAATTGATGTCGTCAATTAGCGAGAGAAAATCAGCAGCAGTCAATACTGCAACTCCAGAGTAAAAGGAGAAGGCAATGAGAGGTGACACCATGGGACTGCTGAATAAAGGGAGGAGGTGTGGGCGGTGCTGGCTGCTGAAGGCAACCGTTTGCAAAGTGCTTCTTGGAATCCTGGTCTGTTCATCTTGCTTGTGACTTCTCTTCTGTTTGCATCACGTTTTCCTGTGGACTATTTCCTTCCTTTGGACTTGAGTTTTGCTGTTTGTGTTTAGGACTATTTGACAGGTTTGTCACCCACATTAAAAGGGGTTTGTTTTGTTTTAAAGTCTCCAGCCTATTGTATCAGCAGGGGTTTGGTCCTTGTGCCTTTAACAAGGACGGCAATAGGCTGGGATAGAACATCCTGCTTGAGCAGGGGGTTGGACTAGAAGACCTCCAAGGTCCCTTCCAACTCTATTCTTCTATGTTCCATTTTTATTTGGAAAAGTTACGTAGTACTAAGCTGCAAAATTTCACTTCTTGCATTCTTTCCCAAGCAGTGTTTTCCCAACCTTGGCAACTTTTAAGATGGGTGGACTTCAACTCCCAGAATTCCTCAGCCACCCTTCAATTCTGGGAATTGGAGTCTACCATCTTAAAGTTGCCATGGTTGGGAAACATTGCTCCAAATAAAATGGTTTCCTCCCCCACCCCGAACAGAAAGAATACCCATTTGCCTTCCAACTCACTACTAAAATATATATATATAAATATATACCTTCCGTCCTCCGTGATTTATCTCTCTGAATGGGGTAGGAAGCCTCTGACTCTGCAGGCTGTGTGGCTGGATCCGCTTTGGATGTGCACTCTTCTATTAAAATCCCAAACATACATTTTTAGTGACACACACACACACTTAAGCCTGTTCCTGTTGCTCCCCTCTGGAAGGAGATTTTGAAGTATTTCCAGCAGGAGTACCAGATTCTGTAACAGCTTTGTTCCCACTGCCACCAGTCTGGTAAACTCGCAAGATTCGTTTTTCTCGCTATATACATGTATATATCCGAACTAGCCTGTGCTGTTTCTCTGTGTCATAGAATTTATGTGGGTATATGATTTTTTGTCATATTTATGTAGTGTATATTGGAGGTGGTGACCCTTTGAGGGCTGTACACAACGAAATTTTATTTTAATGTATGCCGATTAGTGTACATTTAAAGTGACAATAAAAGTTATTCTATTCTACTGTATTCTATTCTATTCTGTTCTATTCTAATACTATTTTATTCTATTATTCTATTCTAATTTTATTATTCTATTCTAATTCTATTATTCTATTCTATTCAATTTAATTCTGATTCTATTCTTATTCTATTCTATACTAATTCTATTATTTTATTCTATTATTCTATTCTAATTCTATTATTCTATTCTATTCTATTCTAATTCTATTGTTCTATTCTATTCTGATTCTATTATTCTATTCTATTCTAATTCTATTATTCCATTCCATTCTTCTATTCCATATTCTATTCTCCTCAGTGTACCTGGTTTGGAGTCACACATCCTGCTCCCTGCTTTCCATCTCTTAAGGCCACAATTGCAAAGCTCACAGACTTTACTCCAAATAGATTACAGGTGGTCCTCAACAGATGACTTGAGCCCAGAACTGCAGTTGTTAACGGGGTCCAATTTTGGTCATGTCCAATTTTGTGACCTTTTTGGCAATGGTCATTAAACAAATACCACAGATGTTAAGTGAACACAGTGGTCAATAATCAGATCAATTTACAATGGATTCCCCAGGATGAAAATGAGAAAAAAAAACAATACAGAATTTGACCAGAAGGGAAACAATGCAAATAGAAAAAAAAATTGATATGTCTCGAATTTATGGGACTTCAGATCCCATACACCCCATCCAATATGGACTTTGGAGAGGCTGAGACACAGAATTACAATTTGGATTAATTTGATTGGGATGCAGATGAAAAGACAACATAATTTACCTTTGTGCTTCTTGTAACAGGGCACGGAACAACTGAAACGACAAGGGAATTACCCATCAGGGCAGGCGTTTTAAGAGCAAAAAAGTTAGAAAACAAAAATATGGATTGATCCCAAGTTTCTGTATTGGGATCCAGTGGGAGGAATGCTGTCTGCACATGGGCAAAGAGGTCTCCTTGTTGCTCCTTCAGACGATGCAAGACGTCATCAAGAAAATGTATCTGACTTATAGTTAAATCTTGATATACGGAGTGAAGAATGTTTACAAATTTAAATTGACTGTATTAAGTTGAATAGCAGTTAACTTGAATTTTTTCTTGGTTTACATGTACAAATATATATCTAATAATAAAAAATGTTATAATAATAAAAAATGAGAAAGCAAATACTAACCAGTTAAGGGGGGAAAGTAATTTGATTCCAGAGGCTGAGATTCACAGAACTCACTTAATTAGCTCATCAAATTTACCCCTTTTTCAAGATTCATATTATACACCAAAGTATCCATTAGGCCAAAGAGCTAGAATTTTTTTAAAAGAGAGCAACTAAACAACACTCTAACCAAGACTGACACATTCTGGGAATGCATTTGCTAAATCAGAGTTTCTCACACTTAGGAACTTTTAAGATGTGTGAACTTCAACTCTCAGAATTCCCTAGCTGATAAATCAATTTTATCCAATGAGTGGTTTTTTTTGCCAGAAAATAGAATGCATAGCTGACTGGGGAATTCTGGGAACTGAAGTCCACACGTCTTTAAAATTCCTAAGTGTGAGAAGCACTATGCTAGATCTCTCCCTAACCTTTGTGTGAACATACAGCTGTTATGTTTCAACCTGAATCAACCCACAATTCTCCTGAAACATCCCAACGGATCATTCCTGAACTGGTGAAACAATTCTGGTTTAGAAGAGATTGCTCCTAAGTAAGCTGCCATTGCTTAACAGCACGGGGGAAGGAGAGACGCGGGGAAGACCTTCCATCCTGCCAGCGATCCCAGAATCATGCACGACATTCTCCTCCAGCCCTTGCAAGGGACCCCCCTGAGCATATACAATAGGATATTATGAATATAAGCATATAGGAGGAGGAAAGTGTGTTAGATATGTTTGAAGACATGTTTAGGTAGGTAGGTAGGTAGGTAGACAGATGATAGATAGATAGATAGATAGATAGATAGATAGATAGATAGACAGACAGACAGACAGAGAGGTAGGTAGACAGGTAATAGATGATAGATAGATAGATAGACAGACAGATAGGTAGACAGGTAATAGATAGATAGATAGATAGATAGATAGATAGATAGATAGATAGATAGACAGACAGACAGACAGACAGAGAGGTAGGTAGACAGGTAATAGATGATAGATAGATAGACAGATAGGTAGACAGGTAATAGATAGATAGATAGATAGATAGATAGATAGATAGATAGATAGATAGATAGATAGATAGATAGATAGATAGATAGATAGATAGATAGATAGATAGATAGATAGATAGATAGATAGATAGATAGGCAGGCAGGCAGGCAGGCAGGCAGGTGATAGATAGATAGATAGATAGATAGATAGATAGATAGATAGATAGATAGATAGATAGATAGACAGACAGACAGACAGACAGACATAAATAGATCAGAGGTCCTCAATCTTTTGGGCACCAGGGACCGATTCCATGGAGAGAGGTTTTTCCACGGACCGGAGGGGGTGTGGTTTTGTGTGCTGCCTGCATCCCACGGATAAGGCTTTGCTTGGGGACCCCTGTGATTGATAGGTAGGTAGGTAGGTAGGTAGGTAGGCAGGCAGGCAGGCAGGTAGGCAGGGAGATGATGGGGGGGGAGGGAGAGAGTGAGAGAGCAATGTTTCCCAATCTTGGTAACTTTAAGATGGACTTGAATTCCCAGAATTCCCCCAGACAGCCATCTTAAAAGTTGTCAAGGTTGGGAAACACTGATTTGGATAGATAGAAATATTAGATAGATATAGTAGATAGATGACAGATATGGATGGATAGATGATAGATAGAATAGGTAGGTAATAGATAGACAGACAGACAAGAGGTAGGAAGGGAGATGATGGGGGGGGGGAGGGAGAGAGAGAGAATGTTTCCCAATCTTGGTAACTTTTAAGATGGATGGACTTCAATTCCCAGAATTCCCACAGACAGCCATCTTAAAAGTTGTCAAGGTTGGGAAACGCTGATTTGGATGGCTGGATGGATGATGGACGTTATTCATTTATATACATAGATCAATCAAGCGCCCCCGTTCTTGCAAAGCAACTTCAAGCCTCCTTAGTCCACTCCCCCCTCCAACGCGACCCTCCCTCCCCACCCCCCCAACAGCCTCTAAGCCCCTTCCCCCCCTTGCAAACGCCAGACCCTGAGAGCGGCAGGAAGCCCCTCCCCCTCGCCCAAGCGGCATCTGAGCATAAGCAGAGCGCGCCCTGATACTCACTATCTCTCCCAGCAGCCCGGACAGCGGTACTTGGCGGCCTGGCGCCCCTCTCGCCCGCAGACCACGCAGCGGGCCTCGCCAAGCGGCTTCGGCATGGCTGCCCCAAGCCCGGGTCTCCAGCGCGTCTTCCGGCCCCGCCTGGCCGACCGCCTCCCGGGCGGGGCTTGGCTCCAGACCCGGCGGCTACTCCGTCTGCAAATCCGTTCTCAAAGCCGGATGGCGCTCGACTGTGCAGGCTGCCGAAAAGCGGGGACTCGGGAGTTCCCGGGATTGCGGCTTCTGGCGTGCAGTTTGCAGAGACTGGCCTGGAAGAGCGCGTCGTGGGAACGCAGCTCTTGCGTGTATTCCAAAGGGTGGGTAGAAGGAAAAGCCCCTTTGGGCTTTAAAGGGGCGGCTTTGCACCTTGCATCAGACGGGGCTGAATTGGGCTTGTGTGGCAGCCGGATTTAGCCGGAGGATAAAACATATAAGGAACGGTTGCAAGAACTGGGTATGTCTAATAGTTTAATGAAGAGAAGGACGAGGGGGGACATGATAGCAGTGTTCCAATATCTCAGGGGCTGCCCCAAAGAAGAGGGAGTCAAGCTATTCTCCAAAGCGCCTGAAGGCAAGACAAGAAGCAACGGATGGAAACTAACCAAAGAAACAAGCAACTTAGAACTAAGGAGAAATCTCCTGACAGTTAGAACAATTAACCAGTGGAACCACCTGCCTCCAGAAGTGGTGAATGCTCCAACACTGGAAGTTTTTAAGAAGAGACTGGACAGCCATTTGTCCGAAATGGTATAGGGTTTCCTGCCTGAGCAGGGGGTTGGACTAGATGACCTCTAAGGTCCCTTCCAACTCTGTTATTCTATTCCAGGGGTTCTCAACCTTGGCAACTTTAAGACTTGTGGACTTCAACTCCCAGAATTCCTCAGCCAGCTTTGCTGGCTGAGGAATTCTGGGAGTTGAAGTCCACAAGTCTTAAAGTTGCCAAGGTTGAGAACCCCTGTACTATTCTATTCTTTGCGTCTTGCGGAAGCAAACCGTCTTTAGAAGACAATGTGGGGCTGCTTGGAGCATCGCATGTCATGTCAATGTACTATAGATAGTCCTCAACTTACAAGAGTTCCTTTAGTGACGGTTCTAAATTACAACGGCACTGAAAAAAAAAGTGACTTAGGACCGTTTTTCACGCTTAGGACCATTGCAGCAACCCCACGATCACGTGATCAAAATTCAGAGGCTTGGCAACTGGCATGTACTTACGACGGTTGCATTGTTTCGGGATCACATGATCACCTCTTGCAACCTTCTGACCAGCAAAATCAAGGGGGGAAGCCAGGTTCACTTAACAACCGAGTTACTTTATTTATTTATTTATTACTCGAACTTATATGCCGCCCTTCTCCTAGGACCCAGGGCGGCTTACAAACAATGCAATAAAATTATAACAATAAAATTAATCACATTCATACAACATACAAACCCAGTCAACTCACATTCGCTGATGGAGGGAAAAGTGCAGTAATTCGTTTAACAACTGTGAGAAGAAAGGTCGGAAAGATGGGGCAAAACTCACTTAACAACTGCCTGGCTTAGCAATAGAAGTTTGGAGCTCTATTGTGGTTGTAACTCAAGGACTATCTTTTTCTGTCTTAAACTGGGCTTGGTGGGTTAACTTAAAATCTTTTGAGACTGGAGAGGATTGAAACAGCATCTTGCAGGGGAGCAGTTTGGATGTGAGGAGCAGATCAAATGAAAATGCAGGATTTGCAGGGGTGTCTAGGCTGTCAGGAGAGAGATCGGTAGTCCTCGGCTTACAACCTTTTATTTAGTGACCGTTTGAAATTACAACACCACTGGAAAAAAAATGACTTGGGACCGATATTCACACTTAGGACCATTGCAGCATCCCCGTGGTCACGTGACCAAAATTCGGACGCTTGGCAACTGGCATGTACTTACGACGGTTGCAGTGTCCCGGAATCATGTGATCTCCTTTTGCAGCCTTCTGACCAGCAAAGTCAATGGGGGAAGCCAGATTTGCTTAATGACCGCATGGTTCACTTCACCACTGCAGTGATTTGCTTAACGGGGGCAAGAAGGGACGTAAAATGGGCCAAAACTCACTTAACTGTCTCGCTTAGCAACAGAAATGTTGGGCTGAATTGCGGTGGTTAAGTCGAGCACTGCCTGTGTAAGGCATAATAGCGAGTCATGACAACTCGTGACCACCAGGAGGCACTAGATATTCAATTTCAATACAATAGTAATAGAATGTTCATTACAGGGAGTCCTGGACATAAAATCACAGTTGGAATCAGGATTTCTGTTGCTAGGTAAGGCAGTTTATTTATTTATTTTATTTATTATTAGACTTATATGCCGCCCTTCTCCTAAGACCCAGGGCGGCTCACAACAATACAATAAAAACTATACGATAAAATTAATCACATTCATACAACAAGCAAGCACAGTCAATTCACTTTCACTGATGGAGGGACATTTCCAGGCCCAGGGGCAGAGCACAGCTCATACGCCCCAAGCCTGTCGGCATAAATGGGTCTTTAACAATTTCCGGAAAGCTAGGAGGGAGGAAGCAGTACGAACCTCTGAGGGAAGCTGGTTCCAGAGGGCTGGGGCAGCAACGGAGAAGGCCCTAGCCCTAGGCCCCGCCAGACGACATTGTTTAACAGACGGGACCCGTAGGAGGCCAACCCTATGTGCCCTAACCGGTCGCTGGGATTCATGAGGCAGAAGACGGTCCCGCAAGTATCCTGGCCCATTGCCATAAAGGGCTTTATAGGTCATAACCAACACTTTGAATTGTGTTTGGAGACCAATTGGTAGCCAGTGCAGCTCACGGAGAGCTGGAGTGATATGAGCATGTCTTGGGAGACCCAAGACGGCTCGCGCATTCTGGACTACTTGCAGTCTCTGGACATTCTTCAAAGGTTGCCCCATGTAGAAGATTGCCCCAGTTGTTAAGCATGTTGTGCCGTAATTACTACCTTTCTTGCCATGGTTAAGTGAATTGCTGCAATAGCTGAGTCGGGTAGGCAACCTTGGCTGGCTCAGGAGTTCTGGGAGTTGAAGTCCACGAGTCATAAAAGAGCCAAGGTTGCCTACCCCCGGGCTAAGTGAATCATGCATTTGTTAAATGAATCCAGCTCCCCCCATTGACTGCTTGTTGGAAGCCAGTTGGGAAGGTCACAAGTGGTGATCACATGTTATTGCTGCAACCATCAAAAATGCTGCAACCATAAAAAATACATGCCACTTGCCAACCCCCCCCAAAATTTTGATGATGTAAATAATAACAATAATATAGTAATTATAGTAATGATAATGATAATAATAATAACAACAACGTTGGAAGGGACCTTGGAGGTCATCTAGTCCACCCCCCCTGCTCAGGCAGGAAACCCTATATACCATTTCAGACAAATGGCTATCCAGTCTCTTCTTAAAAAACTCTCAGTGTTGGAGTGTTCACAACTTCTGGAGGCAGGTTGTTCCACTGGTTAATTGTTCTCACTGTCAAGAAATTTCTCCTTAGTTCTAGGTTGCTTCTCTCCTTGCTTAGTTTCCATCTGTTGCTTCTTGTCCTGCCTTCAGGCACTTTGGAGAATAGCTTGACTCCCTCTTCTTTGTGGCAACTATGTGGACACTGCAAGCTTGGGTCATAAGTCTGGGTCCACATTCTGGATAGAGAGGACCACTGGTTTGAAAGAGGGGTCAAAGAGACCACCTGTGTCAAAACTGAACAGCCCTCCCTCAACAGAGGGGGAGAGATATGGCATCATCTATCTCCAGTCTACAACACGGTCCTTTCAGTAGTTCCAAGAAAGCGCCACACCCACAGGTAAACCTCCAAGTGGCCTCAACGACTCTCTAAAGGAAGGCAAATGACCAGCTGTCTGCAAGGAGTATAAATCCTTCCATTCCCCACCATCCCAGTCAGAGCCGAAGAAGCTTCTTGGATGAGAAGGGAAACATCTTCAAAGATGTTTGGGGTGTGTGAGCTACACTCTGCCCCTGGGCCTTTGACTGTGATTGTGTGTTGTATGAGTGTAATAAATTATCTAGTTTTTATATAGTATTGTAATTAGTAATTTTAATTGATTCTATGTTTATGTTTTTACTTGTATTGTTATTGTGAGCCGCCCTGGGTCTTAGGAGAAGGGCGGCATATAAGTTAAACAAATAAATAAATAAATAAATAAAAACAAGAAAAAGCACCTTTCGATTCCCAAACGTCAAGCTTTGCTTAAAATTCATGCGTATTGGAGCTGAGAACCATGCCACCACTTGTTAAATATTACATATTTTATTTACTTAATATGAAATCTACTAAGGAAACAATAATATTTGAATTTTATTTTAGCTGCACTCACATATTAATAGATGTGCAATAGGAAAAGCAAGCAATTTTGACCATGCCCAAGTTCTGTTTATTATCAATAACGGACTATGTTAATCTCATTACAGCTTAAAGTGAAGATGGCTTTTGTTTCTAAGCAACACTTGAGTTTAAAGATAAAATTTCACTGGAAACATAAAATTAATTTTGAGTTAATAATCCTGCAGGATCTGAATATTGCAGTGGATGTTCTGAACGCTATTATTAGATGCATTTTTTAAGCGTGGCAAGTAAACTTAGAGGCACGGTAAATGCAAAGAAAATAAGAACACTGGTAGGTTTGCTGTCTTAAAAATAAAACAAAGCATTATGTAGTGAAGAGAGACGGGGGAAGTCGAAACTTAAGTGGTATGAATTTTGGAAATTTTGGAACTGAATTTTGGAAATCACTATTCAAATTTATTGATCAGGAAGGAGAGATTGGCAAGGAAAAGAAAATGCAGAACATTGAAATGAAATCTTTTCAGCGTCTTTAACATGCAATAAAATAGGAGGCATCTGTACAGGTGATCCTCGACTTAACAACAGTTCATTTAGTGACCATTCAAAGTTACAACAGCAGGGAAAAATGTGATTTATGACCATTTTCCTAGTGACAATCTTTGCAGCATCCCCATAATAATGTGATCCTGTGGCAGCCGATTCATTTTTATGACGGTTGCTTTGTGTCCAGGTCGCATGATCCCTTTTTGCGATCTTCCAACAAGCAAAGTCAATGGTAAGCCAGATTTGCTTAACAACCGGGTTACTAACTTATCCACTGCAGTGATTCACTTAACAACTGTGGCAAGAAAGGTCGTAAAATCGAGCAAAACTCATTTAACAAATGTCTCACTTAGCAGCAGAAATTCTGAGCTCATGTAGTAAGTTGAGGACTACCGTCCTATAGTGTCTTCTGTGTTGGTGAGAATGTGTTATATTTTGGTGTGTGGTGTTTCTGTTCACCTCTTATATTGTCTGTGTTTGTATTAAAATCATATATTCATAGGATTGGAAGGGACCTTGAAGATTTTCTAGTCCAACCCCCTTATTTATTTTTATTTATTTATTATTCAAATTTATATGCCACCCTTCTCCTAAGATCCAGGGCAGCTCACAACAACAATACAATAAAAAATTTAAAAAATAATTGCATTCACACAACACACAAACACAATCAGCTCACAGACACTGATGGAGCAGGAGATCTTATACATTCTGGACAAGTGTTTTTGGAGATTCTCAGTCATCCAGATTATAGTTATCCCCGATGCTTTTTCATGAGGCAATTGGACTTTAATAATAATAATAATAATAATAATAATAATAATAATAATAATAATAATATAAACAGTGGACCACCTGGTAAGCTGCTGCAAGAAAAGTCTGGATAGTGGACGTGGCAGTGCCTGGAGACAGCAAAATAGACGAGAAAGAAGTGGAGAAGATAACAAAATACAAAAACCTACAAATAGAAATAGAAAGGCGAGCAAGGGTAGTACCAATAGTCTTAGGCGCCTTGGGTGCAATCCCAAAACAACTGGAGCACCACTTGAACACCATCATCGGCATTGACAAATTTGCCATTAGTCAATTGCAAAAGGCGGCCTTACTAGGAACTGCTTCCATCCTGCGATATCTGTAATAACATCAAACATCCACATCTGCCTATCCCAGGTCCTTGGGAAGGACTCGATAGGTAGAGAAAGTGCCAAATCCAGTCTGAACATCTGGCTGACTGTGCGATGATCCATAATAATAATAATAATAATAATAATAATAATAATAGAAGAAGAGGAAGAGAAAGAGGAAGAAGAAGAAGAAGAAGAAGAAGAAGAAGAAGAAGAAGAAGAAGAAGAAGAAGAAGAAGAAGAAGAAGAAGAAGAAGAAGAAGAAGAAGAAGAAGAAGAAAAAGAAGAAGAAGAAGAAGAAGAAGAAGAAAGTTGGAAGGGGCCTTGGAGTTCATCTAGTCCAACCCCCTGCCCAGAGAAGAAACCCTATATCATTTCAGACAAATGGCTGTCCAATCTTTTCTTTAAAACTTCCAGTGTTGGAGCATTCACCGCTTCTGGAGGCAGGTTGTTCAACGGGTTAATTGTTCAAACTGTCAGGAAGTTTCTCCTTAGTTCTAGGTTGCTTCTGTCTTTGGTTAAACATCTCTTTGAAGATGTTTCACTTCGCATCCAAGCAGCTTCTTCAGCTCTGACTGGAGCTGAACATAGGAGAACAAACCCATCGGGACAAAAGTCAGAAGTCCATCTGCATTTAAAAGACAAAGGCCACTCTTTCAAAGACAACAAAGTCCACAGTTTGGACAGAGAGGACTGCTGCTTTGAAAGAGGGGTCAAAGAGGCCATCTATGTCAAAATTGAACAGCCCTCCCTCAATAGAGGGGGAGGGATGTGACATCGTCTATCTCCAGTCTACAACACAGTCCTTTCAGCAGTTCCAAGAAGGCTCCTCACCCATTTGCACCACTCAGGTGACCCTGAGGACACAGATAAGCCTCTAGGTGGTCTCAACGACTCTCTAAAACAGACATGTCAAACAAAAGGCCCGGGGGCCGGATGCAGCCCGTGAAGTGGTTTCATGTGGCCCGCGAAGCCATCCTGGAAACAGTGAGGGAACAGCCCCCACTGCCTTGGCCCTGGCCCAGGCTGGCCGGGAGGGAGCCAATGCACAGTTTTGTGGTGGCCATCCATGCTGAAACGCATTCAGTCTCAGCTCCACAAGGCCGTCCAGAAACAGCGAGGAACCAGCCCCTGCTGCGTCGGCCCCGCCCCCTGGGTGCATGCTGGGGAGGTTTCCCCCTTTGTGAGGAATGAAGAAATGCACCATCGCCTGGAAGTGGTCCTGGTCCCACCCCCTTCTGCCAGAGACCCTCAGATCTAGTAGGCTGCATCCACCCTGGCCACACACACCCCAGGGCAGCCGCAATGCTGATGCAGCCCTCAATGAAATTGAGTTTGACACCCCTGCTCTAAAAGGAATGCAAATGACCAGCTGTCTGCAAGGAGTATAAATCCTTCCATTTCCCACCATCCAGTCAATGCTAAAGAAGCTTCTTGGATGAGAAGCGAAACGTCTTCAAAGTAAAAACAAGAAAGTATTTCGTATTTCATTTGTATTTCGATTATATCGTATATTATCAACTAATAAAACTTTGCAAACGAAAGTAAAAACAAAAGTCCAGTTGCCTCATGAAAAAGCATCTTTGGGATTCTGGACAAGTGGTTGCCCAGTCTCTTCTTAAACATCTCTAGTGATGGAGCACCCACAGCTTCTGGAGACAAGCCATTCCAGTGATTAGTTGTTCTCGTTGTCAGGAAATCTCTCCTTATTTCCTGGTTGGATCTTGCTCTAGCCATCTTCCATCCGTTGCTTCTTGTCCTGCCTTCAGGTGCTTTGGAGAATAGGTTGACCCCCTCTTCTCCGTCATAGCCCCCTGAAGTACTGGAAAACTGGTATCATGTCACCCCTCGTCCTTCTGTTCATTAGACTAGCTATAATTAGTTCCCTTAACTGTTCACCACACAGTTTAGCCTCCAGACCCCTCATCATCTTTGTTGCTCTTCTCTGCACACTTTCCAAAGGTCTCAACATCTTTTGTGTATTGGGGTGACCAGAACTGGACGCAGTATTCCAAGTGTAATTGTTTAGATGCCCAATAAAGTTAGTCAAATTAATCACATTAGCTAAGTCAATGGGGGGGGGAGTCAGATTCGGTGAACGATCACATGACTCATTTAACTGCAGTGATTCACTTAACAACTGGCAAAAAGTCGTAAAATGGGGCAAAGCTCCTACGGGTCCCGTCTGTTAGACCAGCGGTTCTCAACCTGTGGGTCGCGACCCCATTTGGGGTCGAATGACCATTTCACGGGGGTCGCCAAACACCGCAGTCCGCCTTTTTTTTTTGGTCGGCCATTTTTTTTTGATTGGCCATTTTTCCCCCCTTTGCAATGCGGGCCGTCGTGCCGTGCATGCGCGATGCAGGCCCGCCATTTTTTAAAAAAAATTTGGTCGGCCATTTTTTTTTGGTCGGCCATTTTTTTCCCCTTTGCGATGCGGGCCGTCGTGCCGCGCATGCGTGATGCGCCCCATTGCACCACGCATGCGCGATGCGGGCCAGAGTCGAGCCCCGGAAAAGGTTGACAACCGCTGTGTTAGACAATGTCATCTGGCGGGGCCCAGGGCTAGGGCCTTCTCCGTTGCTGCCCCAGCTCTCTGGAATCAGCTTCCCTCAGAGGTTCAAACTGCTTCCTCCCTCCTAGCTTTCCGGAAAGCACTGAAGACACATTTATGCAGACAGGTTTGGGGCGTGTGAGCTGCACTCTGCCCCTGGGCCTTTGACTGTGATTGTGTGTTGTATGAGTGTGGTGAATTACTTAGTTTTTATATAGTAATTGGTAATTTTAATTGATTTTGTTATGTTTTCACTTGTATTCTCGTTGTGAGCCGCCCTGGGTCTTGGGAGAAGGGCGGCATATAAGTCTAAATAAATAAATAAATAAATAAATAAATAAATAAATAAATAAATAAATAAATAAATAAATAAATAAATAAATAAATAAATAAATAAATAAAGCTCATTTAACGACTGCCTTGCTTAGCAATGGAAATTTGGGGCTCAATTGTGTTTGCAAATCATGGACTAACTGTATTTCCTTTTTGTTATCGCATTTCACTTCTGCTTATCCTCTTTCTTACCTCTTTTCTGCACTTTAAATAATGTTGGCTCTCCTGAAAGGGCAGGTAATAAATCCTGCTGCTAATTTATTTATGGTCCGCCTTTCTTAAGGCACAGCCATAAAATCTATTTAATTCCTCTTTTCTAGCTGGCAGGGAGAAGGGTTGCCCGAGGCTGCAAAATGAATTATTTAATTGGATCGGTGATATTTTAAACCGTGGAAAACTGTTTTGGCTGAAGGAAAATTACACAGTAGACAATATATGTGACCGCTTTATAATGAAAGATAAATTTATTCAGGGCTGATCCGCATTGATCAGCAGAATGAACCATGTTTCTTATGCCCATTAACATCACTTACATGACGTGTTCTGGGTAGAAATGTTGAATCAGGATATTTAAAATGTTTGCTTTTCTCTTTAAGAGATAAGGAGAAATCTCTCCCAATATGCACTCATATCCATTTGCACCCGACAGGCAAAAGAGCTTTTGCTCATACTTGTTTTTTGTTCTTTCTTGCTTTGTTTTCCTTTACAAGTAGTCCTCAACTTATGATCACAACTCAGCCCAAAATTTCCATTGCTACGCCAGGCAGTTGTTAAGTGAGTTTTGCCCCATTTTATGAACTTTCTTGCCACAGTTGTTAAGTGAATCACTGCAGTTATTAAGTTATAAACAAGGTTGCCAGGTGAATCTGGCTTACCTTATTGATTTTGCTTATCAGGTCGTAAAAGGGATCTCAGAGTCCTAGTGGACAATCACTTAAATAGGAGCCAGCTGTATGCTGCAGCTGCCAAAAAAGCCAACACAGTGCTAGGCTGCATTAACAGAGGGACAGAATCAAGATCACGTGAAGTATTAATACCACTTTACAAGGCCTTGGTAAGGCCACACTTGGAATACTGCATCCAGTTTTGGTCACCACGATGTAAAAAAGATGTTGAGACTCTAGAAAGAGTGCAGAGAAGAGCAACAAAGATGATCAGGCGACTGGAGGCTAAAACATATAAGGAACAGCTACTGGAATTGGGTATATCTAGTTTAATGAAGAGAAGGACGAGGGGGGACATGATAGCAGTTTTCCAGTATCTCAGGGACTGCCACAAAGAAGAAGGAGTCAAGTTATTCTCCAAAGCGCCTGAAGACCGGACAAGAAGCAACGGATGGAAACTAATCACGGAATGAAGCAACCTAGAACCAAGGAGAAAGTTCCTGACAGTTAGAACAATTAACCAGTGGAACAACCTGCCTCCAGAAGTTGTGAATGCTCCAACACTGGAAGTTTTTTAGAAGAGAGTGGACAGCCATTTGTCTGAAATGGTATAGGGTTTCCTGCCTGCGCAGGGGGTTGGACTAGATGACGTCCAAGGTCCCTTCCAACTTTATTATTATTATTATTAAGGTGATCCCATGATCATGGGGAGGCTGCAACAAGTGTGAAATATGGTCATAAGTCACTTTTTCAGTGCCCTTGGAACTTGGAATGATCACTAAATGAACTGTTGTAAGTCGAGGATGACCTGATCACGTGACCCTGGGGATGCTGCAACGGTCCTAAGTGTTAAAAAAAAAGTCACTTGTTTTCAGTGCTGTTGTAACTTCAGTCACTATAGGAAATGTTGTAAGTTGAGGACTACCTGTAGTAAGTTGACATGTGGTGCTCCAAGCAGCCCCACTTTGGCTCTGAAAGGTGGTTTGTCACACAATCACACATATGCACGGACATAGAATTCTGCCTTTCCTTTCCCTCGTCTGTATTAACTTCCTTTTTAAAAATAAATAAATAAATAAATAAATTCCCAGGCACTTCCCGAAGCTGGCAGGATTCTAGATCTGGTTGAAATGCAGAAATGAGCATTTTGTTTGTGTGTGTTTTTTTAAAATGGGGATGGAAATAAAAAGCTGCTTGAAAAGACTGGGAAGAGATTTTGGGAGAATCTATTTTTTAAAAATAATAATAATAAAATAAACAGCTCACATTTGAAAAAAAAAAAGGACAAAGAATGCCACCCCCATGCCCACAAATTAAAAAGTTTGAATTTCAAACAGTGCATCACAAGGAACTAATCTTTTAATCCCTGTGGATGGATGGGAATCAGACATAATTAGCCAAGCTGGAGACAAGCAGCGCCAAGAAGTGAAGGGGAATTTACACAATGGGGAGGGGGCATCCAGAGGGCATCCAGTGACAGAAAGATTCCCTAACCCAGGGGTAGGCAACGTTGGCTCTTTTATGACTCGTGGACTTCAACTCCCAGAATTCCTGAGCCAGCATAGCTCAGTATGGAAACCTCTCCATTTCTCCTCAGCATAGCTGGCTCAGGAATTCTGGGAGCTGAAGTCCATGAGTCATAAAAGAGCCAAGGTTGCCTACCCCTGCCCAAATGCCTGAATTTTGATCACGTGACCGTGAGGAAAAATATTTATTTAAACCAGGGGTCTTCAAACTGGGCTCTTTTATGACTCGTGGACTTCAACTCCCAGAATTCCTGAGCCAGCCACGCTGAGGGGAAAGGGAGAGGTTTCCAAGCTGAGCCATGCTGGCTCAGGAATTCTGGGAGTTGAAGTCCACGAGTCATAAAAGAGCCAAGGTTGCCTATCCCTGCCCTAACTCTTTGTTCTGTGAGAAGCCAAAAAAGACAAAGTTAATTCATTAAAGGGGGAAAAGGAGAATAAGGGAGGAGGAGGAGGAGGAGAGGAAAAAGGAGGAGGATTACGTTGTTGTTTGCTTCCACAAGATGCAAGGAGTCGGGCTGCATTCTCACAACACACGGGTACAACACAAGCCCGATTCAGCCCCGTCTGATGCAGGGTGCAAAGCCGCCCTTTTGAAGCCCAAAGGGGCTTTTCCTTCCACCCACCCTTTGAAATACACCCAAGAGCTGCATTCCCATGACGCACTCTTCCAGGTCAGACTCTGCAAACGGCACGCCAGAAGCCGTAACCCCGGGAACTCCTGAGTCCCCGCCTTTCGGCAGCCTGCACAGTCGAGCACAATCCTGCTTAATAGGTCTCTTGCAGATTTGCTGGTGCCTACCTGCCAGCCCTTTGAGGTAGGCCAGGTCAGAAAACAAACACCTCAAGGACTCCAAGAATGCTTCTTTCATTTTCTCCGTTCACAGAATCTTGAAAACTTAATCCAAATCTTCATTACCCTTTTGAAGAACAATACAATCAAGCCAGGGCTGTTTGAGTCTTTTTGTCACCCCAGGAGTAAACAACCATTCTCTCTCTTTTTCCTCTCTCTACAAAGGGGAACTGAATTCCTTGACATTCCTCTGGCTGTCAGCTTTGGAGAGCAATATGGGCAGATGTAAATTAAAATAAAATAAAATCTGCCCAGAGAAACAGCTGCAGTCTGGAGATCAGTTTAAAGGAACTTGCAGGAGGACTCCAAAATTCAAATGTCATCAGCTGGGTCTTCTGCCCCATGTCTCTGTGTTCAGTCAAGAGGGCAGTTGCAACTGCCATCTTGACTTTTTTGCCCTCCCTGGACACCCCTGTTCGGAGCTCCAGTGTTAGAAGAAGATTGTAGGAAGTGTCAGTTCCATTCTGATGTCTCTGATACTGTCTTAAGCAATCCAATCACATAGTGGGTCCCACTGAATAGGATTTACTTCTGAGTAGTTGTATATAGGACTGGGCAGCATGAGTTTTTTCCTCTTAGTGTTCTCCCACAGTCACAATGAAGGGAGCCAATCACAATCCATGCAAGATAGGGGCACAATTATTAGCACGATCAATAAACAATAATAGCAAAAGAAATAAAAGCAGAATGGTGGATCATGCAGAGATGCATTAGGCACCCCCAAAAATGAGAATGGAATGGAGGATCATACAGAGATGCAATATGCATCCTCCAGCAAAGCCTTTTTATTAATTTATAAAAACACACTATGCACATTTTCTGATTTCTTGAGTTCACGAACGTGTATAAAACAATATATTTCTAAATTCAGATTAAGCATTGTTTTGTGAATGTTACCTGTTTTAAATTTAAATCCCATTTTAAAAAAATCTTGTCTTTTTCTCCAATGTTCACCACTGTTTTAGAGGAGAGATGCCGATCCAAGCCATTTTTCTGAGATGTCAGCAATAAATTTGGGGGTCCAGCAAAGGTAATTACTGGGTAAACTTTTGTAGGTCATAATTCATTATTAGAGGTGCTATCTGGCTGAGATCCATCATACAGGCAATTAGTTGAGTAAACAGATATAATTGATGGAAAATAACCACCAATACAATGATCTTTTTAAAGCCAAGTGTAACATACTTACTGTAGGAAGAAGGAAAAATAAAATAAAATAAAGCAAGCTTTTGTAGTCATCAGAGAATTATTCTGATTAATAATTAATAATTCATTATGGAAGAAGTCCACATTACAATCTTGAATATTCAACCTGAATTTGTACTGTATTTTCTCCAGTGCGCCTGAGATTTAAATTTTAAAGCAATTTTGGTCGTTCCCGTTTTAATATTGGCGGGGAACTGTCCGCCCCTTCAGGTGCTGAAATTGGGTAACAGTACAATAACTGTATTTCGTAAACTACTAAAGACCCATCTCTGCCGGCAGGCCTGGGGCGGTTGAAATCTTGCCCCTAGCCAGTGTATGTCTGTGTGTATGTTTGCTGAATGAATGGTTCTTAATTTAGGGGTTCTTCTTTTTATATATTTATTTTTATAAATGTACTATTTAGTTTGTATTGGATTTCTATTTATGCTGTAAGCCGCCCTGAGTTCCCGGAATAGGGCGGCATAGAAATTTAATAAATAATAATAATAATAATAATTGTAAATCTGCATTCAGAACCCATCGAAAATCAACCATTTTTATCTTTAATCTTCTTATTTAAAAAAAAAGGGAGGACTACAAACTCAATCAGAATAAATCAGATTTATAGGTACTTCCCAAAAGACCTGAGAGAGAGAGAGAGAGAGAGAGAGAGAGAGAGAGAGAGAGAGAGAGAGAGAGAGAGAGAGAGAGAGAGAGAGAGAGAGAGAGAGAGAGAGAAATACACAGATGTCCTAAAAATAGCTCTTGATCTAGAATAGAATAGAATAGAATAGAATAGAATAGAATAGAATAGAATAGAATAGAATAGAATAGGAACAAGAAAAAGAAATTAATAGAATAGAATAGAATAGAATAGAATAGAATAGAATAGAATAGAATAGAATAGAATAGAATAGAATAGAATAGAATAGAATAGAATAGAATAGAATTACAGAATAGAATAGAATAGAATAGAATTACAGAATAGAATAGAATAGAATAGAATTACAGAATAGAATAGAATAGAATAGAATTACAGAATAGAATAGAATAGAATAGAATAGAATAGAATAGAATAGAATAGAATAGAATAGAATAGAATAGAATAGAATAGAATAGAATAGAATAGAATAGAATAGAATAGAATAGAATAGAATAGAATAGAATAGAATAGAATAGAATAAGGGAGAAGATAATAGAATAGAATAGAATAGAATAGAATAGAATAGAATAGAATAGAATAGAATAGAATAGAATAGAATAGAATAGAATAGAATAGAATAGAATAGAATAGAATAGAGCTGGAAGGGACCTTGGAGGTCTTCTAGTCCAGCCCCCGCTTAAGCAGGAGAACCTATGGCATTTCAGACAAGCATCTTCTTAAAAATCTCCAATTCTTAAATGAGTCATGCCCGATTTTATGACCTTTTTTGCTATGGTTATTAAGCATATCACTGCAGTTGTTAAGCGAATCATACAGTTCTTAAGTGAATCTGACATCCCCCATTGGCTTTGCTCATCAGAAACTGACCCCAGGGAGCTGCAACGAACATGGCTGTTACATGCCAATTGTCAAGTTTTCCAATTTTGATCACATTATCATGGGGATGCAACGATGGCCATTATTAGGGCCGGCCATAAGTCACTTTTTAAATGATGGTGTAACCCTGAATGGTCACTAAACAAATGGTTGTGAGTTGAGGACTACCTGTATTCTGTCATACCCCTTTATGTCTTCCACCCACTCCCTTTCCCTTCTATTACTTTGGAGTAAGTCCCATTGGACTTAAATGGGACTGATTTCCGAGCAGACCTGCAAAGGACAGCACCATCTATCATACCAGTTGTTGATAAGTCACAAGAGATGGAAATTCACAGGTCCAGAGAGTCACCCAAAATCAGGGCTGTTCAATGGCTTGTACCTGAATGCGGTTATTGGAACGAAGTTTCAGAAACCTGAGTTTGTGTCCCAGCTTCTTCATATTCAGAGAGTATATGATGGGGTCTCCTAGTGAGTTAATGGTGATCATCATTGCCGTGAGGTTTCTGAAGATATAGATAGCTCGAGAATGCTCACTGGGACACTGCTGAGTAGCTGAATCAAACACCACCCCGGCAAAGAAGGGCGCATAGGAAAACAAAGCTAAGACCCAAATCAATACACTGGTTCTGGCAACTTGGACTTCAGCTAGGTGGTAGGTAGCCTGGCATTGTCCTAGAGTTTGCATAGTTCCTTTGTGTTTCCTCAAAAAGATGATGATGTTTGAGTAAGTGAAGAGGGGTAGAACTAACACCGCTAGACAGTGAGGAATAGTGATGAAGGTGAGATAGTCCATGCACAACGGACTGTACAGAGCAGAAATTTTATCCTTCTCCAAGCAGTTCCACCCCATCAGAGGCATGAAACCCAAGGAGAAGGCACACGCCCAAATAACCAACGTGGTACTCAAAATCTGGTTCCTGGTAATTCGGTATCTCATCCTTAAGCATCTGGATACAGCCAAGTAGCGTTCGATCCCAATGATGACTAAGTTATAAATGGTAGCCAGGATGGACATGGCGTAGAAGGCGTAAGCTCTGAGGAGTTGCTTGGACCCCACGACGGTGCTTTGAGGGTCCGTGATGAACAGCATGGCGATCCAGAAGCCCGTAGAGCCACAGAGGAAATCGGAGACGGCCAAGTTGCAGAAAAGGATGAAGATGGGTTTGTGCAAGTCCTTGGAGAACACCACCCCAAGGACCACACCTGAATTGAAGACGGCTGAGATGAAGGTGATGACAAGTTGAGGGATGCCCAATGCCAGCACCAGGTGGACGTTCCATATGGGAGCAGTGACGTTGTTTAAACAATCATGCTTTCGGATCATGGTGAGGATCAGCCCTGAGCCTTAGGCAACCATTAAAGCTGAGATACTGAAGATCAGAAGGAAGATGTCAGAATGGAAGGCTGAAGCCAAGAACCCAGGTCAAAAGAGAGATCAGGAGAGCTACAGATTCTTATTCACACACTATCTGGACCTTAGAAGGAAATTTTTTCTGATTGAAGAGCTGGGATCCTTACTGCCATTGAAAATATTCCAAGCCATGGTCCTTGTATGTCATATGGGACCCCAACTCACCCAGCTGAAGACGTAGATGAACCTGAAGATTTGAAGACTCTCCAAAGTACCTTGGAGCAAGAGAAGATGGGTGGAAGATCATTAAAGAGATATCCAATCTTGAACTAAAGAGAGGTTTTCTGACAGTGAAAACAATCTATCAGTGAAATGGCCTGCCTCCAGAGGTTGTGGATGCTTCATCACTGGAAGTTTTCAAGAAGAGATTGAACAGCCATTTGTCCAGTATGGTATAAGCAGGGGGTTGGACTAGAGGACCTCTGAGGTCCCTTCCAACCCTATGATTCTGTGTTCTGTGTCCGGTGCTACAGTCTCTTTTTCTTCTCCTATTCTGCAGCTCTCAGCTGGTAATGGGCACGACGACCTCCTGTTCTGCTGATCCAAGGGGAGAAGACTCAACATTGTGCATTCCTATTTTCCTTGTATCACCCAAACAGTGAGTTAAACATTAACTCCCAGACATCTAATCAGGAGGGCTATCAGCTCCTTACTCCAAGGTTGCTAGGTTGATCTCACGTAGCAAAGGTATCCAATAAGTTCTAGCTAATCTCTCTGCCCAGTGGAGCTGGCTACACTGGAATGACATTAATTAAAGGACAAATATGGCTAATGAAAAGCAAACAGAGATATTTCCATTCCTTCTGTACCTCAGCGGTCACCAAGCTGGTGTCCCTTAGATCAGAGATCCTCAACCTTTTGGGCACCAGGGACCGGTTCCTTGGAGAGAGGTTATTCTGTGGACCAGAGGGGGTGTGGTTTTGGGTGCTGCCTGCATCCCGCGGATGGGGCTTTGCTTGTTTGTGTGGACCGGTTGCCGGCATGCCGCGGACTGGTACCAGTCCATGGACTGGGGTTGGGGACCCCTGCCTTAGATCAAGGGTGTCCATCGTTGGCGACTTTAAGACTGGTAAACTTCACGCTGGCTGGGGAATTCTAGGAATGGAAGTCCACCAGTCTTAAAGTTGCCAAGGCTGGGCAACAAAGGAAATGGAGCACCTCCCTTGTGAAACCAGATTGCAACGCCTTGGTCTCTTCAGCCTTGAAAGACGGCATTTAAGGGGTGACTTGATCGAAGTGTATAAAATCATGCATGGGATAGAAAAGGTGGATAGAGACAAATTATTTTCTCTATCACACAATACCAGGACAAGGGGGCACTCCCTGAAGCTCATAGCTAAGAAAGTGAGGACAAATAAAGGGAAATATTTCTTCACCCAGAGGGTCGTTGGTTCACGGAATTCACTTCCAGAAGGGGTCGTGACAGCTGTCAGCCTTGACAGCTTCAAGGCAGGGTCAGACAGATTCATGGATGCCAAGTGTATCGGTGGCTATTAAAACGGATGTCCATGTGCCGCCGCCTCTATGTTGGTTGAGGCAGGCAGGATTCCCTTGAGTACCATTTGTGGGGGGGTCAAGGGAAAGGGAGGGTTTTGCCTTCTCTTTCTGCTCAAGATCCCCATCTACAATTGGTGGGCCACTGTGTGACACAGAATGCTGGACTCTATGGGCTTTGGCCTGATTCAGCGTGGCTCTTCTTATGTTCTTATGTTATCTCTACCTTCAATGAAAGAGAATATTTGTAGCTCAGGGTTGACATGAGGAGTCCTCGGTGCCCTCTGAGCTTGCTTGTTTTCTTGCAGACGTTTCATTAGCACACTAGGTAACGTTATCAGTGCTAGTAAGGAGTTCAGGTTAATGTCAGTTTATAATCTGGTGTCTTGCCTGTCTGGGTGGGGGGGCGGTCTTAGGGATTCTTCGGTCGGACTGTTTACTAATGGCTCTTTGGCAGTTTCTTTTTTTTTTTAATTAAAACAATCGACATTAAACGTAGGATCATATTAAGAAGCAATCATTATAGAACCTGTAATACAACTCTAAATATTAGTCTTTGTAAACGTCTGACTTGGTAAACATTCTTCACTCCTCACTTCAAGCCTCAACTATACACCTGTTACAGTTTATCTTTTATGATCCCTAACAAAAAAATCCTGAGGTAGAGGTTCAATAACCTGAGGTGGAAATTCAATCCGCTTTTTCAATATTAAAGCAATCATCATTAAACATAAGATCATATTAAGAGATTGGGGTATTGCTTCCCTGATTGTTGGTCTGAAGGTGACCTTGGAGTTAATCTATGCTGATCTGGGTGCTGATTACTGGTGGGGAGCTGCTGGGATCTGTTTCTCTTTGAGGCTGGTTGCTTGTCTCTTTTGCATAGTCTATAGATGTTGTTAATGTCTATGTGCCTATTGATGGCCGATTTGTCAGAGTGCCAGGCTTCTAGAAATTCCCTGGCATTGATGGACTTGGCCTGGTCTAGGATGGTCACATTTTCCCAACTGAAACTATAGTTAAATCTCCCTTATATGTTGTGAAATTGAAATTGAAGAATTTTTCTCCTGCCTTTTGACTGCCAGCTGGTGTTCATGAATGCGTTCTGCCAGTTTTCTGCCTGTTTGTCCTACCTTCACTGCCTTTGGTTGTTATGATTAGCTCTCAACTTAGCTTATCATGGTCAATGATGTTGGGGGTCATCTAAAATACCTACAAAGTCCTACATAGAATCTGGCCAATATTGGTAATAGAATGGAGTAGAATGGAGTAGAGTAGAGTAGAGTAGAGTAGAGTAGAGTAGAGTAGAGTAGAGTAGAGTAGAGTAGAGTAGAGTAGAGTAGAGTAGAGTAGAGTAGAACAGAACAGAACAGAACAGAACAGAACAGAATAGAATAGAATAGAAAATAGAATAGAATAGAATAGACAGATTGTAGACTAGAATAGAATAGAGAAAGAATAGAATAGGAATAGAATAGAACAGAACAGAACAGAACAGACTAGAATAGAATGGAATAGAATAGAATAGAATAGAATAGAATAGAATAGAATAGAATAGAATAGAATAGAATAGAATAGAATAGAATAGAATAGAATAGAATAGAATAGAATAGAATAGAGCTGGAAGGTACCTTGGAGGTCTTCTAGTCCAGCCCCTTGCTTAAGCAGGAGGACCTATACCAGGGGTAGGCAACCTTGGCTCTTTTATGACTCTTGGACTTCAACTCCCAGAATTCCTGAGCCAGCCATGCTGAGGGGAAAGGGAGAGGTTTCCAAGCTGAGCCATGCTGACTCAGGAATTCTGGGAGTTGAAGTCTACAAGTCATGAAGTGGCCTAGGCCTAGTCCAGGGGTAGGCCACCTTGGCTCTTTTATGACTGGTGGACTTCAACTCCCAGAATTCCTGAGCCAGCCGTGCTGAGGGGAAAGGGAGAGGTTTCCAAGCTGAGCCATGCTGGCTGAGGAATTCTGGGAGTTGAAGTCCAAGAGTCATAGAAGAGCCAAGGTTGCCTGCCCCTGACCTATACCATCTCAGACAGGTGATTGTCTAGTCTCTTTTTAAAAACTTCCAGCAACGTAAATGTTGTAGCCCTTTGGAAAGTTCAACTGAGTAACCACTCAGGGAAGCAACAATGATATTTTATTTTAATTTTCAATGTCTTAATAATATATAAGTGGCTGCTCAAGAAAACAAAAAAAAAACACACACACAAAAACCCTCAAAGGGCAGACTTGATAGACTTTTTCTGCCATTAGTTTTCTATATTTCTATGTTTCTATCTCACAGTACAGGTAGTCCTCCACTTACAACCACAACTGAGCCCACAATTTATGTTGCTAAGTGAGACATTTGTTAAGTGAGTTTTGCCCCATTTTATGACTTTGTTTGCCACATTGGTTAAGCGAATCACTGCAGTTGTTCAATTAGTAACCCGGTTGTTAAGTGAATCTGGCTTCCCCATTGACTTTCCTTGTCAGAAGGTTGCAAAAGTTGATCACATGACCCTGGGACAGTGCAACCGTCATAAATATGAACCAGATGTCCAGCATCTGAATTTTGATCACATTATCATGTGGATGCTGCAATGGTTGTAAGATGAAAAACGGTCGTAAGTCACTTTTTTCAGTGCCGTTGTAACTTTGAACGGTTACTAAATGAACTGTTGTAAGTCGAGGACTACCTGTGACTCTTGAGTGGCATACTGTATAACAATCCAATAAAAGATTATGGCTGTATTGGACCAGCAGGTGGCATCACCTAGTTAATTTTGGCTGATCTCAGAAAGTTGAGTAAGACCTGATGTATATTTGGATGGGAGACCACTAGGAAATCCCCAGCTCTAAGTGGGAAGTCAGCAAGGACCAGCCTCCAAGAAGAAAATTACAGGGATGAATCCCAACATTTTATAGAAATCAAGCTCCACTAAATAGTCTTTTCCTTATTAAAGTACAGTTGTTAAGCGAATCAGATGGTCATTAAGCACATCTGGCTTCCCTCTTTGACTTTGCTTGTTATAAGACAGCTGGGAAGGTCACAAATAACAATCCTGTCACAAATAACAATCAATCCAGGCTCTGCAACTGTCATAAATACATGTCAGTTGCCAACTGTTTGATTTTTGATCACTTGACCGTGGGAATGCTGCAACAGTCATAAGTGAAAGGACCAATCAAAAGTCACTTTTTCAGGGTCACTGTAACTGTGAACAGTCGCTAAACAAATGGTCGTAAGTTGAGGACTATCTATGTGACAATTTTTATGAGAGTTCGACTACAATTAAAAAAAAAATTGTTTATGTTCATCGATCAAACTGAGCAATGCCTTTTTCAGGTTTCTACGGTGGCAGCCTTCCAGATACATGGGGATTTCAACTCCTAGTACCCTCAGCGTAACTCTGGTTAAGGCCAAAAGATTCCCTCCATTGGGAGTTTTAAGGGGAGAAATAAATGCTGGCATCATTGCTGAAGAATTAGGTCAGGCATTCATCCCATTAAATCCTAAACCGGAAGCACTGCTCTGAAGTTTTTCCTGTTTTTGGGATCATACGGGTAGTCTTGACGTAAAACAATTCATTTAGTGACTGTTCGAAGTTACAACTGCACTGAAAAAAGTGACATGCATTTTTCACACGACCGTTGCAGCACCCCCCTGTCATGGTTCCGACAGATGAAACTCTTCAGAGAACTTTGAGGCATTGTTTACCTTAAAGAATCTTTATTTGAGAAGGATGGCATCGGCATTTGCATAGCCAAAACCAAAATCTGAATTCCCCTCCCCTGAGCATATAGTATCAAAGCACATTTCCCTCCTCTAATTTACAGTCATAAATCACATCCCCCAATTAGCTTGAAATGCAGACTTTCCCTCCAGTTCTCCAACCCGCCAATTCTTATCATCTCTCATTTCAAAAACCTTGGTTCTCACACTAGTTACAGTTTGTCTAACTAAGCTCCCATGCACATTCCTCCCCCCCCAGTATCATCTAATTCTAACTCTAATTCTAAGAGTAAAACATAAGAAGGAAAATGGTTGTATCTCCATATGTTGTCAAAGCAAGAACATCCGATGTTAGCAGCGTTGACACCCCCATGGTCACGGGACCAAAATTTGGCTGTTTGGCAATTGGTTCATATTTATGACAGTTGTGGTGTCCCAGGGTCATGTGATCAGTTTTTGCATCCTTCTGACTAGCAAAGTCGAAGGGGAAGCCAGGTTCACTTCCTAACCAAGTTACCAACTTACCAACTGCAGCGATTCATTTAACAACTGTGGCAAGAAAACTTGTGAAACGGGGCAAAACTCTCTTAACAAATGTCTCGCTTCGCCACATAAATTTTGGACTCCTTTGCAGTCGTAAATCAAGGACCACCTGTGTTAACAGCTGAAACAGATGCTGGTTTAATGCCCATATATTGCCCATTTTAAAAAGAATTTGAAAATTGAAAATTTCAGCCCCACCCTTTACATAACATCATTGGTACATCCTGTCACCCAATCAAAGGCCAGCATTTTTTAAAAAAATATTTAAGAAAGCAGAACCTAACCATAGAAGAAACCTATGGCTAAGAAAATTATTTGTATCTTTCTTTTTGTCTATCTGTGGAGATTCTGAGGTCATGGTTGTCCCAAAGGTCCTTTTTCAAGAGGCAACTGGACGTCCTTGTTTTTTCCTTGAAGACGTTTCACTTCTTATCCAAGAAGCTTCTTCAGCTCTGCCTGGATGGTGGGGAATGGAAGGATTTATACTCCTTGCAGAGAACTAGTCATTTGCATTCCTTTTAGAGAGTTGTTGAGGCTACTTGGAGGTTTACCTGTGTTGTCAGGGTCACCTGAGTGGTGCAAATGGGTGTGGAGCCTTCTTGGAATTGCTGAAAGGACTGTGTTGTAAGTTCCAAGAAGGCTCCAGACTCATTTGCACCACTCAGGTGACCCTGAGGACACAGGTCAGCCTCCAAGTGGCCTCAACGACTCTCTAAAAGGAATGCAAATGACCAGCTGTCTGCAAGGAGTATAAATCCTTCCTTTCCCCACCATCCAGTCAGAGCTGAAGAAGCTTCTTGGATGAGAAGCGAAGCATCTTCAAAGAAAAAACAAGAAAGTTGCCTCGTGAAAAAGCACCTTTGGGATTCTTTTCCGTCTGTAACAACTGGGATTGCCCAGGAAAATGTTACATTTTTCCCAGGAAAGATAGATCATATATCAAAGTGAGAATCATCCTGTCACTACAGAGAAGACATGTAATAAAAATACACGGAACAGCTGATTGCTTACTGCTTAGTTCTTGGCACCAGCTTCTTTTATGTGACTTCATTCAGTTATCAAAACTGTCGGATTTGACCGCTGCAATGGCTGCTTGGGGAAAGAAAACTGACATTGCAGTTGGGTTGTGAAAGGAAACGCTCTTCAGCCAAGAAGTGGGCTTGCTGAAAACCAGGATGTCCTTTGCTGATAGGAGGAAAGTCCACCCAGAGGTGACACACACAGTCCTTAAAAGACAATGATCAGCACTAACATCTAAAAAAAACCCCCACATACTTCTTTGAAGGCCACAGGAAACCAGATCCCAGGATGTGACCCTTCAATTCTTGGTTGCTTCAGGAAAACCAGATTCTGCTTCCATAAGTCAGAAAGGAAGATTAGACTTGGACACTAGGATTTTGTGGGACAGAAAGTGGCCTGTAGGTGGATCTTGTGAGGTTGCAGCATACCAGAGTATGAGGAACGTCAACATTTTCAAGATTGTAAGTGCAACGTCATTCTTGCCATGGTGTAGTTTTGAGTTTTCTCCTGCAAACATCCTTGGAAGTCCACAATTAAAATTTCTCTGTGGGGTCCGTGCTACTCTCTGAGCTTGGTTGTTTTCTTGCAGACATTTCACGACCCAACTATGTAACATCATCAGTGCTAGAAGGGGGGGCAGTTTTCTCTCTGTTTATATACTAGTGGCCTTGCCCTGTCATCTCTTCACCAGCAATCAATATCCAGATAACAACAACAACAATCTTATTGTCACTTTGAATGTACACCAGTTGGCATACACCAAAATGAAATTTCGTTGCATACAGCTCTCAAAGGGCCACCACCTCCACTATACACTCCTTGTTCGTGGCCAGTTCAAGTTTCAGATCGTCCATTTTAGTCTCTAGGGCAGGGCTTTTCAACCTTTTCACCCATTGTACCACTTTTAGGATATGGCAATATCCAGGTACCGCCAGTCGCCTAGCAAGGTGTCAAAAACTTGATGACCAAAAAAAAAAAAAGGAAAAAAGTGATAAAGTACAGGTAGTCCTCGAGTTACAACAGTTCGCTTAGTTATTGTTCCAAGTTACAATGGCACTGAAAAAAGTGCTCCCCAAGCCACAGCTGAGCAAGACACCTGCCTGCCAACCCAGTGGAGCTCTTCCTCCTGTCCGAGGTTTTCATTGTTGTAAGCATTTCTGTTGGGGATTGGCAGTGGGGATGGGGTGGGGAGTGCTTGGTTTTTATTCTCCCCCCGTCTGCTGGGTGATTGCAGCAGGTTTTGGTCGCTTCACATGACCCTGGGACACTGTGACCATCATAAATATGAATCAGTTGCCAAGCATCTGAATGTAAATCACAAGACCCTGGAGAGGCTGCAACATTCCAGCTGATCGGCGCTTCTTCTGGGCTCAGCAGAAGTGCCAGGATCAATACCAAGCTCCAGCTGGAGCCTGGCGCTGATCCTGGTGCTTCACTGAGCCCTGACAGCCCTGAAGAAGCGCCGATCAGCTGGAAAGCGGCACTGATCCTGGCGCTTCCGCTGAGCCCTGATAGCCCTGCAGCTCCATCCGTCTCTCACTCAGGCTTGTGCGATGCTGCCACCGGTTCAGCTCATTCCCCTCCCCCGCTACCACGTTTCTAGGATGGTTGCATACCACCTGCCAGGTGCCAATGTACCACTGGTTGAAAAGCCCTGTTCTAGGAAGTGAACGATGGCAAACAGGACAGATGGAAACAGAGCTCCATGTGGATTATCCCTCAGATTAGCTTGTATTCCTGCACCACAACCTCACCTCCTTTCCTTTTTCTGATCCAGTCTCTTCCACCTTTTTCTTAAAGGGGCCTCGCTCCTTTTCGCCCCTGGAGATAAGCAGAGATTAACACCAAGATTAATACTAGATCAACAATCAAACAGTAAACATTATTCCCATGAAAGAACTAACAACGCAGACAAACTAACAGTAAACAACAGCCTGATCAAGGAGCCGCTAAGAACACTCCCACCAACAATGACAGGGGAAGCCACTGGTATATAAACAAACCCCCTTCTAGAACTGATGAAGTTACCTAGTTGGGTCATGAAATGTCCGCAAGTAAACAGTCAAGCTCAGAGAGCATCAAGGACTTCACTTCTTGACTTTAATTCATCCCACATTTTCTTTTAAAAAGACTTTTTTTTTAAAGGAATAGAACTTCCTGAGAATAACAAATCAACCAGGTTGTCAAATAGGAATGAGTCTGCAAGATTTGGGCGTTCTCCCATTAGCTGATTTATTGAGCAACACAGCCCAACAAAAATGCCTGTTGGGAGAAACAGGCACCAAAATGTATAAAACTTTTAAAAATAAAGTTTGCTCATTTAATAAAACTTGCTGGGGGCCATAGGCTGACTCTGTAAACTGCTTAAAGAGGACTGTAAAATACTATTGTTATTCTTTCTTTCTTCCTTCCCTTCCTTCCTTCCTTCCTTCCTTCCCTCCCTCCCTCCCTCCCTCCCTCCTTCCTTCCTTCCTTCCTTCCCTCCTTCCTTTTTTCCTCTCCCTCCCTTTTTCCTTCCTTCCTTCCTTGGTGGTGCAGTGGTCAGAATACAGTATTGTAGGCTAACTCTGTCTACCACCAGGAGTTCGATCCTGACCAGCTCAAGGTTGACCCATCCTTCCATCCTTCCGAGGTCAGTAAAATGAGGACC
This sequence comes from Bothrops alternatus, assembly GCA_034064705.1. Classification (NCBI taxonomy): domain Eukaryota; kingdom Metazoa; phylum Chordata; class Lepidosauria; order Squamata; family Viperidae; genus Bothrops; species Bothrops alternatus. The sequence goes on along the minus strand of JARGCV010000082.1, from coordinate 59,253 downwards.
CAGATTGTTGGGGGTAATATGCTAATTCTATAAACTGCTTAGAGAGAGCTATAAATGCACTGTGAAGCGGTATATAATTGGGTGCAACTTACTTAACACTTGTCTTGCTTAGCAATGGAAATTCTGGTGCCAGTTGCGGTTACACAGGGTGATCACACGACTCCAGGAGGCCACAACCATCCATGTCAGTTGCCAAGCAACCAAATATTGATCACGTAGCCCTGGGGATGCTGTGACAGTTGCAAACATGAGGATGAGTTTTAAGTCTCTTTTTTTTTCCAGTGCCGTTGCATCTTCGAACAGCTGCTAACAGTTAGAACAGTTAACCAGTGGAACAACCTACCTCCAGAAGTTGTGAATGCTCCAACACTGGAAGTTTTTAAGAAGAGACTGGACAGCCATTTGATCTGAAATGGTATAGGGTTTCCTGCCTGAGCAGGGGGTTGGACTAGATGACCTCCAAGGTCCCTTCCAACTTCATTATTATTATTATTATTATTATTATTATTATTATTATTATTATTATTATTATTATTATTATTTGAATGAATGTAGGCTGAGGACTATCTGCATGGGAAAAATTCTGCAGCTGGGCCAGACACAGTGTGAATTCACGTGCCCACCACCCGATTCTCCATGCAGGAAGCTAAGGGTGGAGGGTGATACCCTTCCCCAATTCAAAGGAGCCCCCTGTCTTCAGAAAGCTAACACACTTTAACTGTCACATCTAACCTGAAAGAAACTTAATTTTAATCACCTTTGTGTTTCCTTATCACCCAGTTCGGCTTCCCAGCTGTAATACCAAACTGGCTACAGGAAACTTGGGAGTCCATCCCCAGAGATAAGGCTAATTCTGGGAAATATACCTGCTGGCAACCAGGACAATAAATTGCCATAAAAATAAAGGTTCAGTGAGAGGGTGCCCAATTCATCACCTATGATGAATTAACTGTGGCAGAGAGTACACGACGCTTGCAAATCACTCAGATGAAAGTTGTCTCTTATTTTCCTGTTCTGTGGTCATTGCCAAATAAAAGTTCACAAGTTAGACACAGCTGCAGGTGGGGTATTTCACCTTCATTTTTTCCCTGCCCCCTTTCCATTCAGTGTTATAAAAGAGACTTATTAAACAGTATTCCATAGAGATCTATGTTCATTACAGATAGTTCTCAACTTACAACTGTACTAGAGTCTGGAATTTCCATTCTAAGTTAAGATGGTCATAAGGCAAGGCACTCAGTCACCAGACTCAGTTTTATGATTATTATTTTTCTGCAGAAGTCATTAAGTGAATGGCATAGTCATAGCCAGGGTCACTGTGTATTCCTATGGTTGTTTTTGCTGGAAAAATGTAAAGCTGAGCCAATTGCCAAGCACTCAAAATGCGATCATGTGACTGTGAGGTGTGTGCAGCTGTTGGAATCCTGAACTGGGTCATAAGTAGCTTTTGGGGGTCCATCATAACTTTGACTAGTCATAAGGAACTGGTTGTAAATCAAGGACTACTTGTGTCTAATGTGTATAGTGAATCAGATTTGCCAGTTTCATTTTTTTAAAAATCTGTCTGTGAATTGCTATTAAACTTTTTGCTCTGCTTTTTGCCCTTCTGTCAGCTTTAAAATAAATAATTTGATATAATTAGGAAACTTCTGATTCTGATCGGATGCGTTTATCTAAAGTGGAGTATATGTGTTTGTGAGAGAGAGGTTTTCTCTCTCACAGGGGAACACTGTTTCTCTTTTTTAATGATAACTTTACTAAAATGTGTAAAGCGGAAAGATAAAAAAAACTAATAGAAACTAATAATTAAGATAGGACAAAGGGAAGGAAGGAAGGAATAGAAAGAAGGAGGAAAAGGCAGGAAAGGAAGGAGGGAGGAAAGACTAGAAAGAAAAAGAGGCAGGAAAGAAGGGGGAAACAGAGGGAGGGAAGGAGGGAGGAAAATATAAAGAAATAATTTCCAAATTTCTTTTAGGACCATTATTGGTATAACTTTAACTTTATTTAAATTTCTATGCCATCCTTCTCCTGGGACCCAGGGCGGCTTACAACAATAATACAATAAAATTTAATTTACCAATGACAATCAACCATCCAATCCAAAACACATTCATTCAATCTGAAACACATTCATGCAGCATACAATCACAATCAACACACAGTCACTGGTGGAGACACATTCATAGGCCCAGGGGCAGAGTACAGTTCATACGCCCCAAGCCTGTCGGCATAAATAAGTCTTCAATAATTTCCGGAAAACTAGGAGGGAGGAGGCAGTACGAACCTCCGAGGGGAGCTGGTTCCAGAGGACTGGGGCAGAGACGGAGAAGGCCCTTGCCCTAGGCCCCGCCAGATGACATTGCCTAATAGACGGGACTCGCAGCCTGAGTCCAGGGTCCGGATTTCGCTCATTACCAGTACCCCGGGAGAGGTTCAAGGGGCCGGAACAAGAGATCGCTTTCAGGCAGCGAGGCCTTGTTCCCCGAGAGCGGCCTACCCCAGGCCTCCCGTCGTATCTGCCTGTACCCCGTAAGACCGGTATAGACTGGCCCTCAGATCCCTCAGAGCAAGGCTCCTCCACTTCTCTAGCTTCCGTAGGTGCAGACAGGTCGGCCCTTCCATTTATCTCAGGTCCATAATCCATCCAATTTAAACAATCATCCATCCATTCAACCCAATTCATTCCACAATCAATTCTTCTTATATCATCCATAAAATTAATAAAAAATTAAAAATTAAAACAGTAATTAAAACATTTGAATTAATTAAGATTTAAATAGATAAAAATTAAAAAAAATTTAAAACAGACATATAGGCAATCAAGGGGGTAATATCCAATTTCAACAGTCTGTTCTGTGTAAACAACTTATATCGAGGAGGGAGTGTTCATATAGAGAGCATCGCGCTACCCCTAGAAAGGTAGTCCTTCCTGGTTTGGTAAGAGAAAAACCAGATAAGCCTATTGGCAATAACCAACAAATACAAAGCCTGGGAGATGAAATGACTAAATGGTTAGAACTTTTTTCGTTTGTCTTATTAGGTGGGGGACCACTGTTTTTTTCCAAAGAACTGCAAAGAGCACACTTAACGTAGTTGTGTGCTGTTATCTTCTGGGACTAAATTGTATTCCTGAGAAATACTTAACAAGTTTCTTTTTCTCTTGAAAAGTTTTAGAGAAATCAGCCAATTCCACAACACTATCCGCGCCTTGCTATTTCTTTCCCAATTCCAAAACGCAACCATGGCCAATTGTAGACCCACCCTGTCTTTCTGTAGATATATATGTTTTTATTTAAATTGCTAACAAAGAATAAGGGAGAACTGGTATAGCTATTTCGAGTTTCTTAACTCTCTTCAGCCAGAACTTACCCTTCTGAGATTCGAGCCTGGGCAGTCTGCATGTTAGGCAGTTGTATTAACCTCTAGGCCACAGGCTCTGTCTCACTTTGTTAGCAGTCAGGGAGGGAAGAGATGTGTATCAAGTGTTTCTTTTTTAAATTGCACCCTGTAAACCCAAATATGGGAGAAAGAAATCTTTCTTTCTTTTACTTGTTTCAGCTCAACCCAGAGCCATCCGCAGGAACAAATATCTATATATGTTATTTAAATTGCTAACAAAGAATAAGGGAGAACTGGTATAGCTATTTCGAGTTTCTTAACTCTCTTCAGCCAGAACTTACCCTTCTGATATATATATATATAAACGCTTTCTCAGTTCCGGCTAAACTCCTGGCAAACAAGTAGTCGTCAACTTACATCCATTCATTTAGTGAGTGCTCAAAATTACGATGGCACGGAAAAAAGTGACATAAGAACGTTTCTCACATTTACAACCGTTGCAGCATCCCTGTGGTCACATGATTAGAAGTCAAACGCTTGGCAACTGGCATGTACTTATAACTGTTGCAGTGTCCCAGAGTCATGTGTTTCCCTTTTGCAACCTTCTGACAAGCAAAGTCAATGGGGAAGCCAGATTCACTTAATAACTGTGTTGCTAATATAACAGCTGGGGCTCAATAATAGTCATAAGTCGAGGATCACGTGTATCCAATGATACAGGTAGGCCTCGACTCATGACCACAATTGAGCCCAAAATTTACGTTGCTAAGTCAGAAATTTGTTAGGTGAGCTTTGCCTCATTTTACAACTTTGCTTGCCACAGTTACTAAGTGAATCCCTGCAGTTGTTACATTAGTCGCACTGTTGTTAAGTGAATCTGGCTTCCCCGTTGATTTTGCTGATCAGAAGGTCACAAAAGGGGAATCACGTGATCCCGGGACACTGCGACCATCACAAGCGTCTGAATTTTGATCACATGATCATCGGGATGTTGTAAAGGTAGCAACTGAACAACGGTCATAGGGATCTTTTTTCAGTGCCGTTGTAACTTTGAATGGTCACTAAACAAACTGTTGTAAGTTGACGACTATCTATATGAGCCAATGCCCAGTTTGGCTAGAAGGTAGCGGATACAAACTTGCTTAACAATGTACAATATGCTTTAGCAAAACACTTCCCGTTTCAACAGGGTGTGGTCAATGCAAGTTCCACCTGTGTTTTATGTGCATTGCATCGTCACAACCTCACCTTGACACCCCTAGATTCCAAGGACAAGAACAACTATCATTTTATCACTGTGTTCATCCAGATAATGATAAGTAAATGTTAAATGATAAGAGACGAAACAGCTGCACACGGATATTTATCATGGAACATTGTCATTGCACAATGGAAAAGATGTTGTGAAGCTCATGGAGTTGTCTGAGATGGCAAAACTGACAGCTTTGGTTAAAAAAGAAGATATTGACTAAATTTATTACCGATTGGGAAGCCCCTTTGGACTTTTTGTGGGAAAGAGATTACAAAATGAAATTATGACATACAGATTTAATGACTAGCAATGTTCAGGGATCATTAAAATGTTAAGTTGTCATTTTAGAGTCGAAGATGAACTTAAGTTTTACTTGTATGTGCTATAAAAAGAGGCGGAAGTCATTATATATTTTTTATTTTATTCCACAGATCTACTTCTTACTCTTTTTTTTCTATTCTATCCTCTTTACCACCTCCCTTCTTAATCTTTAATGGGTTTTTGTTGGTTTTTATTTTTTTTACATTAAAACTGAATAGAGTTATTATTTAAAAAAAACACATTTACCATATTAAAAATTGAAATTGAAAAAATATATATAAAGGGAAAAAAAGTCATTCCAGAAATTACAACATCCAGGTTTCTGCATGTTTCCATGATTCATTGTTTCATTTTTTACACACACACACACACACACACACACACACACACACACACACACACCCCTCAAATGAATGAATGAAAATGATTGATCTGTTGGTTTTGGAGAATGAATTTGCTTTTGAACCTTTTGAGGATACTGAAATTGACGTTCTGAAAATAGAAACATTTCAGATACAAGGAAGGGTTTGGAATGCATATTATTATTATTATTATTATTATTATTATTACTATCAACATTTTTTATTCTATTTCATTCGCAACATTAAAATACAAATTGCAAGAAAGAAAGAAAATACAGTTGTGCATACAAAACTAAAAAAAAAAAAATATTCAAATGGTCCCCCCCTAATTGAACACTGATGAATATATTTCAAAAATAATTCACCACTTTATAATGCCTTGGTAAGACTCCACTTGGAATAGTGCATCCAGTTTTGGTTGCCACAATATAAAAAAGATGATCAGACTCTAGAAATTGTGCAGAGAAGAGCAACAAAGATAATTAGGGGGCTGGAGACTAAAATATATGAAGAACGGTTGCCGGAATTGGGAATGTCCAGTTTAATGAAGAGAAGGACGAGGGGGGACATGATAGCAGTCTTCCAATATCTCAGGGGCTGCCCCAAAGAAGAGGGAGTCAAGCTATTCTCCAAAGCAACTGAGGCAGGATAAGAAGCAATGGATGGAAACTAATCAAGGAGAGAAGCAACCCAGAACTGAGGAGAAATTTCCTGACATTAGAACAATGAAAGAGTGGGACGACTTGCCTTCAGATGTTGTGCTTGCTCCATCACTGGAGGTTTCCAAGAAGAGACTGGACAGTCACTTGTCTGAAATGGTATAGGGTTTTCTGCCTGAGCAGGGGGTTGGACTAAATGACCTCCAAGGTCCTTTCCAACTCTATTGTGATTTTGATCTGCACCCCAGTTTAATCCATCTTTGTATCTGAAGAAGTCAAGCTACTCTCCAAAGCGCCTGAAGGCAGGACAAGAAGCAACGGGTGGAAACTCATCAAGGAGAGAAGCAACCTGGAACTAAGGAGAAACTTCCTGACAGTGAGGCCAATGAAACAGTGGGAGAAGTTGTGGGTGCCCCAACACTGGAGGATTTTAAGAAAAGAGTGGACACCCATTTGTCTGGAATGATATGCTTGAGCAGGGGTTGAGCTAGAAGACCTCCAAGCTCCCTTCCAACTCCGTTATTCTTTATTTGGTTAATAGTTTCCTCCCCTTGTAAAACAGGCCCACACCCGATGACCTTCTGTAATTCTGTTGACTCAGTGAATCTTTTTATGTTGCTTGCTTCTTTTTCACTATTTTTACTTACACAGAAGAAGAATAGGAATAACAGAGTTGATCTTGTAGTCCATCTCCCTGCTCGGGCAGGAAACCCTATAACCTATATCAGGGGTGTCAAACTCAATTTCATTGAGGGCCGCAGCAGCATTGGGGTTGCCCTCGGGGGTCGGGTGGGTGTGGCCAGGGTGGGTGTGGCCTACTGGGTGGGCGTGGCCAGCTCTACATCGTTCGCGTCAAGGGTGCCTGTGGGGGCTTGGGAAGGAGTGAGACAGATCTGAGGGTCTCTGGCAGAAGGGGGGGGGACCGGGGCAAGCGCCAAGGCACGGTCCTTTTCTTCATTCCTCACAAAGGGAGACCCCTGCCCAGCAGGCACCCAGGGGGCGGGGCTGACGCGGCAGGGGCTGGTTCCTCGCTGTTTCTGAACGGCCTTGTGGAGCTAAGACTGAATGTGTTTCAGCATAGAGGGCCACCACGAAATTGTACATTGGCTCCCGGCCAGCCTGGGCCAGGGCCAAGGCAGCGGGGGCCGTTCCCTCACTGTTTCCAGGATGGCTTCGCGGGCCACATGAAACCACTTCACGGGCCGCATCAGGCTCCCGGGCCTTGGGTTTGACATGTCTGACTTATTTATTTATTTATTTATTTATTTATTTATTTATTTATTTATTTATTTATTTATTTATTTATTTATCTATCAAATTTCTATACCGCCCCTCTCCCAAAGGACTCGGGGTGGTGTACAGCCTAAAAATATTAAAAACATATATTATTATTATTATTATTATTATTATTATTATTATTATTATTATTATTATTATTATTTATTAAATTTCTATGCCGCCCTATTCCGAGAACTCAGGGCGGCTCACAGGATAAATAGAAATCCAATATTAAAATACTACATAATAAATATATAAAAATACATATATAAAAAGAAAACCCCTAAATTTAAGAAACCATTCATTCAACAAACGTACACACAAACATACACTGGCTAGGGGCAAGATGTCAACCGCCCCAGGCCTGTCGGCAAAGATGTGTCTTAAGGAGTTTACGAAAGGCGGAGAGGGTGGGGGCGATACGGATCTCCGGGGGGAGTTGATTCCAGGGGAGTTGATCATACATATAGATATACATAATTTAAAATAATTAAAAGTGAATTAAATAATTTTGGCCGTAAAATCCCCATTTAAAACCCAATACTTACAAATCTTAAAATTTTTTTACTCCGTCCCCCTAAAATATTCTAACCCTACCGGAACCGGGGCTTCTATGCCAGGCCAGCCTGTCGAAAAAGAAACGTTTTTAGTTCCCGACGGAAGGTGCGTAAATCTGTCATTATACGGAGTTCCGTGGGGAGCTCGTTCCATAGTGTGGGAGCTCCCACAGAGAAGGCTCTCCCCCTGGGGGCCGCCAGCAGGAATTGTCTGGCCGAAGGCTCCCTGAGGAGGCCCTCTCTGTTGGAGCAAACTATATACTCAAATATTCTTTTTTCCCCTCTTCTTTCCTCTGAAAGAAAAACAGGAGCTTAAAGCAGAGACGCCACGTAAAATGCTCATTTCCTCTTTCGCTAGGAATTTATGAAACCCTTGGATTGATATATCTCAGCACAGCAGCCATCTGGAACCTGATTTCAGATGTCTTCCAAGATGGATTAGCATTTCTGTTTCTCCTTACAAAGGACCTTCCCATCCTGGATGCCACATCACATCCTCTCATAATCTCTGGAAACCTCTTTTTAACAGGAGTCATGAATCACAATCCTGATAGATTTCTACAGCTGAAAAATCACGGATTTTCCAAGATGATGTGGGCAAATCGTCAAGGTTGGGGCCTGGATACAGATTCATCAATTAAAGCAAAGGCTTGTGATTTTTTTTTCGCTTTCTTTTTTATATATATAAAGTTTTATTGAGTTTTGTAAGGTTGCAGAAGGGATGAGGTCAGTATGGGGATTAAGGTTCAGGGTGGGAATCAGGATTGGGATTGGGACAGGAATGGGAACAACATTGGGTTGCCCCCCATTAATATTTTCAAGCTTCAGCAAACAGAATATTGTCTGGGTACATATGTTCAATAACACTAAATAATATAATAGTAAATAGCTATAATGAATATGATAAACGATAATCATAAACAGTATCAGTTAGTCAATACATATCATTCATCTTACTAGTACATATTCAAGATAACATATCACATTCATTTCTCACTAGTTCGTTTTCCTAACCATTGGTAAAAATTATCCCATGTCTCTAAAGTTAATCCATCCATTTCTGCACATTCTAAAATTTTCTTAATTAAAATCTCTTCACTGGTTAAGTTTTCATTTTTCCAGTATTGGGCAAATGCTATTCTTGCTGCTGTCAATATGTGCAATATTAAATACTCATTCTCCTTCTCATTTTTGGCTCCTAGTATTCCTAACAGAAACAATTCTGATTTAAATTCTATCTGTACTTTAATCATCTTTTCCAACCATGTATGAATCTTAAGCCAGATTTTTTTTTTGCGTTCAAAGTACTCTGTTAAAATCTGCTTTTCTATAGCTTAAATCCATTATTCAGGGTTTGGCCCTCCAGGATGAGCTAAAACAGCTCTTAACAAATATTTCTGACTATAGGTCAGTGATGGCGAACCTTTTAGAGACCCAAAACCCACTTATGTATCGTCGGGTGCTGGATGGGTGTGGCCCATTGGGTGGGAGTGGCCCATTGGGTGGGTGTGGCTGTGGTGGTAACCGCAGACTGGGTGGGACTAAAAAGTTCAGTCAATCAATTCCAACTTTGCAAGACCTTTTTTTTTCCCCACAAGAAGTTGAAATTGACTGATTGATTGAATCTTTTTTTTTGTGTGTACACGGTGGCAGAGGCCTAAAGGGAAAAGATTTTATAAAACCCAGCTGAAGACCTAGGACTGGGGTGACGGCGCACGTGCCCACAGAGAGGGCTCTCAGTGCCGCCTCTGGCACCCGTGTCATAGGTTCGCCACCACTGCTATAGGTAGTCCTTGACTGACGACCACAATTGAGTCCAAAATTTCTGTTGCTAAATGAGACATTTGTTAAGTGAGTTTTGCCCCATTTTACGAACTGAATGTTGATGGGGACGCTGCAATTGTAAGTGTGAAAAACAGTCATATGTCACTTTTTTCAGTGCTGTTGTAACTTTGAACAGTCTCTAAGAACTGTTGTAAATCAAGGTCGCCCCAAAGAAGAGGGAGTCAAGCTATTCTCCAAAGCACCTAAAATCAGAACAAGAAGCAACGGATGGAAACTCATCAAGTAGAGAAGTAACCTAGAACTAAGGAGAAACTTCCTGACAGTGAGAACAATTAACCAGTGGAACAACCTGCCTCCAGAAGCGGTGAATGCTCCAACACTGGAAGTTTTCAAGAAGAGACTGGACAGCCATTTGTCCACATTAGTATAGGTTTTCCTGCTTGAGTTGGACTAGATAGAAGACCTCCATTTGAACACCATCACCATCGGCATTGACAAAAATCACATCAATCAATTACAAAAGGCAGCTTTTCTTGGAACAGCTTACATCCTGCAATTTAATAAAAAATGCCAAATCCAGTCTAAACCTCGGGATGACTGCGACCAGTCTCAAAAATGTATTCAATTTTGCAAGAGGTTTTGCAAACGAAGAGGGACTCATGACAAAAAGATAAGCAGCTGAGAATAGGTCCAGGAGGAACGGTGTGTGAATCAGAAACAGGATGTGGCTCAGACTGGTTAGAAATTCCAATGCATGTGCACGTACCACAGAAGAAGACAAAAGAAAAATTGGTAAAGCTGAAAGGCTGCCCATAGAATAAAAAAAAAGGCTATAGAGTATTTAAGAGGTCAAGAGAGAGCTTGTCCTCCTTCAGAGGCAGAAAGGGGATGAGTAGAAATGCTGTTCCTCCATCTTCCTTTCTGGCCTTCAGTGTAATTTAATTTACATTTAAGTTTATGGTTTTTTTTATATGCGTTGGATGGGGGATGTAGCAAGATAAAGAAAGAGAAATCCGTATTACTCTTCTCCCCATTCTGGAATTTAAAATAAGGCTCTATCTATCTGTCTGTCATCTATCTATCTATCTATCTATCTATCTATCTATCTATCTATCTATCTATCTATCTATCTATCTATCTATCTATTTATCATCTATCATAGATCTATCTATCTTTCTTTCTATCTGTCTATCATCTATCTATCTATCTATCTATCTATCTATTTATCATCTATCATAGATCTATCTATCTTTCTTTCTATCTGTCTATCATCTATCTATCTATCTATCTATTTATCATCTATCATAGATCTATCTATCTTTGTTTCTATCTGTCTATCATCTATCTATCTATCATCTACTATCTATCTATCATAGATCTATCTATTTATCTTTCTATCTATCTATTATCTATCATAGATCTATCTATCTATCTATCATCTATCAGATCTATCATCTACTATATCATCTAATAGATAGATTTATCTATTTATCTATCTATCAGATCTATCTATCATGTATCAGATCTATCTATCTATCATCTACTATCTATCTATCATAGATCTATCTATCTATCTATCTATCTATCTATCATCTATCAGATCTATCATCTACTATATCATCTAAAATAGATTTATCTATCTATCTATCTATCTATCTATTTATCATCTATCATAGATCTATCTATCTTTCTTTCTATCTGTCTATCTATCTATCTATCTATCTATCTATCTATCTATTTATCATCTATCATAGATCTATCTATCTTTCTTTCTATCTGTCTATCTATCTATCTATCTATCTATCTATCTATCTATCTATCTATCATCTATCATAGATCTATCTTTCTTTCTATCTGTCTGTCATCTATCTATCTATCTATTTATCTATCTATCTATCTATCTATCTATCTATCTATCTATCTATCTATCTATCTATCTATCTATTTATCATCTATCATAGATCTATCTATCTTTCTTTCTATCTGTCTATCATCTATCTATCTCATCTACTATCTATCATAGATCTATCTATTTATCTTTCTATCTATCTATTATCTATCATAGATCTATCTATCTATCAATCAATCATCTATCAGATCTATCATCTACTATATCATCTAATAGATAGATTTATCTATCTATCTATCTATCAGATCTATCTATCATGTATCAGATCTATCTATCTATCTATCATCTACTATCTATCTATCATAGATCTATCTATCTATCTATCATCTATCAGATCTATCATCTACTATATCATCTAAAATAGATTTATCTATCTATCTATCTATCTATCATGTATCAGATCTGTCTATCTATCTATTTATCATCTACTATCTATCTATCATAGATCTATCTATCTATCATCTATCAGATTTATCATCTACTATATCATCTAATAGATAGATTTATCTGTCTATCTATTAGATCTATCTATCTATCTATCTATCTATCTATCTAGTATCTATCTATCTATCTATCTATCTATCTATCTATCTATCTATCTATCTATCTATCTATCTATCTATCTATTAATATCCTGCCTTTATTACTTTTACAAATAACTCAAGGTGGCTAACAAGTCCAACACATCTTCCTCTTCTTATTTTGCTCATAACAGCCCTGTGAGGTGGGTTTTGCTGGGAGAGAAACCCAACTGGCTTTCATGCCTGTTTGCAAATTTTCTTTTTAACAGTCCAGGAGATTCCATTAAAATTTTCTATTACCTGGACAGGAGTAAGACTTAGCAGCCCTAGCAACTAACAGTTCCTTATGTGGTTACTTCCTCCCCCCCCCTTTCCATGCACAAGAAATGCATTTTGTTAAAAATTCAGGCAATTTTTCCCGGTCAACATTCAGAACAAAGACCTAGGGGAATATTTTAAAGCAACTTAGGAACCAGGCCTTTAAGGTTTAAAGTTTGCTAACAGTTTGGGACAGATCAGAAAAATTGTTAGAGGATGGCAGTGGTTGTGTTTAGACTTGAGAAAAGATCAAAGGTAACTAAGGAATTTAGAGATTTGGGTTTGTGTATGGCAAGCTCTGCCAAGCTTGGCAACTCGAAGATGTGCAGGAAAAGGACAACACAGATCTTTCTCTTTTACCTTGCCATATCTTTGTCCAACAGAAGACAGATACAAAGATGTATACATTCCTTGGACTTAGGTCAACCTTAAATCAATAGCATCGTACAAACAATGGAAAAAACATCAGAGAAGCACTGAGAGAGGGAACATCCTGATGAGATTTAATCGTCAAGAGGTTAACCCATTAACCATAATTAAGGAGAAGGCTGGACTGAAAAAGAAATCGGAAGTACCCATTGAGAGAGAGAGAGAGAGAGAGAGTGAGAGAGAGAGAGAGACTGAGAGACTTGACAAAACATATTTTGAGGAGCGTAAACAGGAAGAACTTCAAACAATGTGTGTTGTGGTCAGGTGGAGGTCAACCTTCGTTGACCTTCATCAAGAGACTTCATCTTGGAAGGGGTTGGAAGGGGTCCAGTCCTGCTGGGATGACTTGGAAGAACAGTAGAAAAGCAAGGAGGAAAATTGAAGGGGATAGGAGCAAGAAGGAAGCATCTACATGTGGAGAAGACCTAAAAGATGGCAATGGATAAAATAGGTGGATGGGTGTGTGTGCAAACAAAAAACCCCTCAAAAGAATTGAAAGAAGTATACAGAAAGGTTCCAAAATTCTGAAAAATTAGAAAATTCTATAAACCTGGGAGGTTGGTTGGGCTAAGAGGGCCCAATCCACCTCCAAAGTCACCCTGCTGGTGTCATGGTTCCGACAGAAGAAACTCTTCAAAAGAACTTCAAGGCATTGTTTTCCTTAAAGAATCTTTTATTCGAGTAGCATAATATCGGCACTTACATAATCGAAGCCAAAAATTAAATTCCTCCCCCCCCCCGCACAAAGTAGCAAAGCACAATTCCCTCCTCCAATTAACTGTCATAAATCACATTCCCCAATTAGCTTGAAGCTTGGGCTTTCTCCCCAGCTCTCCAGCCCGCAAAATCTTTATCAGCTCTGGGCTCAATAACCTTAATTCCCATGGATGAGTTACTGTTGTTATGACTAACTGGACCCTCATCCACATCCCCCCTCCCAGCATCATCATTCTAACTCTAAAAGCGAAAGAGAAAAGATGGCTACATTTCCATCTGTTGTCAAAGCAAGAACATCCGATGTTAGCAGCATGGTGCATTTACCCCTAGCCCAGCGGTTCTCAACCTGTGGGTCGCGACCCCATTTGGGGTCGAACGACCGTTTCACGGGGGTCGCCAAACACTGCAGTCCGCCATTTTCCCCCCCATTTCCCCTCGGTTGTCGCGCGCGTGCCGCGCATGCGCGATTCAGCCCGCTGCGCCGCGCATGCACGGTTCGGCCCGTCGCACGTGCTGCGCATGCGTGGTTCTGCCCGTTGCGCCGCGCATGCGCGGCGCAGGTCGGGGTCGCACCGCACATTGGCGGCGCAGGTGGGGTCTCGGCCTTAAAAAGGTTGAGAACCGCTGCCCTAGCCAGTGGAAATGCTGACAACTCTCCACAGATAGGAAAATCATGGTTCTTACACACATATCCTCAACCAGCCAGCCTTGGTTGTTTGTAACCCTTTACAACAGGGGTCCCCAACCCCCAGTCTGTGGGCCGGTACCCAGGCCGCAGCATGCCAGCAACTGGGCTGCACAAACAAGCAAAGCCCCATCCGTGGGATGCAGGCAGCACACAAAACCACGCCCCCTCCGGTCTGCGGAAAAACCTCTCTCCACGGAAGCGGTCCCTGGCGCCCAAAAGGTTGGGGACCTCTGCTTTACAATACAGGTAGTCCTCGACTTACAACAGTTATAAGGGCACTGAAGAAAGTGACTTATGGCCCTTTTTCACAGTTGCAACCGTTGCAGCCTCCCCATGGTCACGTGATTTACATTCAGATGCTTGAAAACTGACTCACATTAATGACGACTGCAGTATCTTGGGATCACGTGATCCCCTTTTGCAAACTTCTGGCAAGCAAAATCAATGGGGAGGGGGAGCCAAATTCACTCAACAACCTTGTTATTGATTTAATAACTGCGGCGATTCGCTTAACAAATCTGGCAAGAAAAATGGGGCAAAACTCACTTAACACATTTCTCACTTAGCAACATAATTTTTGGGTTCAGTTGTGGTCGTAAGTAAAGGATTATCTGTACCCCCACTTAAAAGAGGGATAACTTGCTTTCCCATTATTCCGACCCATTAACAATAACTCTTGTTATTGTGGGGGTATGCCAGGACTACATTTCTTCATCTTTTGATAACTGCCTCATTATTTTTTTGTATTATTGTACTCTGCCAAGAGTCACTTAAATTGGGCGGCTTTACAAATCCAATATGTTAAATTAAATATGATATAGCACTGTCATTGGTTGCTAGTCTTTTTGTTTGGAAGGACTGTACATAAGCCACACTGATGAATCTTTGAAACACTGGCAGAATATATCTGCTTAGCTTTTCTTATTACTTTATTGCAGGGGTCCCAGTTGTACCTGTCCGCGACACAAACAAGGAAAACCCCATCCACAGGATGCAGGCAGCACACAAAACCACACCCACTCTGGTCCGCGGAAAAACCTCTCTCCATATAACCGGTCCCTGGTGCCCAAAAGATTGAAGACCTCTGCTTTATTGAATATATATATATATATATTCAATATATATATCTACAGTATATATATACACACACACACACACACACATACATATATATACCTACATACATGTATAAATATGTTTCCTGACTTAGACCAATTAATCAGTGGAACAACCTGTCTCCAAAAGCTGTGAATGCTCCAACACTGGAAGTTTTTAAGAAGAGACTGGACAGCCATTTTATCTGAAATGTATAGGGTTTCCTGCCTGAGCAGAGGGTTGGACTAGATGACCTCCAAGGTCCCTTCTGTTATTCTGTTATATATATACATACATACATGCATACATGCATACATACACACACACATATAATCAATAAGGTCATATAAAAATATTTAAAGCATACATATATGTGTGTGTTAGTATATTTACATATAGAAAATCAACCAAGTTATAAAGTAATGATAAATATGGAAAATAATAAAGTTTATTTTATACATATATGGCTATTACAAATTAATATTAATTTGTAAAGTAATATGTATAAATATGCTTTATTATTTTCTATATATATTACTTTGTTGCTTTTCTGTAATATTACTATTAATTTTCATATATGCTATTAATTATAATATTATATATATATATATTTTCAAAAATCCGTTTTCACCCTTGTGGATGGTATGTGTCTTCCTCTATTTGGATGGATAGATAGATAGATAGATAGATAGATAGATAGATAGATAGATAGATAGATAGATAGATAGATAGATAGATAGATTAGATAGACAGACAGACAGACAGACAGACAGACAGATAAATGATAGAGAGAGAAAGATAGAGATAGATAGATAGAAAGATAGATAGATAAGAACATAAGAACCTAAGAAGAGCCATGCTGAATCAGGCCAAAGCCCATCGAGTCCAGCATTCTGTGTCACACAGTGGCCCACCAATTGTACATGGGGATCTTGAGCAGAAAGAGAAGGCAAAACCCTCCCTTTCCTTTGACCCCCAACAAATGGTACCCAAGGGAATCCTGCCTGCCTCAACCAACATAGAGGCGGCACATGGACATCCGTTTTAATAACCACCGATACACTTTGCATCCATGAATCTATCTAGCCCTGCCTTGAAGCTGTCAAGGCTGACAGCTGTCACGACCCCTTCAGGAAGTGAATTCCATAAACCAACGACCCTCTGGGTGAAGAAATATTTCCCTTTATTTGTCCTCACTTTCTTAGCTATGAGCTTTAGGGAGTGCCCCCTTGTCCTGGTATTGTGTGATAGAGAAAAGAATTTTTCTCTATCCACCTTTTCTACCCCATGCATGATTTTATACACTTCGATCAAGTCACCCCTTAAACGCCGTCTTTCAAGGCTGAAGAGACCAAGGCGTTGCAATCTGGTTTCATAAGGGAGGCGCTCCATTTCCTTGATCATTCTTGTTGCCCTTTTTTGCACCTTTTCCAGTTCTATTATATCCTTCTTGAGGTGCGGTGACCAGAACTGTACACAGTACTCCAAGTGTGGTCTCACCATCGATTTGTACAGAGGCAATACAACACTTGCTGACTTATTTTTGATTCCCTTCCTAATCATGCCAAGCATGGAATTTGCTTTTTTTTTACTGCTGCTGCGCATTGGGTTGACATCTTCGTCGAGCTGTCCACCAAAACCCCAAGATCCCTTTCTTGGGTTGTCTCAGAAAGATAGATAGATAGTAGATAGATAGATAGATAGATAGATAGATAGATAGATAGATAGATAGATAGATAGATAGATACGATAGATGATAGATAGATAGATAGACAGACAGACAGACAGAGATAAATGATAGAGATAGATAGATAGGTAGATAGGTAGATAGGTAGATAGGTAGGTAGGTAGATAGGTAGATAGATAGATAGATAGACAGACAGACAAATGATAGATAGAGATAGAGAAAGATAGACAGACAGACAGACAGACAGATAGATAGATAGATAGATAGATAGATAGATTAGACAGACAGACAGACAGACAGACAGGCAGACAGATAGATAAATAGACAGACAAATTGACAGATGATAGACAGATAGATCGGTAGACAGAGAAATAAATGGATGGATGGATGGATGGATGGATGGATGGATGGATGGATGGATGGATAGATAGACAGACAGACAAATGATAGAGATAGAGAAAGATAGATAGATAGACAGACAGACAGATTGACAGATGATAGACATAGATCGCTAGACAGAGAGATATAGATGGATTTATTTTTATTTTATTTATTTTGTTCGGACTTATATGCCGCTCCTCTCCGAAGACTCGGAGCGGCTCACAACATATATATGATAGATAGATAGACAGATGATAGATAGATAGACAGACAGACAGAGATATATAAAACCTACATATATAAATTAATTTTCATGCACATCCACATAGGCTGCTGGACCTATTCATTAAACAACCAAGCCAAGCCGGGCCAAACTCCACCAGAGCCGGCTCGGAGCAAAGCCCCCTTTTTCCCTTTCCCAATCCGGGACGCTCCAGGGGAGAGCGCCGAAGGAGCGGGAAAACAAAACAACAACAACAACAACAAACAAACAAACAAACAAACAAACAAAAAACCCCGCCAAGTTGCGCTCGGGGACTGAGCGGCTTTTCTTCGCCTTGAAAGCCCGAGGCGGGCAGCCGGGAGACCCCCGCGGGGGAGAAGGTCGCTCTTTGGACCGCAGCGCCCGTCAGGGGTGGGGAGGAAATGCCCCGTTTCGGAAAGGGGAGCCAGCCGGCGGTTCTCGCCCTGGATAGAGCCGGAGGGATTAAAAAGGGGAGGAGCTCCCGGGAGCGCCCCTGTTTGATGGCCGGGACGGGCCGGGACGGGCGGGGGGGGGGACGAGGAAGGAATGCCTCCCTCCGGTATAAAAAGCAGGTTGGCAATTGCGAAGGGTCCAGCCGGCATCCTTGCAGCCATGAGGGGTCTCCTCCGCGGCTTCGCGCTCCTCCTGCTCTATCCCGCAGCCTTGGCAGCCTCGGAAGGTAAGTCGTCGCCCTCCTGCCTGGCTTGGCCCAGAGGCTGCATTCATTTCTTTTTGCAAAGAATTCTTTTCTTTTCTTTTTTTTCCTCTCCCTTTCTCCCTTCCCCCCCGCCCCCCCTTGCAAATCTGCTTTTCGGAAGGGCCCTGAAAGTCTGCAGAAAGCTTGGTGACGAATCCCACGGCGCGGCTAACTGGGGACAGGGGGTGGGGGGGCAGTGTTGGTGTTCAGTGGGTTTACGCAGATTCGGACGGAGCGGTGTGGTGGAGGCGGTGTGTTTCTTCTCCTCTGTGGCTGCGTCCTGGGGCGTTTTGCGCCTGAGTAATTGGCCGAAAGCCGTTCTTGTGGGAAGCCTTGGCACCGCGTGGCCAAGAAGCCCTGGGATCTGCCGCTGGACTCCCGTCCAGCTGCCACGGTCATCCGTCACCTCGGTTCTCCGCAGTAGCTGTAACCGCGCAATGCTGTAACAATGCGTCTTGCATCAGAGTCTCCCCGAAATTGAGAGAGAGAGAGAGAGAGAGAGAGAGAGAGAGAGAGAGAGAGAGAGAGAGACAGAGACAGAGACAGAGACAGAGACAGAGACAGAGACAGAGACAGAGAGAGAAGGGGAAAGGGAGACAGAAAGAGAGGGGGGGAAAGGGAGAGAGAGAGAAAGAGAAAAAGAGAGAGAAAGAGAGAGACATAGAGAGAAGGAGAGAGAGAGAGAGAGAGAGAGAGAGAGAGAGAGAGAGAGACAGAGAGAGATAGAGAGACAGAGAGACAGAGAGACAGAGAGACAGAGAGAGAGAGAAAGAGAGAGAGAAGGGGAAAGGGAGAGAGAAAGAAACAGAGCGGGGAAAGGGAGAGAGAGAAAGAGAAGGGGAAAGGGAGAGAGAAAGAAACAGAGCGGGGAAAGGGAGAGAGAGAGAAAGAGGGACAGAGAGAGACAGACTGAGAGAGAGAGAAAGAGAGGGAGAGGGGGAGAGAGAGAGAGAAAGAGCGACTTGGCTAAAAGTTCCCTTTGATACAGGCAGTCCTTGACTTACGGCCAGAATTGAGCCTGAAATTTATGTTGCTAAGTGAGACATTTGTTAAGTGAGTTTTGCCCTGTTTTACAACCTTTCTTTCCACAGTTGTTAAGTAAATCATTGCAGTTACTAAGTTAGTACCACGGTTGTTAAATGAATCTAGTTTATCAGAAGTCAGAAAGTCACAAAAGGGGATCATATGACTCCGGGACACTGCAGCCGTCATAAATGTGTGACAGTTGTCAATGGTCTGAATTTTGATCACGTGACCATGGGGGGGGGATGCTGCAACGGTCCTAAGGGTGAAAAACAGTCCTAAGTCACTGGTGTAAAATCGAGCACTACCTATATTTCTTTCTGATGTATTTCCCCAAACCAGCAACAATTAATTCTGGTTTAAAAACATCAAACGAAGCTTAATCATTTTAGCAAGAAACTTCTTTTTTTTAAAAAAAAATGCAAAAAGTCCCAAGTTCAGGGATGGACAGACTGAGAAACATTAAAAAAAAAAAAAACAGGAAACGGGGAAGAAGCAGGAGAGGAAATCCTTTGCTGGAATAGATAAGAGATGAGCTAGATGGGAAAAAAATATTCATTGGACCAAAAGCCCACCAGCATTTTTTTGTTGTTGCTCAGCAGAAATTCTGAATTCTGCAGAAAAAGGGTGGATATGCAAGATCACACCGATTGACTGATCGTCCATCCCCTCCCCCCTTGAAGTTTTCATTATAAAATTGGGAGGCGATAGATAAATCAGACCAGAGCTTGATGGGTTTAAGCACAGCTGGAGAGATTGGCATAAAAGTCAGCAAAGTCTTTTTAATTTGCTTCCTATACAACACAAAAAAGTTTTCCCCAAATTGGTGGCTAAAACATATAAGGAACGGTTGCAGGAATTGGGCATGTCTAATTTAACGAAGAGAAGGACGAGGGGGGACATGATAGCAGTGTTCCAGTATCTCAGGGGCTGCCACAAAGAAGAGGGAGTCAATCTATTCTCCAAAGCGCCTGAAGGCAGGACAAGAAGCAACAGGTGGAAACTGATCAAGGAAAGAATTAAGGAGAAACTTCCTCACAGTAAGAACAATTAACCAGTGGAACCACCTGCCTCCAGAAGCGGTGAATGCTCCAACACTGGAAGTTTTTAAGAAGAGACTGGACAGCCATTTGTCTGAAATGGTGTAGGGTTTCCTGCCTGAGCAGGGGGTTGGACTAGATGACCTCCGAGGTCCCTTCCAACTCTGTTATTCTGTTATTCCTTTATGAATAAAATAGCCAACTTTTCATCCCAACCACCCATGGACTCTGAGTGAAATTTGGACTGAACTGTCAGAAAACGTTCCCAACTAGCTGGCCAAATCTGAGATGAATGTATCCAATTTAACGTCCGTTCCAACTGACAAATGTTCAGATTCCTTCATTTGTAAGTGTTTTTTGACTGCAAATTATTTCATAAGACATCCATAGACTGGCCATTATCCAGAGTGGCTCAATGACCTTAATCTTGCCATTTTATCCATGTTTACTCGCAAGGAAGTTTCACGGTGTGAAATGTACCGGGGTGATTATGCTTGAAGCTTGCAGCCTAAATTCCTGAGAAGCATGTTTCAATTTTTAAAAAAAAGCTTATCTTGATATACCAGTATTGTTTAGAAGAAAGGCTTGGCTTGTTTTCCTTGGATCAAGACAAGTAGTTCTTGAATAAATAACTAATCTTGTCAATAGTAACTTGGCAAAAAGACAAAAGTATATTATAAATATCGGTGAATATGTTTAAATTAGAGAGGAAGACGCAAAATGCAGGCACAGGAGGAGGTTGAGAGTAAATAGAGGAGAAACAGGTTAAATTCTGCCTCAATATAAATGGAAATGTTTCTTTCTTAGGGTTTATATTATTTAATAGTACAATATATCATATACGACATCATATCATAATATACTACGTTGGGTTGGATTAGAAGACCTCAAAGTTCTCTTCCTACTCTGTTATTCCGATATTTAATATAGTGTAGTATAATGTAATGTAATATTCTATTCTATTCTCATATTATTCTATTCTCATATTATTCTATTCTATATTCTATTCTACATTCTATTCTATTCTATTCTAAATTTCATATTTCATTCTATTCTATTAATTTTATATTATTTCATTCAGTTCTACTCTACTCTACTCCCTAATTAATTCCTTAGTAGATAATCAATACAGTATAGACCAAGTATCACTTTATTCATTTGATTATTTTATTTGCATTTTGTTTGCTTTTTAATTTTTTTTCAAAGTAGCTCCATAAAGCCCAGGAAATAACAACAAAAACATTTCCAATTCAACATAGAAATGGAAAAGGACACTATGGAAGCCAGGACTTGAACTATGCACAACACTTGTGCTGGGTCTCTTGCACAATGCATTTAAAAGTCTAAGTCCTAGAATTAGTTAAATAATTTGTAGTTGCCTCTAAGGCAGTTAAAACTTAGAAAGCCAAAATTAAGAATCATAACTGTACGTCCCTTCCTGACATTTGTCAAGTAAGAGTGATTCTTCCACTGGTGTTTAACCATGAGGACTACTTACTTTTCCAGTGAATGTGAAAGATTTATCTAAGGCTCTCCTGGAGTCCCCACCAAGCTTTCAAACTAACAGAAGACAAGGGAAAAAAACAAACACCTTATCAACTTTTCATCCTGGCTTATAAGCTTTCTAAGGGCTGTAAAAACATTGGAAATGAACCTTGTCACTCAGATATAGAGATCTAAACAAACATTAACAAGTGAAGATAAAAAAAGAAAGATTATTAAAAGCCAGTTAACAACTTAGGACAGGTTCATAAACAGGGAGATCAGAAAGTTTCCGTTTGGCAGAAAAACAAAACAACGTTCAAATAAAAAAAGATTTTAAATAATGTCAAAAGCAAGCAACATTAAATAAAAATAGCATAGGCCAAAGCTTTCCTTAGTGCAGCATTTTGTTTTCATGGATGCTCCTGGGGGGGGGCTTCAAGGAGTATTTCTTAACCTTGGCAACTCCCAGAATTCCCCAGCCAGAAATTGCACACATGTTAAATTATACTAGGGAATTCTGGGAGTTGAAGTCCATGCACTTTAAACCATGCCGACTGAGGAATTCTGGAAATTGAAGTCCCGACATCTCAAAGTGTGATGGTTGGGGAATTCTGGGAGCTGATCCTTAAATCATGCTGACTGAGGAATTCTGGGAGGTGAAGTCCACACCTTCTAAAGCAGGGGTGTTAAACTGCCGGCCTGTGGGCCGGACGCATCACAAGGAAACCACACCCACCCCATTGCCAGCAAGGTTCTGATACGTTGCACAATGTCATGTGACATCGCGAGTTTGACATGTCTGTTCTAAAGCATGGGAACTCTAGGAGCTGAAGTCTATATAACTTAAACCAAGCTTGCTGGGGAATTCTGGGAGTTGAAGTCCACACATCCTAAAGCATAATGGATGGGGAATTCTGGGAATTGAAGTCCACCCCTCCCTTAAAGCCTGCTGGCTGGGGAATTCTGGGAGTTGAAGTCCATACAACGTAAAGATCTCAGAAAGAAAATAGTATCCAGCCATGATCCCTCACTGACATTATCCACAGCCTTTCCTTCCATGGATTTACCAAAACCTTTTTTTAAAACTGGAGCCACTCACTGTTGCAAATTCCGTGTTCTTAATAAAGGACCATGATTTTCTTTTTAATCCACTCCAAAGCTCCACCTATTTAAATTCTTCTGGTGAAAGGTGTTAAAATCTCTCTCTTCATTTCTCCAAAGTGTTCTCTCTCCTGAGAAAGAGGCTTCGATTTTTCTACTTCTCTTCTTAAGTCCCTGCCAAACTGTTTCTCTCTTGCTGCTGTTTTGGAGCTGACATTCTTTGGGAGGGGATGAAGAAATAAAATATTACTTGATGTCATTGTTCTCTCCATCCCTTCTGCCCCAATCTGAAAAGCCCCCTTGGGAAGAGCTACAGATAATCCTAAAACGTACAACAGCTCATATTTAGTGATTATTCAAAGTTACAGTGGCACTGGAAAAAAGTGACTTATGACCGTTTTTCACACTTACCACCATTGTAGCAAGATCACATGATCCAAATTCATATGCTTGGCAACTGACTCACATTTATGACGGTTGCCCTGTCTTGGGGGGGGGTCACGTGATCATCTTTTGCAACCTTCTTATAAGCAAAGTCAATGGGGAAGCTGTATTCACTTAACAACTGGGTTACTTAACTATAGTGATTCATTTAACAACTTTGGCAAGGAAGTTTGTAAAATGAGGTAAAATTCATTTAACAGCTGTCTCACTTAGCATACATTTTGGGCTCAATTGTGATCGTAAGTTGAGGATTACCTATACACCGTAGTCTCTTTTTTAAAAAAAAAATATTTTTTTTTACTAGTTAAAGAAAGCACCTAAACCAGGGGTAGGCAACCTTGGCTCTTTTATGACTCGTGGACTTCAACTCCCAGAATTCCTGAGCCAGCATAGCTCAGTATGGAAACCTCTCCATTTCTCCTCAGCATAGCTGTCTCAGGAATTCTGGGAGCTGAAGTCCATGAGTCATAAAAGAGCCAAGTGCCTGAATTTTGATCACGTGACCGTGAGGAAAAAATATTTATTTAAACCAGGGGTCTTCAAACTGGGCTCTTTTATGACTCGTGGACTTCAACTCCCAGAATTCCTGAGCCAGCCATGCTGAGGAGAAAGGGAGAGGTTTCCAAGCTGAGCCATGCTGGCTCAGGAATTCTGGGAGTTGAAGTCCACGAGTCATAAAAGAGCCAAGGTTGCCTACCCTTGACCTAAAAACAAACAAAAAGGAAGACAAAAAAGTAATACGTATGAATAAACCATGGCTTAAGGGGGTTTATGGTTTTCAAGTATATCATTGATTGTGAATGACTGAATAGAGCCTCAAAAGAGTGAAGATTGCTCTTAAGCTCCTAGCAAAGCATAAATCTCAGGAACTAGAATTAACATGGTCATAAAACGTGGGAGACGCTCTGCTCAAGAGACCATAATTCAACAAAATACAAAATATCTGCACACCCCCTTGGCTATCTTGAGCTTAAATGAGGGCAACACCAGACCTAACGTTCTTGGGAATTGCACTGAGTACCTCTCATCTCTCAGGAAGTCTTGAAAGTCCATTTCCGTTAATCAAACTGAGTTGGAACGGCAGCTAAAAATACAGAACAAATTTTTGGCCTGGAACCCGTCCGAGCCTCTTAGCTTTTATTCAAAGCACATGAGCATTCTTGTCTCTTTGCCTGTGTCTCAGGCAAATGACTCAGGAATATGTCCCACAACTGCCCTTCATTTTATATTTGGGAGGTTTTCTGACTGAGCTGAAGAAACTTCTTGGATGAGAAGCGAAACATCTTCAAAAGAAAACAAAACAAAACAAGGAAGTCCTGGATGACATTTGTTAAGTGAGTTTTTGCCCCTTTTAACGACTTTTCTTACCATGGTTGTTAAGTGGGTGACTGCAGTGGATAAGTTAGTAACCTGGTTGTTAAGTGAATCTGGCTTCCCCCCGTGGACTTTGCTTGTCAGAAGGTCGCAAAAGGGGATCACGTGACCCTGGGACACTGCAACCGTCGTAAATATGAGTCAATTTCCACAAGTATCCGAATTTTGATCACATGATTCTGGGGATGCTACATAGGTCGTAATGCTGAATAATAATAATAATAATAATAATAATAATAATAATAATAATATTAATAATAATAATAATAATAAAGTTGGAAGGGACCTTGGAGGTCATCTAGTCCAACCTGCTGCTCAGGCAGGAAACCCTATACCAGTAATGGCGAACCTTTTAGAGACCGAGTGCCCAAAAATTGGCCCCATCCCCTTTCCACCCCCTGCCCCACCCCTACCCCGCCCCTGCCCCACCCCCACCCCTGCCCCGTCCCCACCCCGCCCTCACCCCGCCTGCCCACAGGGCCACTTACCGCCTGCAGTGCCCGCTGCAGATCGCCCAGCAGCACCATGGTGGCCACGCTCTCTGCCTGCACCCTGCAGTATCAACTGTGCGCGATGGGGCGTGCGGGCAGAGTCTTGTCTACGCTGTCTGGCTGCCATGTCCTTGGCTGCACTGCTCCACGTGGGCCACGCTTGGGGGTGACTCTCCTCCAGGGGGGCTGCTGGAGAGGAGGGGGTTGCGGGGGGAGGCAAGGCTGGGGCAATGGCACATGTGCCCACAGAGAGGGCTCTGAGTGCCGCCTCTGGCACCCGTGCCATAGGTTCGCCACCACTGCCCTATACCATTTCAGACAAATGGCTGTCCAGTCTCTTCTTAAAAATCTCCAGTGTTGGAGCATTCACAGCTTCTGGAGGCAGGTTGTTCCACTGGTTAATTGTTCTGACTGTCAGGAAGCTTTTCCTTAGTTCTAGGTTGCTTCTCTCCTGATTAGTTTCCATCCATTGCTTCTTGTCCTGCCTTCAGGCGCTTTGGAGAATAGCTTGACTCCCTCTTCTTTGGGGCAGACCCTGAGATACTGGAACACTGCTATCATGTCCCCCCTCATCCTTCTCTTCATTAAACTAGACATACCCAATTCCAGCAATCGTCTGTTTTAGCCTCCAGTCCCCTGATCATCTTTGCTGTTCTTCTCGGTACTCTTTCTAGAGTCTCAACATCTTTTTTACATCGTGGTGACCAAAACTGGATGCAGTATTCCAAGTGTGGCCTTACCAAGGCATTGTAAAGTATGGTCATAAGTCACATTTTTCAGTGCCATCGTAACTTTAAGCGGTCACTGAACAAACTGTGGTGAGTCAAGGACTACCTGTACAGAGATCTGAAGAGACTGGTTGGGTCTTCTGCCCATCCTTAGTCTCTACATTCCTATGAAAACCAGGAAGATGGGTTAAGGTCTGACCTTGGTGTCCATACAGCTACATAAGGGAGATCAAACGTCTTCTCAATCTGACCCCTTGCCATGGATGTTGGACTACAACTCCCATTGTTCCTAGTCCTAAGGTCTAGTCCAGAAAGTTGGGTTGGCCTTCAGCTGCAAGTGAGGCTTATTCAGCCTAAGACGAAGTGCAGAACCATTGGAGCATTGAAAACTGTCCATCCAGGTTGCCTGTACAAAGGTCATCCATTCTTTTCATGGTGTTAACATGGTGCATTTAGTAATTTGAGTTAATGAGTGAGTGGAGGGTGCCCCTCCCATCAACCTTTTCCCTGTGCCGTACCAACCACAATCCTGAGTTCTGGTTTGAATCTTTCCATGAATAAGCAGGTGCTTCCAGCACAGGGCTGAGCTGGGTCACCATGATGTAAAAAAGATGTTGAGACTCTAGGAATGCAGAGAAGAGCAACAAAGATAATTAGGGGATTGGATAAGAAGAACGGTTGAAGAAAATGGCATGTTTAATTTGATAAAAAGAAGGATTAGGGGTGACACGATAGCAGTGTTCCAATATTTGAGGGGCTGCCACAAAGAAGGGGGGGGTCAACCTATTCTCCAAAGCACCTGAAGGCAGGACAAGAAGCAATGGATGGAAACTCATCAAGGAGAGAAGCAACTTAGCACTAAGGAGAAGTTTCCTGATAGTGAGAACAATTAACCAGTGGACCTCATACCATTTCGGACAAATGGCTATCCAGTCTCTTCTTAAAGACTTCCAGTGTTGGAGCGTTCACTGCTTCTGGACGAAGGTTGTTCCACTGATTGATTGTTCTCACTGTCAGGAAATTTCTCCTTAAGTTCTAGGTTGCTTCTCTCCTTGATGAGTTTCCATCCGTTGCTTCTTGTCCTCCCTTCAGGCGCTTTGGAGAATAGCTTGACTCCCTCTTCTTTGGGGCAGCCCCTGAGATATTGGAACGCTGCTATCATGTCACTCTTTATCCTTCTCTCGCTGTCAGGAGATTCCTTCTCATTTCCAGGATGGATGTTTCTTTAATCATCACCTACCTGCTCAATCTTGTCCTGCCCTCAGGTTTTTTGGAGAATAGGTTGACACACACACATCCTTTTCTTTGTAACAGCCCCTCAAATATTGAAGGTTGCTAGCATATCACGCCAGTCTTTCTCTTCATTAGAATGAACAGTTTCCTAAATCGCTCATTGTACGTTTTAGTCTCCAGAGCCTTTATCATTTTTTGTTTGTCTTCTCTGTATCCTTTCTAGAGTCTCAGTATCTTTTTTGCATAGTCTTGGCTTCTTAGGAAAAGAAACAAAAGCAAGCTAAAGAGCAAACAAAACTTATCAGAATTTGCTGCAAAATCTCGCTTGTCGAGTTGCCAGTCCCAAGGAGAAGGAAACGCCAACTGAGCCAGGAAGCAGGACTTGATGTGTTGTTTTTTTTCTACATGCTGCAGATAAACTTCGGGCAGCAGTGTCCCAAATCCCTGCAAATTGTGAAAGTTGCATTCCCAAGACAATGAGGGAAGAGTCCAAATAATAATAATAATAATAATAATAATAATAATAATAATAATAATAATAATGATGATGATGATGATGATGATGATGATGATGATAATGATAATGATAATGATAATGATAATGATAATGACAATGACAATGACAATGACAATAACAATAACAACAACAACAACAACAACAATAATAATAATAATAATAATAATAATAATAATAAAGTTGGAAGGGACCTTGGAGGTCATCTACTCCAACCCCCTGCTCAGGCAGGAAACCCTATACCATTTCTAACAAATGGCTGTCCAGTCTCTTCTTAAAAACTTCCAGTGTTGGAGCATTCACAGCTTCTGGAGGCAGGTTGTTCCACTGGTTAATTGTTTTAACTCAGGGCTTTTCAGCCTTTTCACCCATTGTACCACTTTTTGGATATGGCAACATCCGAGTACCACCCGTCGCCTAGCAAGGTGTCAAAAACTTGACCAAAAAAAAAAAGGAAAAAAGTGATAAAGTACAGGTAGTCCTCGACTTACAACAGTTCACTTAGTGACTGTTTGAAGTTACAATGGCACTGAAAAAAGTGCCCCCCAAGCTACAGCCTAGCAAGACACCTGCCTGCCTGCCCGGTGGCGCTCTTCCTCCTGTCCGAGGTTTTCATTGTTGTGAGCATTTCTGTTGAGGATTGGCAATGGGGTGGGGTGGGGGGTGTTTGGTTTTTATTCCCCCCGTCTGCTGGGTGGTTGCAGCAGATTTTGCTCACTTCACAAGACCCTGGGACACTCTGACGGTCATAAATATGAATCACTTGCCAAGCATCTGAATGTAAATCACAAGACCCTGGAGATGCTGCAACATTCCAGCTGATCGGTGCTTCTTCTGGGCTCAGCAGAAGCGCCAGGATCAGTGCCAAGCTCCAGCTGGAGCCTGGCACTGATTCTGGTGCTTCCACTGAGCCCTGACAGCCCCGAAGAAGCGCCGATCAGCTGGAAAGCGGCACTCATTCTGGCGCTTCCGCTGAGCCCTGACAGCCCTGCAGCTCCAGCCATCTCTCGCTCAGGCTTCTGCGGTGCTGCCACCGGTTCAGCTCATTCCGCTCCCCCCACTACCACTTTTCTAGGATGGTCACGTACCACCTGCCAGGTGCCAATGTACCACAGGTGGTACCTGTACCACTGGTTGAAAAGCCCTGTTCTAACTGTCAGGGAGTTTCTCCTTAGTTCTAGGTTGCTTCTCTTCTTGATTAGTTTCCATCTGTTGCTTCTTGTCCTGCCTTCAGGTGCTTTGGAAAATAGCTTGACCCCCTCTTCTTTGTGGCAGCCCCTGAGATATTGGAAGACTACTAGCGTGCCCCCCTCGTCCTTCTCTTCATTAAACTAGACATACCCGATTCCAGCAACTGTTTTCGTATGTTTTAGCCTCCAGTCCCCTGATCATCTTTGTTGCTCTTCTCTGCACTCTTTCTAGAGTCTCAACATCTTTTTTACATTGTGGTGACCAAAACTGGATGCCGTATTCCAAGTGTGGCCTTACCAAGGCCTTGTAAACTGGTATTAATACTTCACGTGATCTTGATTCTGTCTCTCTGTTAATGCAGCCTAGCACTGTGTTGGCTTGGAAGAGTCTGCTGTGCTTAAGGCACCATGAAAATCAGAATCAACATCTTTGATTACATTATGGATGGGCAATTACAGCCCCTTTATGACCTGTGGATTTCAACTCCCAGAATTCCTGAGCCAGCCATGCTGGTTCAGGAATTCTGGGAGTTGAAGTCCGCAGGTCAAAAAGGGGCCATATGGATCTTTGATGGTGTTAAAAGTATTGTTGCAGGACGGGACGTAAGCTATTCTGAGTAAAGCTGCCTTTTGCAATTAACTGATGGTGATTTTGTCAATGACGATAGTGTTCAAGTTGTGCTCCAGTTATTTCGGGATTGCACCCAAGTCACCCATTACTATTGGTACTATCTTTACTTTCTGTTTTTTTCTGATTCTGGAGGATGTTCTTTCCAGAATTGGTGTATTATTATTATTATTATTATTATTATTATTATTATTATTATTATTATTATTATTATTATTATTATTAACTCCTGATTCATATTAAGATCTACATTTCTACATTTGTCCATTCAGATTTTATAAAACTATAATAAATAACTGCATTCATGGTAAAAAAAAAAGGGGGGGGCATAGTTCCCTATCCATGGATTACATGGAGAAAAACTCACCATGCCAACTTTTCTCCAATAATAACTACAGGAAGTCCTCAACATACAACCACAGTTGGGACCAGAATTTCCATTGCTAAGCAAGGCAGTTCTTAAGTGTGTCGTGCCCAATTTAACAACCATTTTTTGCTATAGTTGTTAAGCGAATCACTGCTGCTATTAATTCAGTTTCCCCATTGACTTTGCTTGCCAGCTGGGAAGGTCACAAATGGTGATCACATGCCTTGGATGCTGCAATGCCGTAAATACATGCCAGTTGCCAGATGCCTGAATTTTGACCATCAATCAGAATAGTGTTAGAAGGGACCTTGGAGGTCTTCTAGTCCAACCCCCTGCTAACTTCATGACTGCCATGATTCACTTAACAAAACCACGGCAAGGGAGATCATAAAATGGGGCAAAACTCACTTAACAATTTGCCACAGAATTTTGGGGCTCAGCTGCGACCGTAAGCCGAGGACCACCTGTACAGGCACACCTTTAATTCTGATTTGCATTCATGTGAAATCTTGCTGGGGACCTTCACGTTCAGAGACGTGGCAGCCAAAAACGAAATGAAGCTCGTTGTTGTAATGTGACCTTTCCTTGGAACAGCCAACACACTGCTGGGAGGTTCAGTAAAAACACAGGAGACGATTGATTGCCTTAGCAGGTTGCTGAAAACAGAGCCCAGCTTTCTCCACCCTTCCTGAGGCGTCTTTTTTTAATTTTTTTTTATTAAAGCAATCAACATTAATCATAATATCATATTAGGAAGCATTCATCATAGATCATAAAATACCACAGTAAGTATTAGTCCTTGTATATGTCGGATTTGGTAAAGGTTCTTCACTCCTCACGTCAAGCCTCAACTATACACCAGATACATTTTCTTTGACTGGTGCTTCTCTTCTCTTGTATATAGTCTATCCACTGTTTCCAGTCTGTCATATATTGTTTGTCAAAGACACCCGATTGAGGAGTACAGGGTACATCCCACATCCAGCATGCAGCCTCTGCTCCAGATAGAGGTGCATGTGGAAGTATTTCTCATTTTCTGAGTAATAATAATAATAATAATAATAATAATAATAATAATAATGATGATGATGATGATGATGACGACGACGATGATGATGATGACGACCACGACGATGATGATGGTTTTGGAAGGGACCTTGGAGGTCATCTAGTCCAGCCCCCTGTTCAGGCAGGAAACCCTATACCAGCGGTTCTCAACCTTTTCTGGGGCTCGACCCCGGCCTGCATCGCAAAGGGGAAAAAAAATGGCCAACCCCCCCAAAAAATGGCCAACCCCCCCAAAAAAATGGCCGACCCAAAAAAAAATGGTGGGCCCGCATCGCGCATGCGCGGCGCGACAGCCCGCATCGCAAAGGGGAAAAAATGGCCAACAAAAAAATGGCGGACTGCGGTGTTTGGCGACCTCCGTGAAATGGTCGTTCGACCCCAAATGGGGTCGCGTCCCACAGGTTGAGAACCGCTGCCCTATGCCATTTCAGACAGTATAGGTATAGTATAGGGGGTACCTTGCTCAATAGTAGTAACTGTGAGAGGGATCTCAGAGTCCTAGTGGACAATCACTTAAATATGAGCCAGCCGTGTGCTGCAACTGCCAAAAAGGCCAACACAGTGCTAGGCTGCATTAATAGAGGGATAGAATCAAGATCACGTGAAGTGTTAATACCACTTTACAAATGCCTTGGTAAGGCCACACTTGGAATACTCCATCCAGTTTTGGTCACCACGATATAAAAAAGATGTTGAGACTCTAGAAAGAGTACAGAGAAGAGCAACCAAGATGATTAGGGGACTGGAGGCCAAAACATATAAAGAACAATTGCTGGAATTGGGTATGTCTAGTTTAATGAAGAGAAGGACGAGGGGGGACATGAAAGCAGTGTTCCAATATCTCAGGGGCTGCCCCAAAGAAGAGGGAGTCAAGCAATGGATGGAAACTAATCCAGGAGAGAAGCAACCTAGAACTAAGGAGAGAAGCAACCTAGAACTAAGGAGAAACTTCCTGATAGTTAGAACAATTAATCAGTGGAACAACCTGCCTCCAGAAGTGGTGAATGCTCCAACACTGGAAGTATTTATTATTTATTTATTAATTAAATTTTTATGCCGCTCCTCTCCGAAGACTCGGAGCGGCTAACAGCATAAATAAAACAACATTTCAACATTTCAAAACTAAAACCAAAGCTAAAAAGCGTTTAAAAAGACCCCAAACACATTAATCATTCGCACACAATCACAGTCATCCCCAGGCCTGCCGGCATAAATAGGTTTTTAGATTCTTCCAGAAGACCGGGAGAGTGGACAGCGATTTGTCTGAAATGGTATAGGTTTCCTGCCTGAGCAGGGGGTTGGACTAGATGACCTCCAAGGTCCCTTCCAACTTTATTATTACTGTTGTTGTTGATGTTGTTGTTATTATTATTAAATGGCTATCCAGTCTCTTCTTAAAAACTTCCAGTGTTGGAGCATTCACCGCTTCTGGAGGCAGTTTGTTCAACTGGTTAATTGTTCTAACTGTCAGGAAGTTTCCCCTTAGTTCTAGGTTGCTTCTCTCCTTGATTAATTTCCATCCGTTGCTGATAATCTGAGACAGAATTAGCATTACGCTATTGTATATGCAGCTTGCATTATTAAGCACTTAAAAACTGAAGTTTTTTTTAAAAGAGTTTTATAAATGACCTTTTCCCTTCTTTAACCCTGTGCCAGATCCCTGATGGAATTGCACGTGGGCTTTGTGCCTGATTTAAATAACATGCCTCCTTTCATTGTATTCTGGAGAAGGACCCTAGGAAGAAAAGGATATTCTGGGGAAATGGTTTGGAGGCAGGATAGGGACTCTAGCTGCCATTCAAGGCTTGTGGCTTTCCACAGTTCCCTCAAGGTTAATAGGAGGAAGGAAACGGTGGGGGGGGGACTCCCTAGAGTCCCTAGGATATTCTTGGGGATCAGATGTTGTGTGATGACTTCCACGGAAAGCAACTGAATGCAGATCTTTGCTGTTATATAAATATGTGATGCTCCAAGTGGCCATTCAGAGGCCCTTATCTCAAAGCCCAAATTGTAATCAAACTGGTGGGGGAAATCTGCAAAACGGGAAGGTGCAGGGATGCAAGAACTGAAATATATACAGTGAAACAGTGTTGGCCAACCTTGGCAACTTGAAGAGGTATGCACTTCAACTTGAAGAGGTGTGGACTTCAACCGAACTCCACACCTCTTGAAGCTGCCAAAGTTGACAAACAATAAGGAATTGCCACACAGAAGATTTCTAGAACTTGGTCTATATCAGTAGAAGGCAACCTTGGCTCTTTTATGATTCCTGGACTTCAACTCCCAGAATTCCTGAGCCAGCTTGGCTCAGCATGGAAACCTCTCCCTTTCTCCTCAGCATGGCTGGCTCAGGAATTCTGGGAGTTGAAGTCCACGAGTCATAAAAGAGCCCAGGTTGCCTTCTACTGATCTAGGCCAGGGGGAGGGAACCTTGGCTCTTTTATGACTTCTGGACTTCAACTCCCAGAATTCCTGAGCCAGCATGGCTCAGCATGGAAACCTCTCCATTTCTCCTCAGCATGGCTGGCTCAGGAATTCTGGGAGTACCTTGTACCTGCCACTCAGATTCCCCAGCTCCACCTTCCCGGAGTGATCCAGCTGGAAGACAACTGTCAAAAGACAAAAAATGGATTCAGTAAATAAGATAACCTTTATTGTCATTTTTTTTTACTGTGGACCCAATGGCACACATCAAAAATGAAATTTAGTTGCCCGCTCTCAAAGTGAAACACATACTGTACATGACACACACCTAAACACACTATATACAACGGGGTAGGCAACCTTGGCTCTTTTATGACTCGTGGACTTCAACTCCCAGAATTCCTGAGCCAGCCTCTCCTTTTCCCCTCAGCATGGCTGGCTCTGGAATTCTGGGAGTTGAAGTCCACGAGTCATAAAAGAGCCAAGGTTGCCTACCCCTGGTCCATATGAAGACCTAACTTTGAGCATAAACTTGAGAAAAGCTCATAATGCAGAAATCTAGACTTTGCTACCACTGGCACAATTATACAGTTAGGATTAGGGTTAGGGTTAGTGTTTGGGTTTGGGTTAGTTTTTCGGGTTAGGGTTTGTGTTAGGGTTAGGGTTGCGGTTACTGTTCGGGTTACTGTTCGGGTTACTGTTAGGGTTAGGGTTAGGGTTAGGGTTAGGGTTAGATTTGAGTTAGGGTTAGTGTTCAGGTTAGGGTTAAAATTAGGTTTCAGGCATTTCTGGACCATGGGAGATTTCTGTGGGGTTATGGTTAGGGTTAGGGTGCCGGTTAAAATTAGGTTTAGGGCCTTTGTTGACCATGGGAGGGGTTTGTGGGAAGAGATCCAAATAGTCAAGATGACAGCAGCCCTTTTATGATTAAAGCACCCCCATCTTTTATATACATGACAAACATTACTGGAAATTTTTAAGAAGAGACTGGACAACCATTTGTCTGAAATGATATAGGGTTTCTTGTCTGAGCAGGGGGTTGGACTAGAACACCTCCAAGATCCCTTCCAGCTCTGTTGTTGTTGTTGTTGTTGTTGTTGTTGTTGTTGTTAGTGAAGGCTTCAATGGCACATTTGCAGCTGACATCTTCACTTGTTTGAATCCTGCACAGATTGCCTGGATTTATTGTACTACAGTGATTAGATGTTTTCAAAGGCTCCTGGGTATGTCTAGTGACTGTCTAACGAAGAAAAGGACCAGGGGTGACATGATAGCAGTATTCCAAGTGTGGCTTTACCAAGGCATTGTAAACTGGTATTAACACTTCACGTGATCTTGATTCTATCTCTCTGTTAATGCAGCCTAGCCCTGTGTTGGCTTTTTTGACAGCTGCAGCACATGGCTGGCTCCTATTTAAGGGATTGTCCACTAGGACTCCGAGGTCCCTCTCACAGTTACTACGACTGAGAGAGGTACCACCTATACCAGTGGTGGCGAACCTATGGCACTGGTGCCAGAGGCGGCACTCGGAGCCTTCTCTACGGGCACTCGTGCCACTGCCCCAGCCTTGCCTCCCCCCGCGACCCCCTCAGCAGCAGCCCCCCCTGGAGGAGAGTCGCCCCCAAGTGTGGCCCACGCGGTGCAGCACAGCCAAGGACATGGCAGCCAGGCAGTGTAGACAAGACTCTGCCCTCACGCCCCATCGCGCACAGTTGATGCTGCAGGGCGCGGGGAGAGGACGTGGCCACCATGGCCCTGCTGGGCTGCCTGGGCGATCTGTGGTGGGTCCTGGAGGCGGTGAGTGGCCTTGTGGGCAGGTAGGGTGGAGCAGGGCAGGGACAGTTTTTGGGCACTCGGTCTCTCAAAGGTTCGCCATCACTGACCTATACTGTATTTGTGCATTTGGCTTTTCTTACCTAAATGTAGAACTTTAGTCAAACTGTGGGGTCCTGGGTGCTTTCTGAGCCTGGTAGTTTCTTGAAAGAAAACCACCCAGTTCAGAGACCACCAAGGGCCCCGCTATCCCATGTGAGCCGGAGGCCGTACGTAATGTTTCCCCCTTACTCCATGAGATCTGTCTTGTTTCTGTTTAAATCCATCTCAGCTGATGGCTGTTGGCCAAAGGCTCCTATCCATCTGGCATGGCTGAGTAAAAGCATCCCTCATCCTGTTCGCTCAACAAGCCAGCCCAGACGTCTCGTTATTCCACTTGATCTTCCATTGTTACCACGTTCACGTGAACACACTGACAGGGACACACAGCCCTGGTGGGTGGGAAATGGGGAAGGCAGGGGAGTTTCCGTGCATTGTTGCAGTTCTACGACAAAGAACAGATAGTCCCAACTGAAGGGACAGAGTCCGCAGGTATAGTATTTAGTATTTAGTATTTATTGGATTTTTATGCCGCCCTATTCCGGAAACTCAGGGCGGCTCACAGCATAAATAGAAATCTACATAAAATATATATATATATAAAGAACCCCTAAATTAAAAAACCAGTCATCCAACAAACGTACACGCAAACATACACTGGCTAGGGACAAGATGTTAACTGCCCCAGGCCTGTCGGCAAAGATGTGTCTTAAGCAGTTTACGAAAGGCGGAGAGGGTGGGGGCGATACGGATCTCCGGGGGGAGTTGGTTCCAGAGGGCCGGGGCCGCAACAGAGAAGGCTCTTCCCCTAGGCCCCGCCAGGCGACACTGTCTGGCTGACGGGACCTGGAGAAGGCCAACTCTGTGGGCCCTAACCGGTCGCTGGGTTTCATGGGGCAGCAGACGGTCCCGTGGGAATCCATGCCTTTTGGGCTTGCCCTCCAGCAGCTTGGGGTTAGTTTGTGGTTGTAACACGAGGACTACACATCGTCCTCAACTCACAACCATTGGTTTAGTGACCGAAGTTACGTCGGCACTGTAAAAATTGACTTGTTTTTAATTTTGTGGATATAAATGTATATACACTCCTGTTTGCACTTATTAATCTTTATAAACTATCAGCATAGAGAAAACAGAAATTTGTGAAACTGGTCGCTTTATTCAAAGAGGAGAATATATTTAATTATGTTTTTTTTTAATTTGGATGTCACTTCTGGGTTTTTTGTGCTTTTGCTGAATAAAATTTGGCTTTGGTTTTGCCGATTAGATAGATTTGTTGTTATAGAAATGGCTGGTTACATATTAATAGGCAAAAGTAAAAAACTTGAGGCTATAATGTTGTTATCTTGTGCTGTGCTTAAAAAGAGTCAGAAGTCAACACTTGTTTCTTTTTTCCATTGTACCTTATATTTTGTTTCCCTCTTCTCTTTTTCCTTCCCTTAATTTCCTATTTTTATTTTTATTTGTATTTTATATGCTGACAAAACAATAAAAGTCATGAATTGGGAAAAAGTCATGAATCTAAAAAGGGACTTATCCCCATTTTTCACACTTGACCGTTCCAGCATCCCCATGGTCACGTGATCAAAATTCAGAGGCTTGGCAATTCACTCATCTTTATGACGGTTGCAGCGTCCGGGGGGGTCACGTGATCCCCTTTTGCGACCTTCTGGTACGCAAAGTCAATGGGGAAGCCAGAGTCACTTAACAACCGTATTAGTAATTTAATAATTGCACTGATTCACTTAACAACTATGGCAAGAAAGGTTGTAAGATGGGGCAAAACTCAGTAACTGTCTCACTTAGTGACATAAAGTTTCGGCTCAATTGTGGTCGTAAGTACCCATATTCCAAAGTTTCTCTCTACTCACTTTTTTTCCCTTTTTCTCCATCTTCAAGCTTTCCCAACTGGGTGTCAGAACAAGGCCTTCTAAATCTAATAATCATAATCATAATAATAATGAAGTTGGAAGGGACCTTGGAGGTCATCTAGTCCAACCCCCTGCTCAGGTTGGAAACCCTGTACCATTTCAGACAAAATGGCTGTCCAGTCTCTTCTTAAAAACTTCCAGTGTTGGAGCATTCACTGCTTCTGGAGGCAGGTTGTTCCACTGGTTAATTGTTCTAACTCTCAGAAAGTTTCTCCTTAGTTCTAGGTTGCTTCTCTCCTTGATTAGTTTCCATCCGTTGCTTCTTGTCCTGCCTTCAGGCGCTTTGGAGAATAGCTTGACTCCCTCTTCTTTGCGGCATCCCCTGAGACATTGGAACACTGCTATCATGTCCCCCCTCGTCCTTCTCTTCGTTCTTGTTTGTTTACTACTAC
The DNA here is from genome assembly GCA_034064705.1 of Bothrops alternatus. Taxonomy (NCBI): domain Eukaryota; kingdom Metazoa; phylum Chordata; class Lepidosauria; order Squamata; family Viperidae; genus Bothrops; species Bothrops alternatus. The sequence goes on along the minus strand of JARGCV010000082.1, from coordinate 21,709 downwards.
TCCCTTTTCTTTTAAACCAATATATTTCAAGCTTAGCATTTTTTCTTCCAATTTTTATCACATTTCATAATATAAAATTCAAAGGAAAATAGATAATAGGGAAATGGGGAAGGGGAAAAGGGGGAAAAAAGGAAGGGAAAAGAATTAACGTCCAACTTTTTTCAATGTCATAGAATAAAAACAGTAAGGTACAGTCTCAACTTTTTACTGGAATGTACTTCGTATTTCTATAATAATGGCCTTATCTAATCAGCAAATCCCAAAGTCAAACTTTCATTTTTCTTTCTGTCTCCAGCACAAAGACTAGAAGCGATTTCCAAATAGCAAACTTTCCAAGACGGGTGGATTTCAACTTGCAGAATTCCTTACCCGGCATGCTTTAAGACTGGTGGACTTCCACTCCCAGTATTCCCTAACCAGCAGGAGTTAAGTTCTGTGTGGCTGGGGAATTCTGGGAGTTGAAGTCTCCCCATCTTAAAGCATGCTGGCTGGGGAACTCTGATACTTGAAATCCACTCATCTTAAAAACACTGATTTAAACACTGATTTAAGTCTTCGGAGAGGAGCGGCATACAAATCCGAATAAAATAAATAAAAATAAAATAAACAAATAAAAGCTAAGATGCCAGCTTGCCATTTTCATGGATAAGAAATGGAATAAACATATCGGGCTCTCTTACTAGCTGCTTCCAGTGGGAAATGTTGACTGGTGGCACAAAACTTAAAAGGATACAACTGCGATGGAGCATTGTTATGCCTTTAGCCCCCCCCCCCCAAGATCACATGATTTGTTATGAACAACACTGCCTGATTCCCAATATTGGAATAATTGGGTCTCTGTATGAAATAGCTTGAGAGCAAGAACTGTTCTCCCTCGTGGCCTTTGCAATAGGGGTCAGGCCGCGCATGGGCGGGGCAAGTGAGGTCTCAACCTGAAAAAGGTTGAGAACCACTGACTTAGACTTATATACCACTTCACAATGCTTTACAGCCCCTCCCTAAACAGTTTACAGAGTCAGCATATTTGCCCCTCAACAATCTGGGTCCTCATTTTACCGATCTCAGAAGGATGGAAGGCTGAGTCAATCTTGAGCCGGTGAGACTCGAACTGCTGAACTGCTGGCACTCTAACCACTGCTCCGCTACGGCTCTTTGCCCTGAGTAAAAAGCTGGCTGTGACCTGTTGTGGTCACCACAACACAGCACAATACAAAAAAGATATTGAGACTCTGGAAAGATGGCAGAGAAGAGCAATAAAGATTATAAAAAAGATCTAGAAGCTAAAACCTATGAAGAACAGTTTCAAGAATTGGGTATGTCTAGATGAATGAAAAGGATTTGGGGTGACATGATAGCAATGTTCCAGTATTTGAGGGCTGCCACAAAGTAGAGGAGATAAACCTATTCTCCAAAGCCAGCTGAAGGCAGGACAAGAAGCAATGGATGGAAACTCAGCAAGGAGAGAAACAACCTAAAACTAAGGAGAAATTACCACAATGAAACAGTGGACTTGCCTCCAGAAGTTGTGGGTGCTCCAACATTGGAGGTTTTTAAGAAAAGAGCGGACAACCATTTGTCTGAAATGGTATAGGGCAGGGGTAGGCAACCTTGGCTCTTTTATGACTCGGACTTCAACTCCCAGAATTCCTGAGCCAGCCATGCTGAGGAGAAAGGGAAAGGTTTCCATGCTGAGCCATGGTTTGAAATGAATGAAGCTAATCAAGGAGAGAAGCAACCTAGAACTAAGGAGAAATGTCCTGACAGCGAGAACAATTAACCAATGGAACAACCTGCCTCCAGAAGCTGTGAATACTCCATCATTGGAGGCGTTTAAGAAAAGATTGGACAGCCATAGCAGGGGTAGGCAACCTTGGTCCTTTTATGACTCGTGGACGTCAACTCCCAGAATTCCTGAGCCAACCATGCTGAGGAGAAAGGGAGAGGTTTCCATGCTGAGCCATCCTGGCTCAGGAATTCTGGGAGTTGAAGTCCACGAGTTGTAAAAGAGTCAAGTTTCCCTCCCCCTGGCCTAGATCAGTAGTAGGCAACCTGGGCTCTTTTATGACTCGTGGACTTCAACTCCCAGAATTCCTGAGCCAGAATGGCTCAGCATGGAAACCTCTCCCTTCCCTCTTAGCATGGCTGGCTGAGGAATTCTGGGAGTTGAAGTCCACGAGTCATAAAAGGGCCAAGGTTCCCTCCCCCTGGTATAGGGTCTCCTGCTTGAGCAAGCAGTTGGACTAGATGACCTCTAGGGTCCCTTCCAACTCTGTTATTCTGTATTCTTCCCAGTCCAACCCCCTTGATGTGACGCTTCATTATACAAACGGACGTCTTTGAAAAATATCCATTTCTGAGCTGAGTAGATTCGGAAACCTTAGAACTGAAGACCTATCAGCAGGGAAGAAAAACACATTTGTCCTTGTCAATATTTTTTCCCCCAGCAATCCTCTAAAATTTGCAGCCTGCAGCAAGTTGACACCAGCCTCACACCTCTTCGAATTTCACAAGCTCTGGAAAAGAAACTCCTTCTGTTCACCTTAGATTCCCACCTGCCCGAATGCTGACACAGCAGGAAAAGAGGTTTCAGGAGGGGAGAGGAGTTTCAGAATTTCTGCTGATGACAAAAAGATTTTGCTTGCTGGCTTTAATGATCTCCAGAAGGGAGACACTGCAATAATTCACTGAATTTGCACACAGATGAATAGAAATAGAAATAGAAATAGAAATAGAAATAGAAATAGAATAGAATAGAATAGAATAGAATAGAATAGAATAGAATAGAATAGAATAGAATAGAATAGAATAGAATAGAAAATAGAAAATAGAAAATAGAAAATAGAAAATAGAAAATAGAATATAGAATATAGAATATAGAATATAGAATATAGAATATAGAATATAGAATATAGAATATAGAATATAGAATAGAACATATGATTATTACAATAGAGTATAGAACAGTGGTTCTCAACCTTGGGGTCGCGACCCCATTTGGGGTCACGTGACCATTTCGCGGGGGTCGCCGGGCACCGCCGGCCGCCATTTTGGTTTTTTTATTTTTATTTATTTTTAATTTTTTTTAATTTTTTTTAAATTTTTTTGGCGCGCGCACAGATCCGCCCGTCGCGCCGGAAAAAAAAATTTAAAAAAAAATGGTGGACCGCTATGGGCGGATGCGCACATGCGCGGTGCGTGCGACGGGCCGATCCGCGCATGCGCAGATCCGCCCGTCGTGGCCGCCATTTTGTTTTTTTTATTTTTTTAAATTTTTTTTAAATTTTTTTTCCCGGCGCACGTGCGCGCGCATGCGCGCGCGCCCGGGTCAGGGTCGCGGCGCGCATGGGCGGGGCAAGTGGGGTCTCAACCTGAGAAAGGTTGAGAACCACTGGTATAGAAAATAGAATAGAATAGAATACAGAATAGAAAATAGAATAGAATATAGAAAATAGAACAGAATATAGAATAGAATAGAATAGAATAGAATAGAATAGAATAGAATAGAATAGAATAGAATAGAATAGAATAGAATAGAAAATAGAAAAAAGAATAGAACAGTATAGAATATATAATACAATAGAATAGAATAGGATAGGATAGGATGTATAATATAATAGAAAATAGAATAGAACAGAATAGAATATATGATACAATAGAATATAAAAAATAGAATAGAATACAGAATAGAATAGAATAGAATAGAATATAAAAAATAGAACAGAATAGAATAGAATACAATATAGAATAGTATATAGAAAACAGATGGAATAGAATAAAGAATGGAATATAGAATACAATACAATGTAGAAAATAGAATAGAATAGAATAGAATAGAATAGAATAGAATAGAATAGAATAGAATAGAATAGAATAATAGAGTTGGAAGGGACCTTGGAGGTCTTCTAGTCCAACCCCCTGCTCAGATGTACAGGTAGTCCTTGATGTACGACCATAATTGACCCTAAAATTTCTGTTGCGAAGATAAAGGTTTGTTGAATGAGTTTTGCCCCATTTTATGGCCTTTCTTGCCACAGTTGTTAAGTGAATCAATGCCCGTATTAAGTTAGTCACATGGTTGTTAAATGAATCTGGCTTCCCGATTGACTTTGCTTGTCAGGTGGTCGCAAAAGGGATCACATGACCCCCAAGGCCCCGCAACCATCATAAATATGAGTCAGTTGACAACTCTCTAAATTTGGATCATGTGACCCTGGGGCTGCTGCAATGGTCGTAAGGGTGAAAAACGGTCATAAATCACTTTTTTCAGTGTCAATTGTAATTTCAAACAGTCACTAAAGAAACTGTTGTAAATCGGGAATTACCTCTACTAGCCATTTCTGTAACAACAATATAATTCAGGGGTCTTCAAACGTGGCCCTTTTATGACTTGTGGACTATTGAAGTCCACAAGTCACAAAAGGGCCAAGTTTGAAGACCTCTGATACAATTTAATCACCCCCTCGTTGCCCCTTCTAAGCTGTTTTGCAGCTTAGGACTTTGTGATGTTTTTTCATCCAGGTTAAATTTGCTTAGTCTTTTTGAGTCCAGGGTGGGCCAGCTGCTATGGCCACTTATTGTATTCAACACCAGATAATATTGTCCAGAATGTTTATCTTCTTTCCCAGTTCCTTCCTGGTTTATATATTTGCAAATATCTTTTTATACATTAACGTTCTCTTAACTGGGCAAAGTCCCCTCCCTTAGCTGCTATGATTATGATTAAAAGTCACTGGTATTTATTTAAACTTTATTTAAACAGTTTTTCAGATGCCTGTAATAATAGAAGAAAATTTTGCAACTTAATTGATGATATGCTATTAAATCAGTGTTGACTCTCAGCAATCCCACACAGAGATTTTCTGCAGGAGAGTCTGTCACCAATCTGGTTTTTCAGATTTTTCCAGTGGTGCCCCCATGCCCAGTGTGTCCATCCACCTCACAGCTGGCCATCCTCTTAACTAGCTTCAACTCTGCAAGTTGCTAGTCCGTTTCTTAGAGAAGCCATTTCTTAGCTCCTATAATCCTCCCTCCCTCCCTCCCTCTTTCTTTTCTTGTCTTTTTTGTTTCTTTTTTTCCTTTCTTTTTCCCTCCGTTTCTTTCTTTCTTTCTTTCTCCTCTCTTCCCCTCCTTCCTTCCTTCCTTCCTTCCTTCCTTTCTTTTCCCTCCCTCTCTTCCCCTCCTTTCTTTCTTTCTTTCTTTCTTTTCCCTCTCTCCCTCTCTTCCCCTCCTTTCTTTCTTTCTTTCTTTCTTTCTTTCTTTCTTTCTTTCTTTCTTTTCCCTCTCTCCCTCTCCTTTCTTTCTTTCTTTTTTCTTTCTTTCTTTCTTTTCCCTCTCTCCCTCTCTCCCCCTCCCTCCCTCCCTCCCTCCTTCCTTCCTTCCTTCCTTTATCCTCTCTCCCCCTCCTTCCTTCCTTCCTTCCTTCCTTCCTTCCTTCCTTCCTTCCTTCCTTCCTTTCTTTCTTCCTTTCTTTTCCCTCTCTCCCCCTCCTTCCTTCCTTCCTTCCTTCCTTCCTTTTTTCTTTCTTTCTTTTCCCTTTCTCCCTCTCTCCCCCTCCTTCCTTCCTTCCTTCCTTCCTTCCTTCCTTCCTTCCTTCCTTCCTTCCTTCCTTTCTTTCTTTCTTTCTTTCCCTCCCTCCTTTCTTTCTTTCTTTCTTTTCCCTCTCTCCCTCTCTCCCTCTCTCCCTCCCTCCCTTTCTTTCTTTCTTTCCCTCCCTCCTTTCTTTCTTTCTTTCTTTCTTTCTTTTCCCTCTCTCCCCCTCCTTCCTTCCTTCCTTCCTTCCTTCCTTTCTTTCTTTTTTCTTTCTTTCTTTCCCTCCTTTCTTTCTTTCTTTTTCTTTCTTTCCTTCCTTCCTTCCTTCCTTCCTTCCTTCTTTCCTTCCTTCCTTCCTTCCTTCCTTCCTTCCTTCCTTTCTTTCTTTCTTTCCCTCCTTTCTTTCTTTCCCTCCTTTCTTTCTTTTTTTCTTTTCCCTCTCTCCCCCTCCTTCCTTCCTTCCTTCCTTTCTCTTTCTTTCTTTCTTTCTTTCTTTCTTTCTTTCTTTCTTTCTTTCTTTCTTTCTTTCTTTCTTTCTTTCTTTCTTTCTTTCTTTCTTTCTTTCTTTTCCCTCTCTCCCTCTCTCCCCCTCCTTCCTTCCTTCCTTCCTTCCTTCCTTTCTTTCTTTCCTTCTTTCACTACAACAATCATTTAGATTATAATCTCAGATTGCTTTCCACGGACTTTCCCCCCCACAAATTTTTCATTTTATTTTTGAAGTGAAAATGCACAATGAAGCAAAAAGGAGAAGCAAACTAAAAGCGTGGGTGTTCCAACACTGAAGGGTTTTATGAAGAGACTGGTCAGTCCCTTGTCTGAAATGGTATAGGGTCTCCTGCTTGAGCAGGGGGCTGGACTAGATGACCTTCAAGGCCCCCTTCCAACTCTGTTATTCTGTTTTGTTATTCTGTTATTTTTACCATTTCCCCCTTATTGATTTATTTCTCATTTTATTTCATATTGCTTGTTTTGTCTGAGCTTGATGTTTCCTCTATTTTTAATTAAACAGGGTGAATTTTTGCATCCCTAGGAGGGATGATGGCATTCTAAATCAATTAATGCAGTGTTTTAAAATGTTTGAAAATGATACCTGTTCTCTGCTATCACTCATGTTAGGAATAATATGGTTAAACTAATGACAGCTATTTGTCTTTTGCAGAAGGCTGGTGCTATGCCTCTCAGCAGTGTGCAGTCCCAGGTTGCAACGGTAATTTTCAAAACCAACAGTTTAATGTGCTGTAAAACATGAACCAGAGGTGGGGAAAACGCAATTCATTATGTTTCCTGTGGAGTCCCTGTTATGGGAAGCTAGGCAAAGAAATGCTGATGGTAACAAATGGTAATAAAAACACGGCGATCTTGAAGAGCTTCCGGGCTGCTTTGCTGCCATTCCAGTCTTGCCTTGAAAGGACCCTCTGATTGCAAAGTTAAATCTCATTCATGCTTTTGGCCAATAGCCTGAGTACACAGGTCATCCTTCGACTTACAACTGTTCATTTTTTGACCGTTCAAAGTTACAACGGCACTGGGAAAAAAAGTGACCTTTTCCCACACTTATGACTGTTTCAGCATCCCCGGGGTCACGTGATCGAAATTCAGACTCATATTTATGACGGCTGCAGTGTCCCCGGGGTCATGTGATGGTTTTTTTTAAACGACTTTCTGACAAGCAAAGTCAATGGGGAAGCCGGATTCACTTAACAACCGTGTTACTAACTTCACACCTGCGGCGATTCGCTTAACAAACATGGCAAGAAAAAGCGGTACAAGGGGGCAAAACTCATTTCACAAATTTCTCACTTAGCAACATAAATTCTGGGCTCATTTGTGGTCGTAAATCGTGGACTACCTGTATAAGAGAAAAGGTAAAGGATTTTACTCTGCTAGTCGTGGCCAGAGGGGGCGCTGTTCATCGTGGTTTCAAGGCCATTGAGCCAGCGCTGTCCGAAGACGTTTCCATGGTCATGTGGCCAGCATGATGTCATGGAAGGCTGTCACCTTCCCACCTCAGTGGTACCTATTTATCTACAGTAGTGGCCAAAATGGTGGAAACCTTTTGGGAAAAGGGTATTTTCGTGGTTTGATGGCTAATAACACCACTTTTTTGGGCAGAGTAGTACCATAAAATTATATATCAATGGAAAGATAATTTAATCAAGAATGTAACGCAACAAAGTTTGTTCAATTATCTGTGCTGTATTCTATGAAAAGTTATGGCCAAATAACCAGAAAAAAGAAGCACAACTTGCTTAGGTTGATATCAAGCAGCTTCCCTTCATCTGATTGTAGCCAATGAGCACGAGTGTTTAGAGAGCCAATCGGGTGTCATCTTGTTTTGGCAGTGAGCCAATCAGATCACGGCAGGATTCAGTTATTGATGTCATGTATTGAAGCTGAGAGGAGGACATTTGTCAGTGTGTTTTGTGATGGCTATCCAGTTGGTTGGGGGTTTTTGTGTTCTTTCATTGAGTGAGTTTGTAAAACGTAATAAAATTAAAGTAACAGTGCAAAGAGCTGACCGGTTGTCCAGAAAACGATGTAAAATAATATTATTAAGTGAACAAGGCTACAGTTATAAAGAAATTAGAAGAAAAATGGGTGGAAACTTAACCAAAGGTGGCATTACTATTGTACACTTTTCCCAAAAGGTTTCCACAATTTTGGCCACTACTGTACTCACATCTGCATGCTTTTGAACTGCTACCAGCTTAGCAGGAGCTGAGGCAAGTAATGGGAGCTCACCCTGTCCCGTGGTGCTCAGGTCTCAGACCTGGACTGCTGGCTTTCCAGCCAACAAGCCCAGTGTCTTAGCCATTGAGTCACCGCACTGTCCTATGTTTGGATGGAATCCTAAGGCAGCTGGGTTGGGGAACTGGGAGAGAAGATAGGTTTCAAGTATAGGTGGTCCTCGGTTGATGGCCACAGTTGAGCCCAAAAGTTCCGTTGCTAAGTGAGGCAGTGGTTAAGTGATTTTTGCCCCATTTTAGAATCTTTTTGGGCACAGTTGCTGAGAAAATCGCTGCGGTTGTTAAGTGAATCATGCAGTTGTTAAGCAAGTCTGGCTTCCACCATTGACTTTGCTTATCCTAACCCAGCTGGGAAGGTTACACAGGGGGATCACCAGGTTGTTCGCCAGAGCACCAAAGGGAAGGACGAGAAATAATGGTTGGAAACTGACCAAAGAGAGAAGCAACCTGAAATTAAGGAGAAACTTCCTGACAGCGAGGACAATCAACCATTGGAACATCTTGCCACCAGAAATCATGGGGGTTCCGTCACTGGAGGTTTTTAAGAAGATACTGGACAGCCACCTGTCTGAAATGGTATAGGTTCTCCTGCTTGAGCAAGGGGCTGGACTAGAAGACCACCAAGGTCCCTTCCAGCTCTCTTTTCTTTTTCTTCTCTTCTCTTCTCTTCTCTTCTCTTCTCTTCTCTTCTCTTCTCTTCTCTTCTCTTCTCTTCTCTTCTCTTCTCTTCTCTTCTCTTCTCTTCTCTTCTCTTCCATCTTATCCTATCCTATTCTAATATTCTTTTCTCTTCTCTTCTCCTATCCTATCCTATCCTATCCTAATCTTCTCTTCTCTTCTCCTATCCTATCCTATCCTATTCTAATATTATTCTCTTCTAGTATTCTTCTCTTCTCCTATCCTATCCTATCCTATTCTAATATTCTTCTCTTCTCTTCTCTTCTCTTCTCTTCTCTTCTCTTCTCTTCTCTTCTCTTCTCTTCTCTTCTCTTCTCTTCTCTTCCATCTTATCCTATCCTATTCTAATATTCTTTTCTCTTCTCCTATCCTATCCTATCCTATCCTATCCTATCCTATCCTAATCTTCTCTTCTCTTCTCCTATCCTATCCTATCCTATCCTATCCTATCCTATCCTATCCTATCCTATCCTATCCTATCCTATCCTATCCTATCCTATCCTATTCTAATATTATTCTCTTCTAGTATTCTTCTCTTCTCCTATCCTATCCTATTCTAATATTCTTCTCTTCTCTTCTCTTCTCTTCTCTTCTCTTCTCTTCTCTTCTCTTCTCTTCTCTTCTCTTCTCTTCTCTTCTCTTCTCTTCTCTTCTCTTCTCTTCTCTTCTCTTCTCTTCTCTTCTCTCTCAGGACCCTGGGACAGTGTGACTGTCATGAATACGTGCCAGTTGCCTATTATTTTGAATTTTGATTATGTGACTGTGGGGATGTTGCGATGATTGTAAGGATGAAAACTGATCATAAGTCCCTTTTTTCAGTGCCATTGTAGCTTTGAACGGTCACTAAATGAATGGTTGTAAGTCAAGGAGTACCTCTAGTGCTCCCAGGAAGAATGTCTATTAGAGTCATGGCGAGTTTGAGCCCAGGGACCGGAACTGAAAATAGATAGCAGATGACAAAATGGTTTTAACTAAAGATTTACAGGTAGTCCTCGACTTACGACCGCAGTTGAGCCCACAGTTCATGTTGCTAAATAAGACATTAGTTAAGTGAGTTTTGCCCCATGTTGCAACCTTACTTGCCACAGTCATTAAGTGAATCGCTGCAATTATTAAGTGAGTCACATGGTCGTTAAGTCAATCCAGCTTTCCCCATTGACTTTGCTGGTCAGAAAGTGGCAAAAGGGGGCCACATGACCCCGGGGACACCGAAACCGTCATAAATATGAACCAATTGCCTAACGTCTGAATTTCGATCACGTGACCGTGAGGATACTGCAAAGGTCATAAGTGTGAAAAATGGTCATAAGTCACTTTTTTCAGTGCCGTTGTAACTTTGATCAGTCACTAAACGAACAATTGCAAGTCAAGGATTACCTGTATGTAGTTTTGTTTCTGCTTGGAAACCACTTCTGGACTTGGTGCTTGAACCTGAAAATAAACAACACTTTGCTTTTAGGTTTTGATGATTAGGATAATTTTATTGTGATAAAATGGTTTGAAATGAATGAAGCTAATCAAGGAGAGAAGCAACCTAGAACTAAGGAGAAATGTCCTGACAGCGAGAACAATTAACCAGTGGAACTACTTGCCTCCAGAAGCGGTGAATGCTCCATCATTGGAGGCGTTTAAGAAAAGATTGGACAGCCATAGCAAGGGTAGGCAACCTTGGCCCTTTTATGACTCGTGGACTTCAACTTAGCAAAATTCCTCAGCCAGCCATGCTGAGGGGAAAGGGAGAGGTTTCCATGCTGAGCCATGCAGCCTCAGGAATTCTGGGAGTTGAAGTCCACGAGTCATAAAAGAGCCAAGGTTGCCTAGCCCTGGTATAGGGTTTCCTGCCTGAGCAGGGGGTTGGGCTAGATGACCTCCAAGGTCACCTCCAACTCTGTTATTCTGATTTCCCAGTGCCTTTTTTTAGAGTGTTTTAGCCTTCTTCCAGTTGATAGCCCAGGAGGTCCTAAAGACCTCAACTTTGTAAGCCATAGTTTGTAGAAATCATGGTTATATTGGTCTTGATCCAATTTCTGTCCCATTCTAAAACCGTCTCCTGCCTCATAAATCCCAGCGACCGGTCAGGGCGCATAGGGTTGGCCTCCTACGAGTCCCGTCTGTTAAACAATGCCATCTGGCGGGACCTAGGGCAAGGGCCTTCTCCGTTGCTGCCCCAGCCCTCTGGAACCAGCTTCCCTCAGAGGTTCGTACTGCTTCCTCCCTCCTAGCTTTCCGGAAAGGGCTGAAGACACATCTATGCCGACAGGCTTGGGGCATATGAGCTGTGCTCTGCCCCTCGGCCCTAAGAGTGTCCCGCCATCAACGGCTGCGAATTGATTGTGTTTGTATGTGGTATGAGTGTGGTAAATTTTTTAAAATTGTTGTTGTATCTTGTTGTGAGCCGCCCTGCGTCTTCGGAGAAGGGTGGCATATAAATGTGAAAATTAAATTAAATTAAATTAAATTAAATTAAATTAAGTTAAATTAAATTAAATTAAATTAAATTAAATTAAATTAAATTAAATTAAATTAGATTAGATTAGATTAGATTAGATTAGATTAGATTAGATTAGATTAGATTAGATTAAATTAAATTAAATTAAATTAAATTAAATTAAATTAAATTAAATTAAATTAAATTAAATTAAATTAAATTAAATTAAATTAAATTAAACTAAACTAAACTAAACTAAATTAAATTAAATTAAATTAAATTAAATTAAATTAAATTAAATTAAATTAAATTAAATTTTTCTCCCTCCCTCCCACAGAGCCCCGGCTATGGGCAAGGCCATACCCAGAATGTGGAAAGAACAAACAGTCTCCAATCAATATTCTCACCCAGCGGGTAACCTACAACGACTCTCTGAAAGCATTTAATTTTATAAACTACAATGTGAAGCCCGACAAGTGGAGCTTGGAAAACAACGGACACACAGGTGAGAAGCAGAAATAACTCAGGATGACGTAAGAACTACAAGTAAGGTAGTCCTCATAATGGGAGAATATGTGGATGGAAAAATTACATTAAATTATAATTTAAAAGAATGATGATGTATCGTTAGTATTTAACACCAGATAGGTTGTCAAGCATGTAGAAAAGTATTTCAAATGAAAGTTGGAAACGGGAATGTAAGGAAGGGACCTTTTATCACTTATGGTGGACATGAAATAAAGATAAGATAAGATAACCAAAATATTGGAGTAGGATTCACATCTTAATACAGAAGATTCTCAAGGTGAATATAAAGGTAAAACCATTCTCTGTAGTTTTTTTTTTCAGTTTGTAGATTTAAATTAGAAAATTGTTCTTTTATCTCCTTTGTGTTATTTTTTTTTAATATAAAATTCTTTTATTAAAACAATCAACATTGAACATAAAAACATATTATGCAGCAATCATCATGGCACCTGATATACAATACTAAGTATTAGTCATTGAAAATGTCTGAGTTAGTAAGCCTTTTTCCACTCCTCGCGTCTAGCCTCAACTATACTCCTGTTACACTTTGTTTGATTGGTGTTTCTCTTATCTGGTTCCATATTAATGTGGTCAACATTAAACCAAAGATCCTATTGCTAAACAATCATCCTAGAACATAGCATACAACATTAGGTATTAATCTTTGTAAACATCTGTTTTAGTAAACGTTCTTCCCTCCTCCCTTCCCTCTTCAAGTATACTCCGAGTACCTCTTTGTGTTATTTTTTAACGTGCTCACAAATGGAAGTAATTGTTTTTTCTATTGATTTCGACATGGAGAGAATTTTTTTTCTGTGTTTCATCAGTATTTTCTTAGTGATATGGCAAGTTAAGGCTACTGGGAACAGTTGTTAAAGACAGTGTTTACTACCTAAAGCTGAGTATGAAACATCCATTTTATTTTTATTTTTATTTTGTAACTAGCCTTTATAGATTTATCCAGTCGTCCATTCCTGAATCTCCCCTAAGCAGATATAAATAAAATTCAAATTTTTCTATCCAGTAAGAAATATATCCTTTCTGTCCAGGGAGAGAAAAAAAAAAAAGAACCATGGAAGGTTGTTTAACAATCAAGATTTATAATCCAAAGAGTTTCATATGTTTCTTCTACAAGAAAATAAATCCGCAATACAGTTCTGAAAGTCAGTATTTACGTTCAAATTCAAACAGGCCAAATTTAGAATATTTGTTATCATCTCTGCCACACAGATAAGCAGCCCCCAAGCCTGTTCCTTTTTTCTCAGCTGCAATTCTCAGTAGTAAAAGCTCCCAAGGTTTCTTCTGGGTTTACTGGGAAAAGACTTGGAAACAAAATTTGGAACTTTGATGTTATATATGTTGACAGCAGCAAGTCCACGAGTCATAAAAGGACCAAGGTTGCCTATCCCTGGTCAATACATATGTTGTATACAGTATGTTTAGGTGTATGTCACATATGTGTTTCACTTTGAGAGCGGGCAACTAAATTTAATTTTTGATGTGTGCCGTTGGGCCCACAGTAAAAAAAAATGACAATAAAGGTTATCTTATTTACTGAATCCATTTTTTCTCTTTTGACAGTTGTCGTCCATCTGGATCACTCCGGGAAGGTGGAGCTGGGGGGTCTGAGTGGCAGGTACAAAGCGGTGCAGTTTCACTTCCACTGGGGAAGCGAAGTGGAGAAGACACGGAGCCCTGGATCCGAACACAGCATCGATGGGGAGAGATACCCTATGGAGGTAAAAAAAAAGCACCTGGAAATATGCATCTCCAAATTCTGGCATCAGAAAACATTTCTTTTAAATATATATATGCAGCTCACCATCTCCAATCCCCCTGCAACTCAGACTAACCTGAGCACAACAAAGCCCCCACCCAAACAGAACACTTCCCCATCCAATTAGAGCACAGCCAACCCCCCATCCAATCAGAGTACAGCCAAGCCCCTAACCAATCAGAACACACCTCCACCCAATCAGAACACAGCCGAGCTCCCAGCCAATCAGGTCAAACCCCCACTGGCAGTTAAAAGGAAGAAACAGCTACGATCACACATTGCTCCTAGAAGCACGAAGCCGAAAGCACCAGCCTGAAAATGACAAATGGGACTTCGTCGAAACGTCGCCAAGACACTTCAAATTTTACGTGGGAGAAAACCCGAATTACCAGAGACCTACAAACACCCGTGAACATATATATATATATATATATATATATATATATATATATATATATATATATATATATATATATATATATATATATATATATATATATATATATATATACATACATACATACATACATACATACATACATATACACACACACACATACATACATACACACACACACACATACATACATACACACACACACACATACATACATATATATATATATGTGTGTGTGTGTGTGTGTGTAGGTCTTTGGTTGTTCGGGTTTTCTCCCGCGTAGAATCTGAGGTGTCTTGGCGACGTTTTGACGAAGTCCCATTCGTCATCTTCAGGCTGGTGCTTTCGGCTTCGTGCTTCTAGGAGCAATGTGTGATCGTAGCTGTTTCTTCCTTTTAACTGCCAGTGGGGGTTTGAACTGATTGGCTGGGAGCTTGGCTATGTTCTGCTTGGGTGGAGGTGTGTTCTGATTGGTTAGGGGCTTATATATATATATATATAACATATATATGTTTTCTGAGGTTTTCGCGGGTGTTTGTATGTAGGTCTTTGGTTCTTCGGGTTTTCTCCCACGTACAATTTGAAGTGTCTTGGTGATGTTTCGACGAAGTCTCATTCGTCATCTTCAGGCTGGTGCCCTCGGCTTCTGCTTCTAGGAGAAATGTGAGATTTTAGCTGCTTCTTCCTTTTAACTGCCAGTGGGAGTTTGAACTGATTGGCTGGGAGCTTGGCTGTGTTCTGATTGGGTGGAGGTGTGTTCTGATTGGTTAGGGGCTTGGCTGTGCTCTGATTGGCTGGGGGAGTGTTCTCTTTGGGTGGGGGCTGATTTACAAGGGGATTAGAGATGGTGAACTGCATAGCTGTTTGGCTTCGCGTTCGTGGTCATGCCTCATCTTCATGGTGGGTGTCAGTTTATTTCGTGTATGGATTGGAGGGGTTTAAGGTGGCTAATGATGCAGCTGTGGTCTGGCTTCTGGTTTGTGGTCGTGCCTCCTCATCAGTGTGGGTTTGGGTTTGCTTTTTGCCTGGATGTGTGGTGGTGACATCTTGTGTGGTTTTTGTGAGTGTAGGTCTGGTGTCATTCCCCGTACTATGGACTCGTCTGTCAATAAGGGCAGGTTTCCAAATGGCTGGTAGGTGGGAGGCATCATCTCGTTTGTTCATGCTGTGAGGGCGTTTTTCTATCTCGATGGCTTCTCTGATTATTCTGTTATTAAAGTGTTCAGTTTTGGCAATATATATATTTGTTTTCTTTGGCGACGTTTCGATGAAGTCTCATTCATCATCTTCAGGCTGGTGCTTTATATATATATAATCGAATCCCGGAAAGGTGAGTTCTGACTGAAGAGAGTTAAATAACTCGAAATAGCTATCTCAGAAATCCCTTATTTCTTTGTTAACAATTTAAAAAACACATATATATATATATATTTGTGCTTGCAGATGGCTCTGGGTTGAGCTGAAACAAGCAAAGGAAAGAATGATTTCTTCCTCCCATATTTGGGTTTACAGGGTGCAATCTAAAAAATAACCACTTGACACACATATTCACTCCCTGACTCTTAACAAAGCGGGAGAGAGCCTGTGGCTTGAGGCTAAAGCTTCTGCCTAGCATGTAGACTGCCCAGGTTCGAATCCCAGAAAGGGTGAGTTCTGACTGAAGAGAGTTAAATAACTCGAAATAGCTATCTCAGAAATCCCTTATTTCTTTGTTAACAATTTTATATATTTGTGCTTGCAGATGGCTCTGGGTTGAGCTGAAACAAGCAAAGGAAAGAATGATTTCTTCCTCCCATATTTGGGTTTACAGGGTGCAATCTAAAAAAAATAACCACTTCACACACACACACACACACACACACACACACACACACACATATATATATAAAATTGGCAAAATATAATTACAGGTAGTTCTCAACATGACTACAATAGGGACCCGGAATTTTCCATTGCTAAACAAGACGGTTGTTAAGTGAGCTGTTCCTGATTTTATGACCCTTTTCACCTCATGGTTGTTCAAGGAAACACTGCAGTCATTAAGTGAATCATGCAGTTGTTAAATGAATCTGTCTCCCTGTATTGACATTGATTGGTGGAAACCAGCTGGGAAGGTCCCAAGTGGCGATGGCTTGACCCCAGGGAGCAGCAACCGCTGAAAAGACGTGCCAGTGGCCAGGGGCCCAAATTCCGATTGTGTGTTGTAGGGACGCTAAAACAGTCATAAGGGCAAAGGTTGTTTGTAAGTCACTTTGTTCAATATTGTTTAACTTTAAATGGTCACTAAATGAATGGTTGTTAGTTGGGGACTACCTGTATATATTAGTTATGTTACATTATGTTATGTTACGTTACGTCATGTCATATTATTATATTGTTATGTAATGTCATGTCTTATCATATTATATTGTTATGTTATATGTTGTGTTACATTTTTATTATATTATGTTATATTTATTATATTACAATACTATACTATACTAATCTATATATTATATATTTATTATATTACAGTACATTACAGTACTATACTACACTGCACTATACTATGCTATACTATACTATTTGTTATGTTATATGTTATGTTATGATATGTTAGTTATGTTATGTCATATATTATTATATTGTTGTGTTATATGACTATATGTTATGTTATGTCATATCATATATCATATTATTATATTGTTATGATATATGTTATATCATGTCATATCATATCATATTATATGGTTATGTTATGTTATGTTGTTATATGTTATGTTAGTATATTTTTATTATATTATGTTACATTTATTATATTACAATACTATACTATACTAATCTATACTACTATACATTTATTATATTACAGTACGTTATAATACTACACGACGCTATACTATACTATACTATACTATACTATACTATACTATACTATACTATACTATACTATACTATACTATACTATACTATACTATACTATACTATACTATACTATACTATACTATACTATACTATACTATACTATACTATACTATACTATACTATACTATACTATACTATACTATACTATACTATACTATACTATACTATACTATACTATACTATACTATACTATACTATACTATACTATACTATACTATACTATACATTTGTTATGTTATATGTTATGTTATATGTTATATTATGTTGTTATGTTACATTATGTTATGTTACGTTACGTTACGTTATGTGTTATGTATTATGTATTCTACCTAAACTATAAAAAATCAGGGAGGAAGAAAGGAACAAGAGACAAAAAATAATCTTCCCTATTTACATTGCCATACTGAAAACCATGTTATATAGATTATTTGCATGGAAAGTCCCCACAGGAGTATATTCAATTATCCCAACATAGATATATAACAGTAATAGAAGAGATTTGAAAAGGAGGACACCATGTGATCCTGCCTTTATTCTGCACCTGGTTACCTAATTTGGGTCATGAAACGTCTGCAGGAAAGCAAGCAAGCTTAGAGAGTGCCAAGGACCCCCTCATGTCAACCCTGATTTACAAATATTCCCCTTTATTAGTAAATGTGTTGTTTAACCTGTTATTTAGGCTGTGATTTGAGTAATAAAGGATCTTGAGTCAATCCAGCCTGTGACTTTCTTACAGCTTCATATCGTCCACATTAAGGAGGAATTTAATAACGTGGAGTCAGCAGCCAAAGGAAAAGGCGTAGCAGTGCTGGGTTTTTTTATAAAGGTATGGAATAGATTTGAATTCCATTGTATTTTTTTTTGACCAACTTAAAGTCTGATCCAATGCCTTCCAGTTGTGTTGAAGCACAATCCTCACCCATTGTGGTTTACTGAGCCATCCTCCTATATAGCGGAGGTTGCATCTGTGTATCTTTAGAGACCTCTTTAGAGACCCCTGTGGTGGATGAGACCCCCCCCACACACACATACACCTCCGAAGACCCCTGTTCCTCCTTCAAATCAACCTCAGCTTTCACCTTCCAGACCAGAGTTTCTCAGCCTTGGCCATTTTGAGCTATGAGAACTTCAACACCCAGAATAGCCCAGCCAGCTCATGAATTCTGGGAGTTGAAGTCCACACAGCTCAGAGTTGTCAAAGTTTGAAGCACTGTTATAATAGAGTCCTTTCTCCTGGGACAAGGGGATACTTTGGCTCCTCTTTCTTGCCAAGCTTCACAGCTATTTTTCACTGTGTTCTCATAGGGGAGGGGGGAAAAGAGAGCAGGATATAGAAAGAGGGAGGGAGGGAGGCAGGCAGGCAGGCAGGCAGGCAGGCAGAAAGGCAGGCAGAAAGGCAGGAAGGCAGGAAGGCAGGAAGGCAGGAAGGCAGGAAGGCAGGAAGGCAGGAAGGCAGGAAGGCAGGAAGGCAGGAAGGAAGGAAGGGGATGGATGGATGGATGCGAGGGAGGGAGGGAGGGGAGGATGGATGGATGGGAGGGAGGGAGGGAGGGAGAGGGAAAGGAGGAAGGAAGGGATAGAGAGAAGGGAAGGAAGGAAGGAAGGAAGGAAAGGACAGACGGACGGATGGACAGATGCGAGGGAGAGTGGGAGAAAGAAGGAAGGAAGGAAGGAAGGGAGGGAGGGAGGGAGAGGGAAGGAAGGAAAGAAGGAAGGAAGGAAGGAAGGGAGCAAGGGGGAGAGGAGGGAGGGGGAAGGAAGGAAGGAGAGGAGGATGGATGGATGTGAGGGAGAGTGGGAGAAAGAAGGAAGGGAGAGAGAGAGGGGGGAGGAAGGAAGGAAAGAAAGGAAGGAAGGAGATGATGGATGGATGGATGTGAGGGAGAGTGGGAGAAAGAAGGAAGGAAGGAAGGGAGAGAGAGAGAGGGAGGAAGGAAGGAAGGAAGGAAGGAAGGAAGGAAGGAAGGAAGGAGAGGATGGATGGATAGATGGATGGATGGATGGATGGATGGATGGATGGAAGAGTGGGAGAAAGAAGGAAGGAAGGGAGAGAGAGAGAGCAAGAGAGAGGAAGGAAGGAGAGGATGGATGGATGGATGTGAGGGAGAGCGGGAGAAAGAAGGAAGGAAGGGAGAGGGAGGGAGGAAGGAAGGAAGGTAGGAAGGAAGGAAAGGACAGACGGACGGACGGATGGACAGATGCGAGGGAGAGTGGGAGAAAGAAGGAAGGAAGGAAGGAAGGAAGGAAGGAAGGGAGAGGGAAGGAAGGAAGGAAGGAAGGAAGGAAGGGAGCGAGGGGGAGGGGAGGGAGGGGGAAGGAAGGAAGGAGAGGAGGATGGATGGATGTGAGGGAGAGCGGGAGAAAGAAGGAAGGAAGGGAGAGGGAGGGAGGAAGGAAGGAAGGAAGGAAGGAAGGAGAGAATGGATGGATGGATGGATGTGAGGGAAAGCGGGAGAAAGAAGGAAGGAAGGGAGAGAGAGAGAGGGAGGGAGGGAGGGAGGGAGGGAGGAAGGAAGGAAGGAAGGAAGGAAGGAAGGACAGCTTTTCTTAAATGGAGACCCTCTGTTTTTTGTACTTGCTTCAAACAGCAAATGGCAATAGACTGCTATGCTGCTTCGTAGTTCTTTTACAGCCCCCTCTAAGCGGTTTAGAGGACCTATTAGCCCCAGCAATCTGGCTCCTCGCTGGACTGACCTGAGAAGGACGGAAAGCTGAGTTCAGCTCTTAATAGGTTTTGCTCTGTTACAGCCTGGCAAAAAGAACCCAAACTATGAATTGCTCATTTCACATTTGGAACGGATCGGTGCTAAAGGTAAGGAGACGAGATCTAACGGGAATAAGAATTTAATTCAATTTAATAATTGGAATAATTAATTCACTGGATTTTTGAGGCCACTCAGCTCCCAATAAGATTCTGAACAGCTTACAGTTTTTTTAAAAAATTCCGTTGCTAAGCAAGACAATGGAGTTTTGCCCCGTTTTACGACCTCTCTTGCCACCATTGCTAAGTGAATCACTGCAGTTGTTAACGTTAGTAACACAATTGTTAAGTGAATCCGGCTTCCCCATTGACTTTGCTTGTCAGAAGGTCGCAAAAGGGGATCACGTGACCCTGGGACACGGCAATCGTCGTAAATACGAGTCAGTTGCCAAGCGTCTGAATTTCGACGACGGGAGCCTGGGGACGTTGCGTTGGTCGCAAGTGTGAAAAACGGTCATAAGTTCCTTTTTACCAGTGCTTTTGTAACTTCAAACACGGTCACTAAACGAACTGTTGAAAGCAAAGGGCTGCCTATAACTCACCTGATGTCTGAGATACAAATAACTCTCTCCATCATTCATTCATTCATTCAGGGCAGAAAGTGGAGATCCCAGCTTCGCGCCTGGAATCCATGATCCCAGACAAGAAGGATCTCAGCAGCTTCTATCGCTACATTGGCTCTCTGACCACCCCAGGCTGCAGTGAGGAGGTGGTCTGGACCCTGTTTGAAGAAGCCATTGAACTTGGGTGGGAGCAGGTAGGAGAAATGGGGCTAAGACATGGCAGAAGCTGGGGGGGGTCCTCAAAGTGTTAAAAAAGGGTCTAATAAAGCAGTGGGTGCAGTTATGAGCAGGGCCCGGCTTGTGCTGTTGCGTCATAGGTTCTGCCTCTTTTGGGATCTGCATGGGGTTGCACAATGCACGGGAAACTGAGGTGGGATCGAATCCTGATGGGGCAAGGCTGTTTAGGGATCTGTTGGCCCCTTCTGAAAACGCCAGGGGTCTTGGGTTTTCAGCTGTGGGTTAACTTTCGTGTTAGTAGCTTTTCGCTGCTCTGTTTTGGCTGCTCTGTTAGTAGCTTTTTGTGACAGTGTGGGTTTGGCAATGTTGTGAACCTCCTGCAATGCTGGTAGAGAACAGGAAGGAAGGAAGGAAGGAAGGAAGGAAGGAAGGAAGGAAGGAAGGAAGGAAGGAAGGAAGGAAGAGGAAGTGTATGTGAGAAAGAGAGAGAGGGGAGGGAGAATGGAGAAGAGAATGGAAAGGGGAAGGAAGGAAAAAAGGAAGGAAGAAAAAAGGAAGGAAGGAAGGAAGGAAGGAAGGAAGGGAAGGAGGGGGGAAGGAAGGAGAGGAGGGAGGGAGGAGGTAGAAAGGAAGAAAAAAGAATGGAAGGAAGGGAAGGAGGGGGGAAGGAAGGAGAGGAGGGAGGGAGGGAGGAGGTAGGTAGGAAGGAAAGAGGAAGGAAGGAGAAAGAAGGAAGGAGGGAAGGAAGGAAGGAAAGGAAGGAAAGAGGAAGGGAAGGAGGGGAAGGAAGGAGAGAGGGAGGGAGGGAGAGGAGGGAGGAAGGGAGGAGGAGGAAGGGAGGAAGGAAAGAGGGAAGGGAAGAAGGGGGAAGCAAGGAGAGGAGGAAGGGAGGAGGGACAAAGGAAGGAGGGAAGGAAGGAGGGAAGGGAGGGAGGGAGGAAGGAAGGAAGGAGAGAGGGAGGGAGGGAGAGGAGGAAGGAAGGGGGAGGGAGGAAGGAAGGAAGGAAGGAAAGAGGGAAGGGAAGGAGGGGGAAGGAAGGAGAGAGGGAGGGAGGGAGGAAGGAAGGGATATTAATATTTTGGTGCCTTATTATTCAATCAACAAAAGCTTCTCTGTCTATGTTGACTTTCAAGCAGCTGCATTCCTTGGAAAGATAGAAAATTAATACTTCGCTCTCTTATTGGTTCATAGATCCAAGAATTCTGGAAAAAGGTCTATT